>OAMR01000874.1:221601-259625 GCA_900205405.1 Echinochloa crus-galli
GATTCAACTCAGCATCTCTGGTCCTGAATTTGATTAGAATCAGTAAATGTTTCAGCAATCTCAACTGTGGAATTGAAGTTTTAAAACAGTCTGATAGTGTATTGTTTTCCTAGTTCACACAATAGTTATTATTTGGCTGGGATGTGATGTTATTCATCATTTCCTGTTCTGTGCCTGAGATTTAGTAAGCATAAGCAGTGCTGTTTCCTTAGGGGTACTTGCGTACGTTCATGTTCCCCACAATTCCACACTAATTTTAATTCTGCCTGGGTGATTCAACTGTTTTCTCTCCCTATTTTAGATACCATGGCTCATGGCTGTTTATCTCTCTCTCAGATGTTTATATAGACGTGCCAGATACAATTGATATCTCGCATATGCGCAGCAAGGGTGTACAGCCCGGGGAAGAGCTGCTACCTGAAGGAGGTTAGAATTTCATTTATTAGTTCTCTGTTGTGTTTTTCTTCAGCTTTTTTGACTTTGCATTGCTCCAGCTTCTGGTGACAACAAAGCCGAGCCTGCTCCACCTGTTGCCAGTGAGGATATTGTGTCCCAGCTTGCAAGCATGGGGTTCAATTACCTTCATTGTCAGAAAGCTGCTATTAACACATCAAACACAGGAGTTGAGGAGGCAATGAATTGGCTCCTCTCACACATGGATGATCCAGGTTAGTATGCTACCATGATTATTTGAGTTCATAACCACTTCTCATTATAAAGTAATCAGCTTGTTCGTGGAAGTTGCAACTGTCACATAAGGATCTGTTCTCTATCTAAGCACTATTTTGCGATGCAGATATAAATGATCCAATATCAAAAGATTCACACGCCTCTGAACAATCTGTTGATGAAGCAAGTGTTCAAACTCTCATTTCCTTTGGATTTGCAGAAGATGTTGCCATAAAGGCCCTGAAAGCTTCTGTAAGATTTTCTTTTATAACCTATTGTTTTGAATAGGCTGTGGTCTTGAGATTCTTAACCTTCAGAAAGTTGGTGGTTGCAAATCTGCTCCTATACTCATCCTCTAAAATATTGCATTTCCCTCTTCCACATTTTTCTGTGTCAACTTTGCATTATTGTTGGCCCTGTTTTGATGTGAATACGTGATACCCTTGTTTTGTTATGTGTTAGGGTGGTAATATCGAGAAAGCTACCGACTGGATTTTCAGCCACCCTGAAGCATCGAGTTCAGCATCTGCTGCCGACTCTTCCACTAGCAATGTAAATGCTGAGGACACTTACATACCAGATGGAAGTGGCAGTAAGTTTTGCTAATCCCTTTCATTTCCTTTAGCCCTTTGTAATTATGCAACACTCGTCTTGAGCCATGTTTATTTTGAAAGGTTTACCTCTTCAATATGTGTATATGTTATCCGAAAAGTAGATGCAGAAACTGAATTGGCTATATTTTTAAGAAAATTATTGTTGTCTTGAAAAACATTGAAAAGATATATGAACTTAGGAAAAAAAAACAGGTCCTATCTAGTTTGGCATACTTGATGACTACAAACTTAGTATCCCACAATTATAAATGTAACAGTATAGGTTTCTCTTGTGTATTTGCAGTTTAGTTGATCAACCTGGTGTCTGAGATTTGTTTTCCATAACAATGTTCTGTTTTGCAGAATACAAGCTGATGGCATTTGTCAGTCATATGGGCACCTCCACCCACTGTGGCCACTACGTCGCTCACGTTCTCAAAGACAGGTGGGTAATCTTCAACGACAGCAAGGTTGCTGCATCTGTCGACCTGCCCAAGGATATGGGCTACCTTTATTTCTACCAGAGGATTAGCGGCTAGGCACATCACAGGCTCATACTGTATTGACTGAATTCATAGCTCAAGCACACACATCGTGAAAAGAATGGGGAGCTGTTAGGATGCTTATTTTAATGCGACTGTTTGCTCTCATTCCGCCATGCTGTTTACATACTGTCATACTGATCAACTGGGATATTGCTTTTCCTTACGTTATAGAAAACGGCCGCGGCGCCGTGCCTGCTGGTCCTTCACCACGCCGGGAGTGGTAGGTAGGACGGCCGCGTACGTGGACGTGGACTCGGCCACTCGGGGCTCGAGTTCCAGTCGAGCGGCCTACCTACCGCCCGGCACACGTGACGGAGGAGGGTGTCAGGGCAGTGTCCCCGCGGCGCCAGCCCACTGCCCACGTGCAGTGCAGTGCAGCGATCGCTGCCGTGCCGAGACCCGAGAGGGGCGGGCGAACTCGCAGAGACATGAGTTACAAAATTCAACTCCCAAATACAGTATCCAAAAAGAAGATTCTCCATCACATCAAAATGCCATAAGATGCATGGAGTATTAAATGTAGATAAAATTAAAAACTAATTGTACGGTTTTGTTGTACTTTGCGAGATGAACATTTTAAGCCTAATTAATCAATTTTTGGATAATTTTTTACAAATACAAACGAAATGCTACAGTAACGTAATGATTACGAAGTGACATCTTACTTCCAAATTCACCATCCTAATTCTAACATCTAAACACCACCACAGAGGAGATCTTCCTTTCGTCAGCTCGGCGGCCTGGCCTCGCTGGCAGCGTGGCACCACGCGACCGACCCCGACCGGGTCGCCGCTCGGCTCGCCCATCTCCAGCGGGCGCTGCACGGCGACGCGCTCCGCTTCCTACCGCGTCGAGCAGAAGCCAGTGTGCCGCACGCGGCGTATGCGTATCAGGCCAGGTCCGCCCGTGGCCCTGCGGGTGCGCGGCGGGGAGCAGCCAGCCGTGCATGCAGGCTGCCTCGCATCGCATTTCCGTCACCGTCATGTGGTTGGTGTGTGTGCGGGACAGACGCCACCAGGTCCAGGATCCCGTACCACTCCTAGTTGCACAGGTTTCACGGACCGTCGGGACATTGGCGATGCACGAACACGAACGATCTGCTAGTAGCGAAAAAAGAAATAGTGCGTTCCGACAGCTTTCATGCCCCGGTGAGTTCCGTTACGTTCCGACAGCTTCCATCGGCTCTGCAAGTCAAACCCTCAAAGTGGCAAAAGCTAGCAAGCCCGGCGGCGGCACGGATGGCCGGTAGTAACAACCAACAACCATTAACGACTCAGACGTCGGCGAAAAGCACACCACCTCATCCGCAGCAGAAAGCGAGACCCTTTCTTCCTTTCAGGATTCATCAGTCATCACGTCTCCGGTCTCCGACGAAAGCGATCTGAACAGTTCGCTCTACGTGCCGATCGATCGAGAGGCCCATTTGCAGTCGCAGCTCTGTTCCCTACTTTCCTTTCATTGGCACTCGCCCATAGGCCATAGTCACGTCGTCTCGGCACTATGCAGAGGCCAGAGCCGAGAGCCCTGCCCCTGCCCACAAGTTCGTGGGCGGCGGTGGTGAGTGGTGACTCACTGACGGCGAATCCACGGCCTCGCTCTGCTTCACAGCTGTGCGCTCTGCTCTAGCTACTTGCAGCTCACAAACAACAACCTCAGTGCTCCAAGATTTTTATTTCCCCTCCGTGGCTGCCCGTCCAACCGGACCAGGTAGGTGACTGATCCCTTTTGCTTTGCATAATTCCCCATGAACGGGTCCCGACGTCCCGTTCTTCTCGCGAGTTCAGAGTATTAGTTCTTTGGTGACGTTCTAATCGGAATTGAGCGCCTCGCGGACGAGAAGCAAAGCAAACATGATGCCGCGCATGGACGGAAGATGGAACACAGTGTGCCTTCCCTCCTCCTCTCTTGTGCTTGTGCGTCTTTTGTTCAAACAATGTGCGTGGAAGTTTTGGTTCCCCTTGACCATTTTTTTTTTGTCAAAGTCGCATCTTTGAACCGCGGCTCCTTCTCGCTTTCGTGCTGTGTACTTGTAAGAGGCTAAATGGTGAGGTGGAGGAGAGACAAGATGAGAGAGAGGAGGTGAGATGTAAGTTTACAGTCAGCTTGGTCACAAGAACCAATAAACTTTATAAGAGAGACAAGTAAATCATGTATTAATGATGAATACCTAAATCACTACCCCTTAATACTGGTAAAGAAAGCCGTTTAGGACAGCCCCACGATCTTTAAAACACAACTTTGACTTCTTATTTCTATAAAAATATTTATCGAAAAGTGATACATGTATACTTTTATGAAAGTATTTTTCAAAATAAATCTATTCATATAACTTTTACAATTTCAAACTCAACAACTTAAAAGTTGTTCATGATTTATATTCTTAAAGTTTGACTCAAATTTTGTCCTAAACGACTTTCTTTATCAATACAGAGACAGTATACTAATAGGCTGAGAGATGGGATGTAAAGATTTTTAGCTGACTAAATCTATTTAGCCTTGCTCTTAGCAGCAGCGACGGTCTCCTTCACCGCCATTGACTGTAATACTATTTCCTTGCTCCTTTGCTAGTCTAGTGCGTACTCGAGTTGAATTTTTCCTCTGCATATCTCGAAAAGCGAGAGAATGAATTTTCTATGCTTTGACCTTTGGGAGAGCTGTATTACTTGTTTGGCCCAGGATGATGATGGTATTCGTCGTTCGGAACCTGCTGCAGACGGTCCGGCCCATGAGACCAGCCACAACGAAACAAAAGATGGGCCAAGATTTTACATGGTCTGGGCTAGATTTCCCAGTTTTCAAGTTTGGTCTGCGGCCCACCACCACATCAATGGGACGAGTAGTTTCGTCTCCTTGCCCTTGGAGCTCGAGCCGCCGCCCTCCTCTCCTCTCTTCCTCCTCGCCGCTGCCGGAGGGGTCCGTCGGAAGCCTGCGCGGGCTCCCTAGGACGGCGGCGGCGAGGCTCTACTCCAACTGGCCGCGGGCGTCCAGATCTGTGCGGGGGATTGGAGGGTGCCCCGCGTCTTGCGGCGCCGCGGCTGCGCGCGGAGAGGCCGGCGACCGGCGTCAGTCGACAGCGCGAGAAGGCTGGGCACGCGTGGATCTATGCGGCGTCTCCCGTTTCGGGACAGCGGCGAGTGGATCTAGGCAGCGGCAAGCGCGAGCGAGAGGAGCCGGCGGCCGGGGCACAGGCGATGGCCGGGCGCGGGGCCTGCGGGTGGTGGCCTCGGGTCGCGTGGCCTCTCCGGTAGTGGCTCTTGCCGTCCCTGGCGGCATGGATGCTACGTAGTGGTAACAAATCCAACGCCTCCGTCGCTCCGCGTCGCTCCCATGCGGGCAACTTGGACGGACTTCGCTAGCAGCCGCGCCGCCGCTTTCCCACGGGTTGGTGCCGTCCCTCTGCCGGCGGAACCTTGCTCTAGGTGGCGATGTTTCGTCGACGGCGTCCGGCGTGCGTCTCGTCTTGCGGTGGCGACGTCCTGATCGATGATGTTGGTGTCCTTCCGGTGAAGGCGACCTTTTCGTTCGTCGGGCGCAGTGGTGACGGTTGTGGCGGCGATTTGGGTGAAATCCTTGCCTGGCATGTTTGCCGGCCGGCGGCGGTGAAGTGTCCGTGACACATATCTTGTTGAAGGCGCCGCTGAAGTCGTTGGTCAGACCGTCCCCTGTTGCGCCTGTGGGTGATCAATAACTAGGTGAAAACCTAGCCTGGTTTGTCCAGGCCGGCGACGGCAGTGCAGGCACGTCGTCGAAGTTCTTGTTCGCCAAGGCCGGACAGTTCTACCATGTGGACACTGTTCAATATTCAGCTTAGGGCGGAGGAGGCATTGGATGACGTAACAGTTCAGATGTTGGTTGGCAGGCTTTATCTGCGCCAAGTCTTCGTGCTGTTGCCTTGGAAGAGGCATCAATGGTGGTCGGTGTCCAATATTTTCAGTTCTTTGTAAGATCTGACAAACGTGTTATGGCGATCTTGTTGATCGTGTAGGACTACTAAAACCCTCTGATGTGATGTAATTTTTATGTTAATTTTTTGGCTGTAGCCGCTTTGGTCAAGGCCGTCAATATATTTTCTATTATTAGAAAAATAAGAATCTAGCCAGTCCCCGGTGACCACCACACTCGAGCACTTGATCAGACAGACCTTCGTCCTGCTATCGAGCGATTTTATCCATCTAATGTTTGCCCACCCTCCATCCCGCACCTTCGGTTCCTCCTCCCCACTGGGGGCTCCTATCTTTTTTTTTTAGCATAACCAGGGGCAACTACCTAGCTTGCGGAAGTCAAATAGAAGGATTAGCTTAGGGCCCATCCCAGACCCATTAGCGCTCCCTCATCTTCTTCCCCGGCGGCCTCCACCCTGCCGCCGCCTCCGCAGTGCCGACCCGACCTTCCTAACCCAATGGCCCTCGCCGCCCCCACTGCTGGTCACCGGCCCACCGGCCGGCCGGCGGCGCTCCCGCGCCGCCTCGTCTGCGCCGCTAGCCGAGCCGCCACCGCCGCCTCCCGACCTCCTGACTCCGGACGCTGCCTCTCCGTGCCGCTTCGCGAAGACGCGAGCCTCTGCGCCGCGCCGCTCGCTCCCCGTGTTCCGTTCGCCTCACGCCCTGTTCCACGTTCTTTCCACCAGGCGTCGTTCTCCTCCTCACGTCCTCCTCCTGCTCGCCGTCTTCCTCCTCGGTTGCTCGTCGGCGGCGGCCTAGCCACAGGCGTCCCGGCAGCAGCCCGATGATGATGGAGCATGGTTCCAGCAATGGAAGCGGGAGTGCAACAGGTCCTACGCCACCAGGGGTGGATAGATTTTGGCCCAAGGCCTAGGGCCAATTCATAAATAACTGTTGGGCCTCTTTATTGCTACAGTAATACCAGTGGAGAATTTCGGCCCACGCCTAGGGCCATGGCCCAGGTGGCCCTAGGCTTGTGTCCGCCACTGTACGCCATGGTCGCCGAGGAGCGGCGTTGGTTCCGAAAGTTTTTTTTAGCTAGGTGGCTTCTAATGTTTGAGATCCATGCACATCATATGAACGAACCTGATTATTGTGCAAGAAAAGCCAACAACGGCGCACGTGGACAGCTAGCGGTACGGCTGGCGGTACGCGGTGCTGCATGCAAGAGCTGGCCGGACGTGAATCCATTTAGATTTCACCGGCCGGCGGCGCTCCCGCGCCGCCTCGTCTGCGCCGCTAGCCGAGCCGCCACCGCCGCCTCCCGACCTCCTGACTCCGGACGCTGCCTCTCCGTGCCGCTTCGCGAAGACGCGAGCCTCTGCGCCGCGCCGCTCGCTCCCCGTGTTCCGTTCGCCTCACGCCCTGTTCCGTTCGCCTCACGCCCTGTTCCACATTCTTTCCACTAGGCGTCATTCTCCTCCTCACGTCCTCCTCCTGCTCGCCGTCTTCCTCCTCGGTTGCTCGTCGGTGGCGGCCTACAAGCCACAGGCGTCCCGGCAGCAGCCCGATGATGATGGAGCGTGGTTCCAGCAATGGAAGCGGGAGTGCAACAGGTCCTACGCCATAACGCCACAGTCGCCGAGGAGCGGCGTTGGTTCCGGATGTATACGCGCAAGTCGTCGCCTACATCGATGCCACCAACCAGTGGCGAAGCTAGAGCGAAATGGAGGGGGGTGCGACGATAAAAAGGGGATAAAGTCTTTTTCACCAAAATTAAGAAGGCCACTAATATGATTTGGTGTAGCATGAACAGAAAACATCAACTTAGGCAAAATATATCAATTTACTTGAAGTTTTCAACATCCTTAGCGATTCAACCGCTTAAAAAGGTTAAAATTTATGAAACAATTTTTATTTTTCAAGGAGAAAGAATGGCTATTCTCGATCATACTTTCTTCTCACCCTCACTGCAAGATTAGGATGGCAACCATAAATTTTGGACATTACTGGCACTATCCAAATCATCCGAACATGAATTTTGGGCATTATTGGCCCTATCTGTAACTCTACATTTAAAAGAAGAACCAATAACAATTGTAGGGCTTTGTTTTTTAGCTAATTAATCAAACTGATTGAGAAAGAATAGAGGAAGCATGCATCCATATAATTTTTACCTTGATCACTCGATCATGCGCTGCGGCAATGGGCAGCCATAGCACCATGCCGAGATGCTGCGCGTGTGTCTAGCGTTGGAACAAAGGGGGTCTGTTTGCTCTCTTTCTGCCATAATTTTCTCACCGGGTTCAAGTAAGATTGAGCTGTCGTCTGGGCCGTGTGGGGGGTGCAACATATTGGACCGAGGGGGGTGCATATAGGGTCAACATAGAAAGGTAAGAACTGGAAATTTCTTTGGAGGGGGGTGCAGCTGCACCCACGGAAGCCTACATGGCTTCGCCCCTGCCACCAACGCTGAGGCGGAGGCGGCGCGGCGCACGTACGAGCTCAGCGAGACGGCCTACATCGACCTCATGGAGACCAGGAGTTCACGGCCGTGTACACGGCCGCCGCTGCCTGTGGACGTACGACGTGGAGGCGAACCAAGATGATCACCATGCGCGCGGGGCCGGTACGGTGGACGCCAGCGCCGTCGTCGTGGACGCGGCGGACCGACTGCCGGCGTACGTGAATCTGTCCACCGCCGCGCCGCCGAGCGTGTGTACGACTGGCCAGCGGCGCCATGACGCCGGTGAAGAACCAAGGCCGATGTGGTATGTGCACAACTGCACAGACTGCACCACCTACCATTCTAGCATGGCATCATCATTCGTTTTTACCCACCAATTATTTGCTCGCTCAGCTGCCGGAAATGCTAAGCTCTACCACATGCATGCATGATAATCGCACGTGCAGGGTCGTGCTGGGTCTTCTCTGGACGGTGGCGGCGGTGGAACCGTGGAAGGCATCTACCAGATCCGGACGGGGAAGCTGCCTGCAAATTAGAGTAATTAGAAATTTGCAGGAAGCAACTCATACGTTAGATGACCACATGCATTTTGCAGGTACGTACTCTTTTGATTATTAGCAGGTACTCTTTTGACCTGTTGCATTTACCATTGAATGAAATGTTAGTATTCTAACTGACTCCATTATTTTAGTGTGGATTTTTTTATTATACGTACTATAATTCAATATTGAACCGTCACACTCATTTTGAACTGCTTCTTCTAATTTCAGTTTGTCTCAGTCAGAGTTTCCTGTAACAAGCTTCTCCATTTTTGCTGCCCTATAGGTGTTATTACGTGGGATAATTCCACATTATTATGACCATTAAGTAGTTTGCAATAACCACTTAAGATGATTTCATTAATGGGTTACTACTCTTGATAGAAATGATACCACGGCAGAGTAACGCATGCAATCCAATACTGTCGCCTTGCGTTACTTCCATCCAGTGCAGTTGCATGCATGTCTTGAGTGGCCGCTGCTGCTGCCTAAAGACCAACGGAAAAGAGATAGCAAGGAGCATTCTTGGAAAATCGTCCCTTTGTTGATCAGCCTCATTGCAAGGTATAATCACTAATTAGAGGAAATCATATATGGGACTGGGCAGCCTATACAGTACAAGCTGGAATAATACCGATGGGTCAACTCTCTCTGTCTCTGAATCAAGCTGGCCTGCATTTCTCAAAAGTTCTAACCTGATTACCTGAGAGATAAGTCTCTTATCATAAGGCACTTTTGCGTCTGTATAAGCCTACGTCTAGCTCATCATTTGCATACTCGCATAACAAATTCACACTACAGCCTTCTCTCACCACACACGTCATCTAGCTACCAGTAGTACCCAGCTGCCCAGCTATTCAAAGCTGCAATGGCGTCACAGACCATCGAGAGCTACCGCGCCGGCGCCGAGGTCGTCCGCGGCGGCGTGCAAGAAGGCCGCCGTCGAGCTGCTCGCCGACATCGGCCTCCCTTTTCCCTCTTGATGACATGCAGGAGTTCGGCTACAACCGCGCGCGAGGTAGGGTTCATGTGGATCGTCCATGGGAAGAAGAAGGTGGAGCACGTTCAAGAAGATCAAGCGGACCGTGTCGTATGCCAGCGAGGTGAGCAAGCGGACCGCTCCACCTTCTTCTTCCCCTGAACGATCCACACGAACGCCGTCACCTCGCTGGCATGTCGTCCGCTGAACTCGTGCATGTCGTCGAGAGGGAACAGCCGAACAGGCCCGTGGGGAATCCACGAAAAACTGCGGCAGAAACTGACGGCGTACGATAGGTCACACCCGTTCGGATCCGGCCTTCCGGGAGCTGCTAGCCCAATAGGACCACATAACTTGACCAGGCTCGGGCTAAAGATGCTGATTTCCTTTCTCAGGAGCAGTGACAAATCCATGGAAGTCAAGATTCCACTTCACCGTGAAGTGAAAGAGCTGTAACTTGGTAGTTGTAATGCTTTAGTAGCACCCTTAAGTCGCGGATTTAACTCCTTGTGGAAACGATTTTTCAGCTTATTTTTTTAAAAAAAGGTTAGGTTAGCGTCCAGACGTCCGATGAGAATAAAAAAAACGGATGGTACTGTAGCACAGAAAAATCCCAGCCGCAATATGGGTACGATGTTGCTGCAACATGTAAAAAATTTGCAACATCAAAAAATAGCATACGCAACATCAAACAATAGTAGCCGCAACATGAATAGTCATCGTTTGCAACATAAAAGACGGTGTGCTCCCAACTCTCAGTCAGGCATGGCCACACTCAAAACCTCTCAATAAAATGCAACATCCGAATAAAACACTTACAACATGCGTGTGAAACATATGCAAACATTGCAAACATTCATATCTACTTTTGCAACATTCACATAAAATATTTGTAATATTTTTCGAAAACATCTGAAACACGTGAAACGTACACTTGCAATATCATGCAGCAAACCCTGAAAAAATAGGAGAAAATGCACATGCGCGCACGGACGGCGAAGGGCCAGGCGGCGGCGTCCTCGACGGAGGCGACGCGGGGCGGCACTCGGACGAAAGCGGGCGGGGTGGACGCCGCGTCGGCGAGCGGAGGGGCGGATGCGAGGGAGCGAGGAGGAGGCGGTGACGGCGCCGCGAGAATCAGCCGCGATAGGGTTTATATTTTTTTTAAAAAAAAACTGCGATGCAGAATGGGGAGATAAATAGTAAACAACGAAAATGACGCTGAGCGTCCGATGGATCACGAGGGTGTTGGACGCATGATCCCTAGCATTACCATAAAAAAAATTCCTCGCCGGTTTGCCAGGGCTTGGGAGGTTTTTTTCTAAACCGAGAGAAGATTTTTTTCTTAATGAAAAACCGTGGGGCGGTCTTACTCCACCTGTCTAGTTTTTTAATTCCTCTACATCATTTTTTCTCCTCAACACAAGCCCACAGCATATCAGCGTCTACAGATTCCTACCACAGCTCACTAAGGACAACCAAAATCCCATTTGCTCAGCTTCGTACGGACCAGGACCAATCAACAGAGATGGTATTTGGGCCATGCTATGCCAACATGGAATGCCCTTGCGTGCCACGGGCTGCTTGCGCCTAAATTTTTAAGTATGACCCACAACACGGTGGTCCGTCTACATGTGTTTGTCTTCTCCGACTGCATATCTAAGAATTTACAAAATTAATAGAGGAAACAAACCTAGAAAGAGATCGCCTAATATATCATAATGTGTAATGCAGGTTTTTTCATGAGCTGAGCTTCATTCTATGTTTTCAGCTTCAACACACCTAGGGTTTTGGTAGGCATAGCATTTCCTTGGCAGTACGGTGTCTTTTCAAAAGAGAAGATGTTCAAATTGTGATTCTAACCGATCAAAGCAGCGGTCACAAAAAGGCTTACTGGATTCTTTCTATGCGTATTTGCTTCTATGCGTATTTGCATCCTTGCAGCCTCAATTGCTATTTTCGTTCTTGCTTCTCGTGTCTTTTGACCTGGGCAAGTCCACTTCTAGTGAGGGCCTCAAAGGCACATGCAGATCTACTAAGGTGAAGTCCCCCTCCAGATCGAACTAGAGCCGACATTGGCTTAAGTAATGTATAAAGATGCTAAGAATAAAATCTTCATTTGAACGAAAAAAGGAAGGCTCTGCTTCTTTTGTTTGGGATATGTAATTTCTGTGTTGGTTATTTTTGTATGCATCTCATTTCTGCTTCCTTATGTAAGGGAGACCTGTAGCAAGGGAGACAAAGTCAATAGATAGCCCTTAAGACATCTATACAAGAGTAGAATCGAACATTCCAATATAGAATCTCCATCATGTTAACGGAGATAACAAGAACAAAGAAAATCCCAACATTGAAAAATGATCAAGTCAAGATGCTCTATACACGGTTATCAAACCTACAAATAGTAAATCGCACTGGGAATCCATAACATGATCAAACAGATCATATAAGCTTGCTGTACAAAAAAATGTACCCAATCTTTGAATAATGCTAATAACCAAATATTATTGAAACTTCAGGTAATATATAAGAATAGAAAGAATTTGATATAGTTATAATCCAGGGATTAGCCGACCTTGCTACTTTATTGTCACAATAAACTTTGTGAGCTCAATGTGATACATTCTATAGTCTTGGTACCTACCCTCAATGTTCTGTATATTGTACTATCTAAATGCACATTTTTATTCTAGTGAGCTCAAAAAATAACTTCTGAAACTTTAAATTCTTTATTCCACCAAATAACTATCTAAAGAATATAATGTCTCCATCTTGGATCGTGTATGTCATCCGTTCCTGCCTGCATTTTCTGGCAGCCTACAATTCACATACAATTGGTTAATTTTCTTAACATCTGATTCAGCCAATTCCTTTATAATTGAATCATGTTGTAGGAAGTATGCTGTATGCATACCTTTACAGCAGATTCACTGCCAAGTTCTTCGAGATCTTGCAACTTCATCACCTAATCCTAAAAGTGGAGGTACAATCATATAATCATCATATCCAAGCATGTACAATGCCCAAGCAAACAAATACTGCAGCCTCAGTGTTGAAATTTATACTATACAGTATGAGAATAATCGTAACCTATCTTTTTAAATTTGATGTTTGAGAAATTAACATTGTTCTTAATTTAAGGACACATACCTCCATCTTCCTAAAGTACCTTTCAGGACTCAGATCATATTTGGTGTGCCCTAATTTTAGACTGCGGCGATTTTTTTTTTGGAACAAAAACTGCGGCGAAAAATCTCCCCAGCACATTCGATTTTCATTAAGAAAATTTAGTGTAGCAGCAAGGATAACTTTAATGGGCAATGGATTATCCAGTAAGTGTGAATGTATAAACATCAAATAAAAAAAAGAAGGGGCACTTTCTACTCAATCAACCTGCTTACCATAATGACATCAAGAAGTAAACAAGGAAAGTAACTTTAAAACATGTAATCATAGGTTTATCAAGCAGGTTAGGTCCATGTTAGACTAGAACCAGCAGTGGCTTAGAATATCACGTAGGGTACCTCGACCCCTATAGCACTTCTCCCAATTGTGCGGGCAACTTCACAGGCACGTGTCTGACGTCTAACTTGCCAATACTTGACCTGAACAAAGAATTTACAAAATGTCACTGAACCAGCTAAATTTGATTCACATACTCCTACTAAAAATAAGCATGCGTAGAAATGACCATTTTAAAGTTCTATAAAATTCAAAAGATAAGAATAAGCATGCGAATTACGGGTAGCATACTGCATTTAACAGATCTGGCTGTACTAGCATTTAGAAACATAAAACATAAGATGGATTGAATTGAAGCTATGTATAATACTGGAACATGATAGGAAATAAACTATGAGTACCTTAGAAGGATCAACGGTGAAAAAATGTATCAGACCACTCACTGCAAACCCGGTGTTCATAATTTTAGAGATGTAACTGTGTCACATAGTAAATAATGTTTTTGTTACAGTTCAGAACTAATGAGAAAATGCATAAATTAATCAAATAACGAACACTTTTGACAAAAAATTATATTCCTAAATAACTGGTGTATGTTTTACAAAAAAAAAACTCATAACTGCAGCCATTATTTGTTTATTTGTGCTTGGGATAATACTGAGTGACATATGGGTCAAAATTTCTCCAAATAACTATTACTATTACTATTACTGGGTGATTGGTCAAAATTAAAACCATACAGATATGAAGCAAAAGGGAGTGCAAATAAAAAAATGAGGTTAATAATTCTCGAATTGGTGATTATTCCAGCTTCTAAAGTTTTAAATTTTTATCCGGTTTCAAATAAAACCATACAGATAACATCCTCAAATGTTTGAGATAACCAAGCATACAACTCAAGTATAAAAGTACGATTTGACTTGCCTTTTCAATTTCGGTTCTACATCTGCTGGCACATCAGCTAACTCCTGTTCTAAAGCACCACTAAAGGGAATAATAGTTCCACCACCATGCTCCTTTACCCTGAAGAAAATAGTTACAGATTAGGTTTCTCCACTACCCTTTCAATTAAGAAATATTGCATGGCATGTTTATGTTAATGAAACGAAAGTAATTGATTTTAGTGCAATTAAAATAAAACAAACTCCCCATTGCATATTGTCCATTCCCCGTTACCATAAAGTCCCCCACTCAATATACTGTGCTCAACGAATTCTTTAACCTGACCTCTTTTATCTCACCTCGTACTCGCAGATGATGCATGCTTCTTTCATGCATGCATGCACCAATCAACTAGCGAAATTGGTGAACACAAAGCATCATCATACATAATTGCTACTGGTATGGAGAGTTAATAGGGTATTGCTGAGCATACAAAATTATGCATGGGAAGAAGTGTGTGCCCCACATAGATGGATATGTAAATAGCCTAGGGTGGTTGCCTTACTGCTCGATGGGATGAAAACATGCAAGGAAACAAATAGAGGTAGAGATAGGAGAAGAACTTCTTCTCGCTTGCCTTTATTAGTCTTATGCTGATGCGTTATATAGAGCCAGTGCAACAGTTTTAAACAAATTCCTAAACAATTTCTTAGTTTAACTCAACAACTAAACCTTCCAACTGAATTAACAAGCAGCCAAATCCTGTCAAATACTAACTTTGACACTAAGCAAATGGCAAGCAATTGATGATTGGCTCAAGCCACTGGCTCAGCACTGGTCCTTTTGTGCCAGTAACCATATGTGTAGCACCATATGAAAGACAAAACCATAAATATGCACTTAACATAACATACATGGATAGAAAATATTATAAACTGAAAGAAAGGTTGTAGACTCATGGAAGAAAATACACTTGGACAAAGGGACAACAACATAAATATGTTGTAACTCATAATAAATAATACCAGGGTACTATCTCATCGAAGAACTCGCATTTTTTCCTCTGGAAATCTGTTTTGCTTATATTCGCCTGCACAATGGTTCAGAAAATGTAAAATTTTGTAGAAAATTATAAAATACGAAAAGCTTTATAAACCTGTACCAGGTAGACAATTGGCTTTTCTGTAAGCAGCTCATAGGTTTCCAATATGTGAATCTCCGTCTCCGTTCCATTTGCCTACACGTATATCCTTCCCTCCCCTCAAATGAACTAAGGCCTGTTGAGAGATGTTAATTATGTGCAAGGAATCTAACAGATCTGTAGATATGAAGCAGTTTTGAAGATATATGGTGGGCGCTTACCTTTCTGCAAAAATCATATTCACCTTTAAGGCTCTTATCATTTCTTCTCTCTCGTAATGATTGCTGGAGCTCATTAATCTTGCACTCCAGGAACTCCACGTCCTGCAACAGGAAAGAAGCAGCATATGCTTGTTTAGAAAAAAAAAGCCTCAAACGTTGCATACTAGATGTGTCAATTAACAGAAATCCTATAAAACCTTGAGTTGAATCTCCAAAGTAATGCATTCCAAATCTCTTTCAACATCCACTGCACCGTCAACATGAGCAATTGTCTCATCTTCAAATGCTCCTAAATATAATGTGCCGCACTCAATCAGTTATGATTTTAATAAAGAATACATATTAATTAACATAATGACATGAATATTTGTTGTTTTTATTTTGGCATTTATGTGAAATGCAAACCGTCTATAATCTTTTGTGTCGATCAGGGGGTATGAGCACATACTGAATACATGGAATATTGTATCTACTTTGCGCAAGTGCTTTAAGAATGAATTTCCATGTCCATTCCTAATGTGAGCGCCTCAAATCAGACCTGGGGTGTCTATGATCTTAAGAGATTTGCACACCTTCATACGCATAGGATTTAAACTGTTAGTAGATATCTATAACTAAATTTCAAGAGTATCTGCTATATCGTTGTTTGAAGAGAAAAGAAACAAACATTTTCTTGTGGATGGTAAATTTGATAGAGCCGATCAAATTCTGGATTATGAAGCTTCACATATGCTTCATAAGTTTCGGTTGTCGGTAAAGGAAAGAATTGAGCCACGGCTGGCCATTTTGATATAGCATTGAAAAGAGTTGATTTGCCAGAATTTGGCAGTCCAATCTGCAGAGACATGGAGCAAATAATTTTAAAAATGATTGGCTACGCACGCATAAACAATTAAGCGTACAATACTTGTATCCAATTAAACTACTAGTATTTGGAAAAACATAATGGAATGTTAGATAACATGAGAGAAGTAGCTGACATGGAAAGCCTACATATAACGATGCATTAAATCCTGATAGAACCAACACAATAGACTATAGGGTCTACAAGGATTGATGTGACTCTAAACAGGAAGGGATTTTTCCATTAAATCATGGCATCTGTTTCTCAATCTGGGATCATTGGAGTCACTTGCACAAACGGAATTCAGCGATAAGTGGAGAGCATGCAGGGAAAATGATTATGAAAAGGCCTTCTTTGTGAAGCAAAAGATACTTGATGATCATTGTGGGGATCAAGTGAAAAGCTTCATTGATTTCACTGACCCTCCTCAGGAAAAAGGCCCTCTTTGTGAGGCAAAAGATACTTGATGATTATTAGCCAACCCATATCGCACGTATCAAGCCGGCAATGTTCAATAATAAATCGCAACCTCGATCACATAAGACGCCGTACCCGTGCCGTACTTAGCAAGGCGGACATGTTCAATAACAATCGCAACCAGATCGCAGCAGTTTCGGCACACCAACGCTACCACCCAAATACACCGGGACGGCGACACAGACCAACACTACCACCCACAAGTCCGGCACGAAACCCTAGATGCGGCGAGAGAGAAACATGGGAGAGAGAAATCTTACCAGCCCTATCTTGAAGGAAGTTGAAGATCGTTCGAATATGGGGTCTACCGCGTACTCCCCCGGCTGCAGCGCGGCCATCGTCTTCAACGCCCTCGGAGGTGGTCGGCGGCGGGCGGGCGGGCGATGAGCGGCGGCGGGCTTGGTGATTTTGGCGGGAAAACGGCGATGCGGCGCGGATAGCGACGATGGCGGCGGACTTGATGGGGGAAGACACAGCCGTAGCGAGAATTTGGGCTAAAATCAGTTACTGGGTCGAGTTCTTGGGCCTCATGGGCCCATCCAGATTAGTTGCGTGGATATAGAGGGCCTGTCTAATGACCTATACAGATCCACGACTGATTGACTCTGATTTTTATCTCGGCCGCCGCCATGAGCCCATGAATCGAATCGCCAAGAACGTTTGGAAATGGGCCTGATCTTCCTTTCCCACTTCCACCGCTAATTCGCCGTCGCCGCCATACAGGTCGTGCGCCTCACGTCTGTCACCGGCCGCCGGAGACCGCCGCGGCTATCCATCGCGCGCGCGATTTTGAATCTTCTGTCGCCCACGCGCGCCGCGCAGACGCTGACAAATCAGCCCCACCCACGTCTTCCTCCTTCATCGCCGCGCGCCGCCGCCGCAGTTTCGCCGTCGCGCCGCCGCTGGTTAGGGTTCGGGGTTACCGAGGGCAGGCTCCTCCGATGCTCGCCGGGCTTAGAAGAAGAAAGATCGGGGGTGGTTGGAGGCCCGGCGGTGGTGGCGGGCGAGACGGCAGCAGGAGCCGCAAGCCGGGGACGGCGGGATGACAACCGGTGGATTGTGGAGGCGGCGGGTGAGGCATGGCAAGCTCCGGCCGTTGGTGTCGGAGACGGTGGAGGAGCGGAGCTTGGTTAGTGCGGCGGCGGGGGTGAGCGGCGAGGAAGAAAGTGATATACCATTGGATTAGCATCGCGGTGGGGGAGGAGGGGCGAGCGGCGAGGAGGGAACGCTCGTGGGGTCAAAATCCCGTGGGCCGCGCCTTCGGGTGACACGAGGACGGCGTCGCCCGCGTGTCACCTTGACGTGCCCGCCGGAGACATGGGAGTTGGGAGGCACGGTCCACGAACAGTAGCGCAGCGGCACACGCTATCAGCCGTACCTCAATATTGTTATTATGTTCTCTGCCGGGTGGGCTCGGCGCGGCTCACCGACATCGCCGCCCTTTTGTCAGGAGAGTGAGCGTGGGCGTAAGCTAGCATCTCTTTACCACGCCATGCCCGTGTGAGCTTGTGAATCTAATCCGATTAATATGAAGGCTTTTTTTTTGTCAGGAGAGTGAGCTTGTTCCTATCCTATTTCTATGGTGCTATCAGGCGTTCTTGAATGGTTAACTTTTAGTTAACTCATAAAATAATTTCTCATATTTTAATAGAAGAGAGAAAAGCTATCTCTTAATTAAAAGTTAATCTTATATACGTACTTCGAGATTATATAAGGATGATGTGTGATGTGATCATTCATATTATGAGCTATTTGATAAGAGTTAAACCATTGAAAGAGTTAGACCATTCACATACTTTGGAGAAGGCCTTATACCATCCTGTCCTGGAGACTTCGAGCCATTGAACTGGTGGCCTGGCTGCAAGCCGCCGAGGGCAGCTCAGATCAAACGGGTCAATAGGATAATAATAACATTATAAAAGTATGTCAAACAAAGCTGAAGCTGATTATGCTTTTGTATATCGTAGATACTAAATTTCATCCTGAAAAATCTTATGGCTGACATCATTGTATAGTCTGAAGTAAACCAGCATTTGCTTTATTTCTTTATTTTCGGGTCATGTGCAGTGCTCAGTTGTAGGTGGATGAAAAGCACACATTGTTGAAAGATAAACTTTTTCGCTAAAAAGAAAAGAAAACGAAAAGATCAGCTTGCTGCAGTGACACCTTTCTTAGAAGATATATTAGGGTAAAGAAAGAAGAAGAATGATTATTACTTGTCAACCAGATGGATTTCTGATCTTCAAATGCAACTGCACCATCAAAACGGGAAGGTAACAATGATCTTAACCGTTATTTGTGCAACATGCTTCAGTTCTGTTTTCAGATAGATATAGGTCTCAACATTGAAATTCTTCAGTTGTAGCTGATCTCTTTCTTGGCTATGCTCTTGTTTAGTTCCAAACTTTGGAATGCCAAAGTTGGCAAAGTGATATTAATACGTCATTGTAGCATTTCGTTTGTATTTATGAATAATTGTCCAAATCTATACTATAAAGAGAATTAGATTTGAAAACATTTGTTAGCTTGATACAAGCTTGATAGGTGGGGGGGACATGACGAAGTGATTTCCCCCCTAAAACCCAAAACTTTTTTCACCCAAGAAAAAACCTATACCCACCTCTTCTATACATAATTATCCCGTATTGCTAATACACAATAGATTGGAGAGTTTTTTCCATATAAATAAAGACCAACTAACTCAAAAATGATGTGCATCTAGATTTGAGAATACCTAAAGCTCTCTATACATGAGAGAGCGAATATAAATTATTTTTAAAAGCGCTTCGCACGACTGGTCTGTTTACCATGGTCCACTCAAGTGATATTGTTTTAGTACCTACGTGTCATCAATAAACGTGTGTGCCGCACGTGCGTTCTTGCTAGTATTTATTAATTAGACTCAAAATGTTCATCTCGTAAAGTACAACAAAACTGTGCAATTAGTTATTGATTTTATCTACATTGGTACTCATGCATGTGCCGACATTTTAATGCGATGAGAATCTTCTTTTTACGTAGTGGAATTTGGGGGGTAAATTATGGAAACTAAACAAGGCATATGCTATATTATTAGTCAAAGAAAATTATTTTTTTCTCTCCTTTTTTTGGTCTCACCACCTTCAAAAGCTCTTCATATATGTAGATGAAGTGCATTGCTTGCTTGGGATGGATTATGTATAGACTGTTAAAAGGTCACAACGAATCAGCATCAACCACCTGTCATCAGTCAGCCAACAGTATTTTTCTCTCAGCACAAATCAGCACAAGCCACTAGCCACAGCCACCCGAACATGTTGATCATCTCCCGCGCGTTGATTGGGCGCCATGGCCAGCGTCACCACGTCGCCGCCGTGGACCGGCCGGCGCCCCGCCTCTCTCGCCCCGGCGTCCCGCGCCTCTCTCCTCGCCTCCCCATCTCCTATATAACCGAGCCGTTGGCTCCCCCAAACCCTAGCCACCCCATCCTCTTCCTCCCTCACGCCACTGCCGTTGTCCCACTCCGGTGAGCCCCCGCCCCTATTCCTTCCGCCCTCGCGCGTTGCCGTGCCGCCGAAACCTCCGCCGGCCCTTACCCCCTCCCTTCTCGCCTCGTGTAGGGACGTCGCCGTCCGCTGCCGCTGGAGCTTGTGGGTCGCCGTCTCCGCTGTCCGTTATCGCCGCCACCCGCCGTTTGTGAGCTCTTTATGCCTTGGACCACGCAGTTCTATCCCCGACGCCGCCTATCATCGCCCTCCGCGGCTGACGCCGCTTCACCATCGCCGCCCATCGCCCTCCACGCGCGTGAACCGCGCGGCCTATGGGCTGTTGTTGGGCCAGATCTGGGCCCTGGGCCCAATAGTTTGCTGCGTTCATGTGTTGTTGAGCTTGTGTGTGCGCTGGTTCTTGTAGAATTTTTATAAAATTATGTAGGTCTCCAAAATTAGTGATTCTTATTTTGTTAGGTTCGTGTGACAATGTTTTTTGTTATAAAAGTACAGCTGCACATGCTAATGTTATGTATTTTGATCTATGAATTTAATCGTACTAGGTATGAAAAATGTTTATTAAATTATATGTTGCTCCAAAATTGCAAATCCAACTTTTGTTAGAGCATCTCTAAAAGACCAGCAATAATTTTAGCTAAATTTAAAGATTAAGAGGCTATCTAAAAAAATAAAAAGCTTTCCAAAAGGAGGGGTAAACCTATCTAAAACTGGACTCTTTATATATTAATTGCCAGTGGGTCCCATATGTCATACACTTCAACACCGCCGCCTACCTCTGGTGATCGTCGGGTTCTCCGCGTCGTTATGTTCGAGTGCCCCGGCCCCGGCCCCGGCCCCTAGGGCCACGGATCCTCGCCCGCGCCCAGCGGGGAAGAAGATGCCGTTGTCGCGTGCCTGTGCGTCCAGCGCGCTGTCAACTTCATCGTTGTCGTCCTCATTGAGTCTTCCTGCGTTCTCTGTTACCAGCGGCTCATCGACCGCGACGAGAACGAGGTGTCCGGCGCCGCCAACAAGGACGGGTACTTTGCCATCGCTGGCAGCGGCCTCGAGGACCACGAATCCTCCCGACTGGGCCTGTACATGCTGATGTCAACGGCATCCCCCACGGCGGTGCGGCTTCGGTGAGAGAGGAGCGGCGGAGACGGGCCACACCGGCGGGGGAGGAGCGGAGACGGGCCACGCCGATGAGGGAGGAGCCGCATGCCTTCCTGCGGGTAGAGAGGGGGGGAGGGAGATGGAGCATAGAGGCGGGGAGGGCATGTGGAGGGCACGCGGAGGGAGATGGAGAGTGGGAGCGGCTCGGCAAAAAGGCCTAGTGGAGGGGAAGGGATACCGAGCTAGATAGAAAAGAGAGGAAGATAGAGAGGCTGTTGGATCTTTTTTTTCCAATGTTTTTCTATTTTTACATATATGAATGAATTAGTCTCTCGGAGATGATCTTAGACTCGATGGCTTGTGCTCTGTCCAGATTTGCAGAGCAAGTTTGCTTTTTGTACCATTTTACCACTATTTTAGCTGCACCTATCTTTCTAGGGATGGAATTTGTTGTATTTTCATAAATTTTAGAAAACTGATAAAATGGTGAATCCAACTTTGTTAATCTTCTTGCCATTTTTATCCTATGTTTAGATGTCTTTTCTGATTTATATGCTTTAGGGATGTTTGATTTAGTTTAATTACTGCTATTAAATGGAAATAGATAATAGGTTAAATCCAACTCTAATATTCTGTTTTTTCATGTCTAGGACAGTATAAAAAATGACCTTGGTATTTTTACTATCTATATACATGCTTCTTGTGCTTTATATGCTTTTAGAAGGTTTAACTTGTATATATTGTTGTGGATAAATGAAAATAGATTTTAATATGAATTCAACCCCATGAATCTTGTATTAGCATATGTTGTCAGTATAACTTTTCCTTGTATTAATTGTTTTATGTTTGATTTCTTTATGGCAATATCATGCTTGCAAATTAGTGTGTTTAGGTGTAAATCATTGCGATGCCATGTATAATGCTTGCTTGTTAATGTGCTTATTTGTCTTATCATTGTTGTGTTCCTTACTTGATGCATTTACATAAGCATTTTATCATTGGACCATTCCTAATGCATACATACATTCATACCTTTTAGAGAGCGAGACGCCGGAGAGCACTACCGTTGAGCCCGAAGCCATCGAAGAGGTTTTTGTTGATCCCAAAGACAACCAAGGCAAGCCGCTAAGCATCTTCGAAACCCTATTTAAAAATAACTTGTTTGCAATATTGCCATGGGTTGCATTAGGCTATATTATATACTATGAATCTTTAGATTATGATCTTTATTTGCCTACCTTGATTTCATTACTTATTTAACTTGCTAATTGCTTAGCCATGCTTAGAGTTAGAATAAGGTTGTGTGGATCAAGGGAAGGAGTTATAGGTTTTCGCGTCAATGCTAGGTTTGGGTCCTTGATAATGTTGGTTAAGAATGGAACATGATATTTGTCGGTGCTTCTCACACCGGCGGTCTTATTTTGTCGTAGCTTGGTGCGGCGTCTCCCTGTGGGGCGCGATGGTAGGCAATGCAGACACAAGGGATTATACTGGTTTGGGCAGAACGTCCCTACGTCTAGTGAGCAGCAATCTGTGTTCCTTGAGCCTGGGTGCCTCGGAGCTTACAAGCAGAGAGGGTGGCCTGCAAGCCGGGGGTGGCGAGCTAGTGTGTGTGTGTGTCCCTCGCTAGAATGGAGATCTAGAGAGTCAGAATCTACCCTGGAGAGCCTGATCTCACCCTAGGGAGTCTGATCCGGTTTATTCTAATTGCCTTCCCCCTTATATATGATGGGGTTGGTTTACAGTTGAAAGTCTGTGAGTTTGTGGAAGGCGGTGGAGTTCTTGTAGGCTTCCGAGCGCTTCCGGCTGCCCCTCGTGCCTCCAACTATGGCCCTCCGTGGGTCCCGCCTTCCACTGCTTGCAAGTCTGAGCTGTTCCAGAGTGACCGAGGCTTGGTCTTGGTTTTGCTTCTTCTGTGTGCATCAGAGCCTGTCAGGAGCTCATCATTACGGTGAGTTACCGTGTACGGGGTGGGTTACTGCCACCACATCACCCTGATGTGATGGGAGCGCCACCTATTGTCGTTCCGAGCCGCGGTTCCGAGCCCTTGATGCGGCTCGGTCGTTGAGCTTGCGTGCTCCTGGAGGCCTGTGCCTCTGCCAGTTGTTCCCAGGTAGGCCTGCTGTAGGGGCAGGCCTAGGGGTTCCCCTTCTCTTGTCATTTCAACTAGGCTTGGGCCTCCGTGTTGACTAGGCCCAACTCCTGGTTAACAACGCCTAGGCCCTGTGCTTTAGGGGATATCGTGGCCCAAGCTGGCTTCCTGTGTGTCAGAGGGGTGCCATGTGACTGGACAAGTGTCATTGGCGCCTCACAGACGGCTCGGCGCATCGCCACGCACCCTTAGCAGGCCTTGTGGTCCTGCAAGGCTCCGAGCGGTTGCGGCTTGTGTTGTAAGCCTGGTTGGTAATGTTTGTTTGGCAATTTATGGGGGTGCCATGTGCCCCTTCTGCCTGGTTCTTCCAATCCGCTCGGAAGGCTGGCAGTTTGTTGCTTCCCTTTAGCAGGGAGTCTCTGTTTTTGGATTTAGAGTTTTTTCCTTTTGTCTTAGCGACTTAAGGCCCATTGATGGGGTACCTCTGGTACAGGTATCCCACAATATTAAAAGTTGGTTGCGAGGTACTTGAGCGGATTGTAGGGTCACGAGAGAGAAGTCTCAGTGACATAGACCGCTTGAGTCGATTAAGGCCCGTCCGTGGATGACATTGTTTTGAGCACCCCTTTTTTGTGCTACCACTTATTCCGATTTTGTCTTGATCATTGGGGCACGGTCCTAGATGTGTGGCTATGGGCTATTGTGAGGGGCGTAGGAATGTCCCCGGTGGACCTAGTGTTGTCTCCGCACAAGCTAGGCATGGACTCCCAATGTTTGGGGTTTGTTGGGGAAGGGTTGATGTGAGTAAATCTCGTGTAGAGTGGATAAAAAGAGTACACCCTTGCAAAGTTAAATCAATTCGAATTGTCACGCTCTCGGTCATGAGCAAGCTCAAAGCATCGGATTCTTCGTTATGTTACCGTTTGTTTATGTTACATGTTCATAAGTTTATGCTCTATGTTTACAAGTTGTTGTTCATGATAAACCACAAAAACTTGAGGTGTGTTTGGGCAAGATTAATAAAATATAGTAACTATCCATAGGTTGTTATATCACTCGCTTATGGCAAAAAATTAAGGCTAGGTGAGTTAGGCTTTTACAAAATTTACTTAAGCTTAAAGCCTTATTTCCTTGCTACATCCATATGCATGATCCTTGATTATATACTGTTGCGTAAGTCTTGCGAGTACCCTTTTGTACTCATGGTGCTATGGTTACCAAAGTTGCAGGTTAGCCGGAAGTGGTGTTTGGCCACTTCTATCCCGCCGACCCTATTGTTGACGACGAGTAGTGACAGCGGTCAATGCTCATGTCAATGGTGTCCTTGGGCAACAACACTGTTGATTACTTCTTTTCCGCTGCATTTTTATGTTCCTTTGAGAGATCGATGTTGGGAAACTTTCACTAAACTCATGGTACTCTTGTTGTTGTTGGAGGGACAAAGACTTGTATTTTGGAGCCTTTTTATTTAAATTTTAGATTTGAATACCTTAATATTGAGCTTGTAAACTTAAGTGTTGAACTCTTGTAGTGTCTAAAAATCGCTCTCTATGGCTCTTGTTGTAATGTGTCTTTCTAAACGTTATGCGCGCTTGATCTTAGGCACGTTGTGAGCATATACTGGGACTACTGGGTTTCCTCTCGATTTAAGTGAAATGGGCTTGATTACATGGCCTTTAGATGTGGATTAACACATGGCACGTTGAAAGACGAGTACGTGTTAGCTCTTATCTTATTAGAACATTCGGCGATTCATTTAAATAGAGTGTAAATTGGGCGGTTCTTTACACAGAAAAGGTAAGGAAGAGTTTTGAAGGTGATTCCTTGTAGTAGAATTGGGTGTTGCGGCTCATTTTTTGTTTTGTTAGTTTTTTTAACGATTTGGTCAATGTCTTCAGTCGAGAGAGATTGTGCAAAAACTTCACGAGTTATGGAATCTGATGGAGTCAACTAGCAAGAGAGGAGGAGCAAGAATAGCAGCTGTTCTTGGATCCACGAGAGAAGACATCACTTAGCTTCCGTGAGATTTGTTCTGTTGTAGAAAGAGACAATTTAGGACGCTCGGAAACCATCTGTGAGCTAATTGTTTATGTACAAGCTGTGATTCAGTTCTAGCTACAGTGTTATTATTATTGGATTCTTTAGAGAGACGAGGAAACGAAAGGCTAAATGAAGCAGGCTCGTCTCCGTAAGAAAGGCTTAACTTTAAGCCAGAAGGCACGCGGAAATGCACATATGGAACCATTTATCAGCACAGCACCGGGCAAAAAGCTTTAAATGCACTACGGTTGAGCCACGTCGCCTGTTGATGTTTTCAGTTAATACAACTAGCAAGATGGCTCTTGTAAAAAACGCGGGTAGCTAGCTTTTTTTATGTTAATAACTTGGTTGGTTTTCACATGCTAATACATTTATCGAATGGTTTTTTCATTGACATTGTTTTTTTATATGACCTAAACTCTTTTTTTATCGTTAGGCTATTTGGCACGCAACATAAATCCACGATAAAATAAAACACCATATATACAACATAGTTTTTAGTATTGTCTTATAACATAAATTTACGTCACAGATTTTCATATATGGCGATAAATTATTTTTTATGTTTTACACTTGTGTAGAGCTTCCTTACAGTAACGTACCAATAATCACAACTACTATACCTACCCCTACTTCTACCACTCATTTGTTTTGTTCCCAAGTTTCTGGTCCTTTCTTTTGGTTCCCTGCTTCCCCCACACAATAGTGAAATTGAGCCGAATAATAGTGGACGATGAAAATTTATCTTCTCCTCGTACAATCTGAACTCCAAATTTGAGTACAAATTTTATATAATTTTGATTGATGCTCAATATTTTTCTAAAATCGACTTTGGCATGTATATGTCTCCCAGCATTCAGTATTTTTCTTTTTGAAAAAACGCATAACAAATTTGCCACCCACTTATGGATGAGCATAAAACACATCCTTACAATTTGGAGAAGAAATAATGTTGTTGCCTATATGTGTACATGCGGCCCATGGGCCGGCGGCGCCGCCGTTGCCGTTCACCACCGCCCCTGTCACACACACCGCCCGCTGCCCACCCCCACCACCGCTGCCCCTCCACGGCTCCTCTCCTCCCCCAGCACCGTCCACCGCCGCCCCTCTCCCCTGGACCCCTGCTCCCTCACTCGCGTGCCGCCCTTTCCGGCTTTCCCTCTCCCTGCGGTGGCCGGTGGCGCGACAAGCGGCCCCGCGACGGCGCGGCTCGGCAGTGGCGCGGCGTGGCGGTGGGGCGGCGCGGCAGTAGGGTGGCGCGGCGCAAGGCGAGCGACGGAGTGGTGCCGTGTCGACACGGCACGGTGGGCGGCACGGCACGGGTAAACGGCCCATGTGCCGTGTCATGGGCCGAAGGCCTGGCCCATAGCACAGTCCGGCACGGGACGGTCGGCATGGCGCGGCACGTCGCCGTGCCGGCACGGCACGGCACGGCCGTGCCGCGTGTTGTGCCAGCACGGCACGGTGGCCATCTATATTGTTGCCGTTGACTGCTCCTCGATTGGCAAGAATTGTTAATTGTGAGACGTTTTTCTTTATTGCATAGCAACTTTAGCAGCTATGCACTTCACCGCGGGCACAAAGCTGCTCTCTTACATCTCTATCTTCTCTCAGCCCTCTTTCTTGAATCCAAAATATGGACAACATTAAGATAGTTAGAGCCAAAGCATCGACAGCGGAAATAATTTGTAGTTTTTGCACCTTCTTTGGTAACGTAGTGCTGCTGCAAATTTGATTATTTGATGGCACACCCATGTTGATGCTATGCTATTTATGTTTTATTTTTATAAAAGGAAAGGATGCATAATTAGAAACCCAACTCTTATGTAAACACAAACTCTTATGTTATGGTCATATTATTTGGTGGTTGGTTTTAGATATTGACTCTTTAATAATCTAGACCGTTAGATCATCATAAAATCCAACGACGGTTATATATTTTTGTTTCTTTTTTGTTAAGTAATTTCTAAACCTCTTGACGAAAATGGTGACTTATTTTATATAATTTTTTGACAATGATACTAAGATAATAGATACAAAAATTGTAGAATTAAAGATTGGACAAACACTCTGTAAGATGTAAATTTTGACCTTTTAATATGTTAATTAATTGGAAAATTAGAGACCACGAACACGTAGAGCTCAGAGCGACCTGCTCCGCGCAGATCTTGGTCGGAGCCTGCGGCGTGTGGCCGAGCGACGGCGGCTTCGACGGACAGCGTGAGCGACAGAGCGACCAGCGGTAGGGGCGCGGGGCGGACAGCATGGCGCGCGGCTCCCCGGCGGCGCATGAATCCTCGCGATGGTGGGGCGACCAAAGGTGGAGGCATCGGGCGGGCGGCCTCGCGGCTCACCTCGGCTGAGTGCTGCGGCGGCTTCTCCTTGCGGCAGCCGCGGGCGGCTCTCGCACCACCTCGTCCACATTGTTCATTTGCTTGGCAGGGCGATGGCAACGGAAGGGTGCATGGACGAGGAGCGTGACGGAGATCTTACGACGGCGGAGGAGCAGGGTCTCGCGACTGACGTCGCTGCGTGGAGGAGTAGGGGTGGCTCGCGGCCAACCCCTGAAGCCGGGTGTCGCGTCGGCGAAGGAGCCGCGGCGCGACATCTTCACTGCGGAGGAGCACGGGGGTGGTTGGAGCTGCGGCGGCAAAAGGGCGTGAGTGTTGCGGCGTGCTGTATAGCGTTTCCTGTTCCTCACGCTGGGATGAGAATAGAGGATCCTGATGGATGCTATTTTACCGTGTCTTTTAGAGGAGACCGGTGCAGCGAAAACTACTCTACAAGGGTACTGCAGGAGCGGGTGGCGTACCTAGTGCGGATAGCCTTATTAATCATATTCGGTCTAGACACGCCCTGTTCGTTTGGCTTATCAGCCACCAGACAGTAGTGTTTTTCTCTCACAACGAATCAGCACCAGCCAACCAGCCAGCAGTATTTTTCTCTCAGCACAAATCAGCACCAGCCACCAACAACCAGCCAACCAAACAGGCTGACTGGGGTGATGTGGACCATAAGATCTTTATAAAATCCGATGGTGCATATTTTCTCTTTTTTGATTAACGAAATAATATGGACCGTTAAATCTTCATAAAACCCGATGGCTTATATTTTCTCTTTTTATTTAGATTAACGAATTAATATGGACTGTTAGATCTTTATAAAATCCAATGGCTTATATTTTCCTTTTTATTTGGATTAACAAATTAATATGTACTGTTAGATCTTCATAAAATCCGACGGCATATACTCTTCTCTTTTTCAGATTAACGTGAGAATTTCTTGACCGTCTCGACGAACGCGGTTTCTCTTTTTAACACTATTGTTATAATATAAATAATAATAGATAGATGTTTGAAGCTACAATCCGTCATCTCAGATCATGATAAAATGTGCTATAGGAAATTCTAATCTTAAGTGTTATTTATTCTTTCTTCGAAACAAAAAGTGTTATTTACTCTCATATGTATTCTTAGGACGGACGTGATGTGCAATATATAAAATTCAGTTTTGCCCTTCTGCTGTGTTTTCAAATTGTATAGCGGATTACTTCACAAGACTACATGTTACGAATTACTTTTTCTATAAAAGCAGAGTTGAACTCTTTTTTTGAAAAAAAAAATACCACATGTTACGATTTAGTCAAAGCTGCCGTCAACGACACTGCACAACGGTATTTACATTTTTATCGTATAACAAAACTGAAACTAAAAGCAACATGTGTTGACAGTAAATGTTATTGGCCTAATCAAAAGCGCGCCAAACGGCGCGACATTACACTCTAAAATGACTGTCGAGGCCGGAATCACAGCACGGGCTTGTTTACATGAACAGGCTTACCGGCTCGGCAGAAATTCAGCCGAGCTCGAGCCTGGTTCAGAGCTCACGAGTTTCCTATTTTCCTGACGAGGCAGACCCGCCGCGCCGCTGACGGCCCACCCCGTCACGAGTAACGACTAACGAGCTGAGCTTGAGCATACGTCGAGCCAAGCTTGAGCCGATTGCAACGTCGGCTCCATCCCGGCTCAAACCCGAGCTTCTCGTCGCTTGAGCTCAGGTCGTGGAGCCTGTCCGTAAAATAGTCTCAGTAGAAATAAAATTCCTGCTTCAGTCTCACTCGCTTAGGTTTTCACTGTGTGGTCAACACTCAACTACCAGAGGAGGAGGAGGGTGGCAACGGAAGCGGGATCTGCGGGATGCTTCGGTAGTTCGGTCGGCGGAAGCGCGTCAGTTCCCTGCTTCCCGGCTATGGAATCCGCGGCGATCGATCAAGGTAGGATGTCTGCGAGCTTGCACTTTCCGGGAGTTTTTTTTAAAAAAACTTCGGGAGAATATGTTGGACGTGTTGGATCTATCGTGCTCGTTGGTAACGGAAAAGCTGGCGTTTTGTGTATGTTCGGATCTTTGTTTGGATCGATTTGTTTAATATGATATCCAGCTTAGGCCTTCGGTTAATCCCACATGTGGGAGGGATTAGATCCCTGTTCCAATCCCTCCCGTTTGGGGATTAACCGACCAAGGCCTCAGTGTGTCTAGATCCACGTTTAGTTATATTTTTATTTTGGTAGCAATGCTAAAAGCTACGGTCTTGGATTTGGATCTGTGAGTCTGGCTGCCACGCTAGATTTGGGTTCTTCGTTAATATCAACCCCTCTTCTCCAGGAGTTTCATACATTTTATTTGAAATTGATACAAGCCCGGCCCATCCCAGTTCAGGTTGCCCCGGCTTGGCTATCCTCTATTCAGCAAAGGGGTTCGTGCTAGTCTTTCCCGTTGGCCTTGTAAAATCGCTTAAATTCATTGATGTATTTCCCATGTGCAGCAGGTTCAGCGTGCAATCCCTAAAATTCCATCTCCCCCACGTCCCCCTCCAGAGAAGCTCTTTTGTGGTATTCAAAAGAGCACTGAGGTAATCTTTCGACAACATGTCATAGTATAATCCTATAGACAAGTGGTTTGTTCGTGTCATGGTATATTTGTATAGACACGTGGTTTCTTTCAATTTTTGGCACCATCTTAAGGGATGGCTCTTCAATTTTCCAGGACCTGCAAGTACACATTTTTGATATAGCCAATGGGAAGTTTGGGCTATGGGGGTACCTTGGAACCTTGTCTGCAATGAAGTATCGCCAACTTACATGGTCTCCGGTTGTCATTCGTGGCATTCCGGTTACACCACTGCCAAACCCGAAGTCTGGACTGCCTAGCTTCTTCATTATCCGTTTGATAGATTCGAGTAACCCAAGGTATTATGGAAGTTTATGCAATTTACTTCTGTTTTTCTTTCTTAGTTAGTTACCTAGGTCCATTTTATTACTCGCTGGTACAAAGTTTGCAAAAATCCCGAGTTTGAAAACCAGGAATCGCGTCTCATTTCTCTCCCTGTTTCCTTCCCACCATCCCGTGAAGAACTTTCCAACAGTAGCTAAATCCTTTCCATATGGACATCGATAAATGATAGCAAGTGTCAGAAAGTTCTATTCGGGGTGGCATGAAGGAGAAAGAGCGAGAAAGGGAGAAAATGAGAGCAGCGACGTAATGTAATGTTGGGCTAGGCCATGTGCTTACGTGGAGGTAGGGTGACGTGGATGGCAAGTTAGGTCAAAACCGTCCTAAAATGGCACGGGGTACGCCTTTTTCATGAGGTGCAGATTATTCCTCATTTTTGAGTTCATGAGATAAATTTAGAGGGAAAATATGGAGTTCACTCTGTCCAAAATAGATTCTAATAACTGTCTATTGTCATGTTCTCACAACAGGTATGAGGTGGATCTCCTTTTTCGAGATACGGACCTCTACTTTGTTGGATTTAGGCGACGGGTGGTACTGGATTCAGAGGATGAAGCTGAGGGGAGTGGAAAAGAGGGTGATGCAACCTCCAAGGAGAGGAAGAAGATGTCAGCAAAGGAGGCAGAGAAGGTGTCGGAAAAGCTGGAAAAAGCTCGAATCAAATCAGAGTGGGGACAGTGGCATGAATTCAAGGAATATGACATGAAACTCCTTAGCTTCTTCAATGCTACAAAGTGTGGGATCAGCTCTTCTTACTGTTCTGAGTAAGTCACATCATTACAATCTCGCTGGCACATAATGTCCACTCGTAACATATATTTCTAAATTTTAGAAATAATTATACAATTTATACATTAAATTTTAAAGAACTTTAAGTATTATGGGGAAAAGTACTAGGACTTAAACATGCCAACAGTTGACTTAGCTAGGGATAACTCAGGTAGTACTGGTTTTCTTAAACAAGATAGTTATGTAATTTCTGAAAGAAAGGGAAAGCACGTAATTAGTAGCTCCCTTGCCGAAATATGTGGCCATGCCTGTAATTGTTCTTCATCCTCAAGTTGAGCACTGGTCCTTTGTCTTCCTCTGTTGTTTGATTGTCAATATGCTATTCATTGGTTCCTCTCTCATCACTTCTACCCATGATCAAATCAAATACAAATGTATGACAACAAACCTTATGAAGACTCTACTCAAACGACATATTGAAATGATGGCATATGTCCTTATAAATTATTTAACAAGTATAAATGTAAGCTAGTGGTGCATGTCTATGGTCTTTGTCTTGGTTTCTTCTTTTTTGCCATTAGCACCATGGTAAATTGACTTTATTAAGAATTTCCACTCAATAGCGTTATGGAGAACCATGATCATGTAAATTACTCAAATACTATGTAATGAACTATATAATTTTCAATGTTTTGTTGTCTGTCTTTCCTTCTTTTTTCTCTATGCATTATATATATTTATATATTCCATGTCTGTAGGGCAACAGCTGGAGGATTCCAGTCATTTGAAGAGATCCTCTTTGTGTTGGGCACCTTTGATGAAGGTACAGTTGCAAAGGACCGCGTGCAGCAAGCCTGCTTCCATGTGATGGTGATGTTAAGTGAGGCTTCACGGCTACGAAGTGTATTTGTTGAGGTGGTGCTTAGGATTGTCCAGGGCTGGTCTCCACAAGTTCTGAGTTTGGAATTAAGTGACAATGTGGATAACTGGACCCAGATGGGAAGGTTGGTCTTGGACGCTCGTAAGAATGGGAAAATGGATTTCATTGCAAAGCTGGAACCAATATTCGTTGAAAAGATGCAGCGGAGTGTCAAGGACCGGAAGCACGGTTTGAAAGTATTGGGTGATCTAATCGACGAAACCACTGGCGAGTTGTTGTTGATAAATTTCCATGCAGGGAAGCTGGGGTATACCCAATCTGAGATTGATGAGATTACTAAGCAAGCAAAGCAGAGGCCCTATGGTGGACCGGCAAGTCGCAAAGAGGCCGATTTCACTCATGAAGTGATTTAGTCACTGAACCTTTTACCCTGTCCTAACTATCCAGTTTCTTGTACTTTCTTGTAATCGAAAATTGGGCCCAAACCGGTGCACAAACGACGTGGACGCTTGTTGGTTGAGTTCTGTAGCTGTTGACTTATGCAGTTTCATTGGCATTAAACTTGGCTGGGAACGTGGGACTATAAGTCTGTTTTTTTACCTGGGCTGCATCAAATACTTACTGTCGCAAAAGACGCGCAAACCATACTGACAGTAGGTAAGTTTGGGGGGTTTCACGGCAGTAGTAATAATTCCATGGTCTTTGTGCATGCACGGGTTTGTCCTGTTGGTTGCCAAGGGCCCAGGACAAGAAATTTGCTCAAGGGTGTTCGTTATGAAGCCAATTCGGTCAGCCAAAGAAAATAAAGCCTAGACTAGTTTAGCCTTCCTTTGTACGGAGTATGTACGTTCTAGCTAACTGCACGACAGGTACCACGATTTCTCTCATGCCAAGCAAATCAACAAATATATTTACGGGTTCCTTGTTATTTACAGCTAACTCAAATATGGAAACATACACATAAAAGTGATATACTACCGAGTGGTTTAAATCTGCAGTAAATTTGTTTTGAAAAAAAAGTCTGCTAGTATATTTGCTTGTAGCTCTATTAGAAATTGGAACAGCATCTTGATATCCATGTAAGGCATGAACAATGGGGCATCTAACATATTACTACACTGGACTTTCCTACCCTGCATCATCGTCAATCCCTTGTTATCAATATAAACCAGCTTGTTTAAAGCCAGCCATTTTAATGTACTGTGAACAAACGACACAGTTGTGTAGCAAAATTTCAATTCATGCGACATGCACAGTATAAAGAAGGGTTAAATGATAAATTAACTAACCTTAACACTCTTGAAAAGTTGAAATCGAACATTGAACAATCAAGGATCACATTTTGAAAGCAAATAGCCGCACGATGCCCTCTGCGACATGGTCGAGAAGATTGATTCGATGAGTTTCCTCTAGTACCACAGTTGAAGTCACAGCCATCGGTGGGCCTCAGGCGGTTCATGGTGATCGGCATGTCTACCTGAGGAGCTCGTCATAAGAGGGTAAAGCAGAGCCAGCTGATCAGAGTCAGCTAATTCATTTCACAATGCATGATTGATTGTGATAGAGCAGAAAACTGAAAGTGAGAAGTGCAAGCAATCTTTCAGACCAGATTTGCTAACGAATGGGTTATCCGCAGCGACCAACCTTGTGTACATACTATACTCTGACCGGTTCGCCGCGGGGAGCTCGGCAATGATCGGATACAAAAATTCAAATACAACTTCCGGGAACAATTATGGTAACCAATGATCAGATACAATAAACTTCAAAATACAACTTCGGGGTACAGTTATGGTAACCTAGGATTTGAGAGATGCCTGTACCTGCTGCAGGTTGTTACCAAAAGATGGTAGATTTGGCTATATCAACCACATGCTTTAGCAATCGACAATGTTTGTAACAGTCAATCAAAATTTCTGATCACCATGCGAACATTGGGCTACAACTTTAACAATTTGCCATTTCTAATCTCAATCTGAACTTTACTACACCGACAACAATAGAGGAATTAAGACAAACTTGAATAGTTTTATTGCTTAATGAAAGGTTGAAAGGTGTCCCAATATTTTCCTCAATGCTAAAAGTACCACAAGCTCTCTGAAGAACCACATCAAGAAAGTATATTTATCTGATGATAATCAGCAAAAGGCCCTCAAATACCTGAAGAAATCCTCAATGCAAAGACAATGGCAAGTGAAGTGCAAAGGAATATTTACTTGAAAAGGATATGCAACTTGTAGGTATAGAAGAAATGATATTTTCTATGGCAATAAACTGGTGTCCTCATTTGTGAAATCTTAGCCTGGTAGATTAAGCGACAGCACTTGTTCTTAGAGGGGAATACACCATATGTTCAGATAGGTACTTGTTTACTTAAGTGATGCCTTGTAAAAATGAACATGTACTGAAACCTAGACGGGTTATTGGTAGTTGGAATAACTACAGCTAAGGAAAATATTGCTAAATATGACATAAATTAGTTAGGCAAATTGATCTGTGTCTTTTAGAACCTCGAATGTCTGTAATACACATTGACTGAGAGTGTGTGGTCAATGTCTTATTCTCTGTGTTTTTTTTTGCTATTGCATTGGCATAAAAATACAGGATTATGAAGCAATTAGACAGCTTACCATGAACATTATGGGAGAAACAGATACATTGAAATAACGATTTTTGAACAAACACATTATTTATTGCGTTTAAACACTACTGGAGTCCATGTTATGGCCTTATGGGAGTTTCTGAGGTTGACTGCATCTATGCATTTGGCTGCTTACAAACATTTTTATAGCATAACATGCATAGCTTATGCAGTTGACTTGAGAAATTAGGCTTCTGTCATAAAATAGTATTTGGAGAAATAAAAAATATCTTTCTGGTACAAATACAAGTTCAAATTTGCCTTTCCCCTAAAAACTGACCATTCCAATTGGAAAAATGAACCTTCTGACATCACAGATCGAAACTGAGAGTTTAAATATGAAGAGATGCAAACAAAGAGCTCACTCTGCACATATAATACAAATTGATAAATCAAAGGCCAAGCATAACAAGGAGATTCACCTGTTAGTCTAAATCATGGAGTTTAAAGTAACTTCTTAAATTTGAAAATAAAAAGGAACAATTTATAGTAGTAACTAGACCTCTGCATTTGGTGTTGTATTCTAGTAACCAACAAGAATTCCTATTGGGTTTGATTCGGCTCAATTTTACAATTTCATATGTCATCTAAATATCTTTCACCTTTTAAGGAACAGAATCAATTAGATGGGAAAGGATACAGAGAATCATCTGTATGATTGACTGCATATTTCATACCAGTTAAGAATCATGGATTATAACATTGCAGATGATCAACTGCATAATTGACTGCATACCAAGAATCACAACATTAAGGTTCAGAGGCACAACAATTAGAGCTTTCTCAGCTGGCTCAAGTCATCCTCCTGTTGTTTTGGATTGATCCAGTTTGTCGTCACTCCACTACTGCAGTGCAGTGATTCAGTGAAGATCCATTCCAAATAACCAAAGAAATGAAGAATTTTGTCGAATCTAGAGAAGTTGAGAAATACTATTAATCAGTTTCTTCAGACAACTTGTGGTGCTAGTCATTTTGGTCTCTCTTCTACAAAAACATACAACATGTCTCATATATAGGCTAGCAGGTTCAGCTGAACCATACAAAAATAAGTTGACAACAAATAAACCAGCAAGGCAAACAAAATAAGGAAGCTGCCAGCATTCATTTATAATGTCACCTGGAGTGATCCTTCAGTATGCTGCTGCTGGAAATAAACACATTAATTCAACATGTTTTTCCTAGCACTATCAATGGAAATTCTTTTTTGTTTCCACCAGTGGAAATAAACACTCTCTCAAATACAATGAAACACAGCTATCCTGCGTTTTAAAAAAAAGGAAATAAACACATTAATCAACATGTTTTTCCTAGCACTACCAATGGAAATTCGATGGTAATGGAGGCACCACACTTGCTGTTTGGGCATGAAATATAGTGCACTAAGGGCAAAAGAGAAAGGAGCACTGCAAACAAGCGACTGCATGCCAAGAATCGAGGGGTCGAGTTCAGATGCAGTAGAAGAAAAGCAGTAAACAGTTTCTCCCAACTATAGTCATCATATAAAAGGATCTTTTAGTCTGTGTGAATAAGCTTTTAGCATCTTCAGATTCAAAATAGTTCATTTCAGAGTTTTATCACAGTATGTGTGCAATGTAACCTTACCTACTCAATTTGAATATATATCCTTTAGTATAATTTGATCTTTCTTTGGAGAATGAAACAGGTTCACCGAATAAACTCCAACATGCTATCCAGTCTACTTGGTCACGGTACATGTATGATGCAGGATAAGAACAAAGCAAAAGGGAAATCTTGTCTCTCAATTTCTTAGACCGAAAAACCTTTTTATCTATCACTTATCACCAAAAACAAAAACCTTACAGAAGAACTCATCAGACCTAAATAACCACATGCATAATGTCCATTCAGGTCAAATGGTTGCTCTTTTTCAATCCTAAACAAATAAAGATCCCGAATGGTAGTAAACATCTAAATTGTCCCTTAGTTTTCAGAAATATTTGGTATTCACAATAAGAATAATAATTTCTAAATAAAAAGCATCCTGCAAGTAATGCAGAATTCCCCAGTCATTCTATCACGGTTAGGACAGTAAATACTATATTTTTTTAGTTAGTTCACTGTTACAGAGTCCATGCTTTTTCTTTGATATTCACAAAAGAAACTTTACTATTCAGAAACTGGAGCCAGTCTGAATACACTGAGATAGAAGTAAGGGTATATCAGTGAAATGTTTCTGAATCAGATCAGGTAGCTGATTCTAGTACAATACAAGATCTAAATGGTATGCAAAACCAATTTCCAATAAGTTCTTTATCCAAGATCACACCATTTAATGCATATTACACACTCACATAAAAATCATGGCACTGCTCTGGTATCCAGCGAGGCAATTGACTTCTTCGGAATTTGATCTGTCAAGCAGCACCAGATTTTATCTCTGTCCAACATCCACAAGATCCAGCAAGTAAGAACAATGAAATAAGATGCAAACTTTTGCCATCACGGAATAATTTGAGGCTTGTGCTACTCTGAAGGAAAGGAAATGCCAGTGGAGACAGGAAGAACAGGACTTACCATGGCGGTATAATTGTGTTCCATACAGTAAGTTAGAACTAGCACTGAGAAGCATATATGAAGGTTCAAATTATACTTTCAAATTTCCAGTGCGGTACAAATGAGGAAAGAATACAGAACCGCATTTTCAAGTAGCCTGGTTAGGGCATATCCTAAAGCCATTGCCTCTAGCCAGCAGTAATGTAACAATACCACCCATAAGAGCAGCAGATACCCTAAATTGACTGCCTGCTTTTGCTTGCTTGTTCTCAATAAAATGCCAAAAGAAAAGAAAATTAACTGGGGGAGGTGGCAGTGCCAGCAAGCTGGCTCCAGCAGCCAGTGTTACATTGACTCGGGTGCATGTGTCAGTGTCCAACTCTTGCAAGTATGTGATTGTGAGTGTTTTTTAGGACACGCCAAATACCACTTGGAATCTGACACGAGTGCGGGGTGTGACTCAGCAAAGTGATCTAACGAGGCAGATGGCTGACAATTGGGGCGCCGACAATAATAACAACATGGTGAGAAGGCAGAGGATAGGACCCCTTGCTTG
>OAMR01000874.1:260473-271392 GCA_900205405.1 Echinochloa crus-galli
CCTTTTAAGGAACAGAATCAATTAGATGGGAAAGGATACAGAGAATCATCTGTATGATTGACTGCATATTTCATACCAGTTAAGAATCATGGATTATAACATTGCAGATGATCAACTGCATAATTGACTGCATACCAAGAATCACAACATTAAGGTTCAGAGGCACAACAATTAGAGCTTTCTCAGCTGGCTCAAGTCATCCTCCTGTTGTTTTGGATTGATCCAGTTTGTCGTCACTCCACTACTGCAGTGCAGTGATTCAGTGAAGATCCATTCCAAATAACCAAAGAAATGAAGAATTTTGTCGAATCTAGAGAAGTTGAGAAATACTATTAATCAGTTTCTTCAGACAACTTGTGGTGCTAGTCATTTTGGTCTCTCTTCTACAAAAACATACAACATGTCTCATATATAGGCTAGCAGGTTCAGCTGAACCATACAAAAATAAGTTGACAACAAATAAACCAGCAAGGCAAACAAAATAAGGAAGCTGCCAGCATTCATTTATAATGTCACCTGGAGTGATCCTTCAGTATGCTGCTGCTGGAAATAAACACATTAATTCAACATGTTTTTCCTAGCACTATCAATGGAAATTCTTTTTTGTTTCCACCAGTGGAAATAAACACTCTCTCAAATACAATGAAACACAGCTATCCTGCGTTTTAAAAAAAAGGAAATAAACACATTAATCAACATGTTTTTCCTAGCACTACCAATGGAAATTCGATGGTAATGGAGGCACCACACTTGCTGTTTGGGCATGAAATATAGTGCACTAAGGGCAAAAGAGAAAGGAGCACTGCAAACAAGCGACTGCATGCCAAGAATCGAGGGGTCGAGTTCAGATGCAGTAGAAGAAAAGCAGTAAACAGTTTCTCCCAACTATAGTCATCATATAAAAGGATCTTTTAGTCTGTGTGAATAAGCTTTTAGCATCTTCAGATTCAAAATAGTTCATTTCAGAGTTTTATCACAGTATGTGTGCAATGTAACCTTACCTACTCAATTTGAATATATATCCTTTAGTATAATTTGATCTTTCTTTGGAGAATGAAACAGGTTCACCGAATAAACTCCAACATGCTATCCAGTCTACTTGGTCACGGTACATGTATGATGCAGGATAAGAACAAAGCAAAAGGGAAATCTTGTCTCTCAATTTCTTAGACCGAAAAACCTTTTTATCTATCACTTATCACCAAAAACAAAAACCTTACAGAAGAACTCATCAGACCTAAATAACCACATGCATAATGTCCATTCAGGTCAAATGGTTGCTCTTTTTCAATCCTAAACAAATAAAGATCCCGAATGGTAGTAAACATCTAAATTGTCCCTTAGTTTTCAGAAATATTTGGTATTCACAATAAGAATAATAATTTCTAAATAAAAAGCATCCTGCAAGTAATGCAGAATTCCCCAGTCATTCTATCACGGTTAGGACAGTAAATACTATATTTTTTTAGTTAGTTCACTGTTACAGAGTCCATGCTTTTTCTTTGATATTCACAAAAGAAACTTTACTATTCAGAAACTGGAGCCAGTCTGAATACACTGAGATAGAAGTAAGGGTATATCAGTGAAATGTTTCTGAATCAGATCAGGTAGCTGATTCTAGTACAATACAAGATCTAAATGGTATGCAAAACCAATTTCCAATAAGTTCTTTATCCAAGATCACACCATTTAATGCATATTACACACTCACATAAAAATCATGGCACTGCTCTGGTATCCAGCGAGGCAATTGACTTCTTCGGAATTTGATCTGTCAAGCAGCACCAGATTTTATCTCTGTCCAACATCCACAAGATCCAGCAAGTAAGAACAATGAAATAAGATGCAAACTTTTGCCATCACGGAATAATTTGAGGCTTGTGCTACTCTGAAGGAAAGGAAATGCCAGTGGAGACAGGAAGAACAGGACTTACCATGGCGGTATAATTGTGTTCCATACAGTAAGTTAGAACTAGCACTGAGAAGCATATATGAAGGTTCAAATTATACTTTCAAATTTCCAGTGCGGTACAAATGAGGAAAGAATACAGAACCGCATTTTCAAGTAGCCTGGTTAGGGCATATCCTAAAGCCATTGCCTCTAGCCAGCAGTAATGTAACAATACCACCCATAAGAGCAGCAGATACCCTAAATTGACTGCCTGCTTTTGCTTGCTTGTTCTCAATAAAATGCCAAAAGAAAAGAAAATTAACTGGGGGAGGTGGCAGTGCCAGCAAGCTGGCTCCAGCAGCCAGTGTTACATTGACTCGGGTGCATGTGTCAGTGTCCAACTCTTGCAAGTATGTGATTGTGAGTGTTTTTTAGGACACGCCAAATACCACTTGGAATCTGACACGAGTGCGGGGTGTGACTCAGCAAAGTGATCTAACGAGGCAGATGGCTGACAATTGGGGCGCCGACAATAATAACAACATGGTGAGAAGGCAGAGGATAGGACCCCTTGCTTGCAGTCACTCTGTGAATGCCACAAACCTATTTTGATTTGCATCATGAAGAGATTGATCCCAAATGTCATAATGCTGTGCATTCTCTCCTGTAATATTTGAGTTGAGGCCTCCTATATCAGGTGGACGATTAACATGGAGAAATCAGGTGCTCTAGAGCCACCACTCTAAATTCTGATCAAAATCCCCTGTTCTTACACACGAACCGGTTCAATCACAGATTAAAGAGAATTCGGAAAGGAAAGAGAATGGAACATACTCATCTTGGCCTGCAGCAAAGCTCTCCATCTAGATCTGGCGCTCGGCTGAAAAAATGCCGTTTGCTCATGCATCACAGACAAAACCAACCATCAGCTACAAAATGGGAAACAGGGAAGCAAAAAAAAATGCAGCAAGTAACACCGGAAGAACTCACCTGAGAAGGATAGAGAAAGATGAGGACATGTCTGTTTTGCCCTTGGACAATTATGTCCTGTTTCATTGGCCTTTGGAAGCCTGACGAGTGTACATGCCTGCCAGCGCCTCTGTTCTCCTGTTTCCAATTTCCTTGGAAGCTTGCTTCAATCTTGGACTCCTGTTGATCCCTGCCTGCCATGCGCATTGTCAGTGTCCCCTCAACATTTCACTTCTACGGCTAGTGTCTCCTCAACATTTCACTTTTACGGCCTAAATAGGAATCGTCTAAAAAATGGACGGGCACATTTTCAGCGTGCAGAAACTTAAACGCAACTTAAGCAAAGATTTACCAATTGAAGCAGTAGTATGTCAGTCCCTGTGCTCTTCCACCACTTCCACGGCTGGAGTCCAATGCAGGCGTCAGGTTGCTGCTGAGGAGAACATAGAGCTGCGTGCATGCAGCAAAATTGAGAATGTTAATCAAGTAATCTGCAGAAAATTTGAGTCTTATTGCTATTGGAGGCTCGTCTGCGGCCCTGTTGAGTTATATATATTAGTGACGAGTTGGCAGCTTCGTACCTTTGCGTTGCAACAAGCCCCATACCACCCTCAAAGTTCACTATGCAAAAAGAAGATTCCCATCACATCAAAATATCAGTACATGCATGGAGTACTAAATGTAGATGAAATCAAAAACTAATTGCACAGTTTTGTTGTACTCTGCGAGACGAACATTTTGAACCTAATTAATCAATTTTTGAATAATTTTTCACAAATACAAATGAAATGCTACAGCAGCGCCATCAAAACTTAAAAGTTGTGGAGAATAGGTCCATCACAAGTCTCGACGCTGCCAGGTCATGCAGTCGTCATCGTTTGTATTTGTGCTGGAGAATGAATGCTGTGGCTGCCCATCACAAAATTCCGCCACAACTGTGGCGCCGATTTCTACCGCCGAAGCTTAGGCGACGCCACAACGGGATGTGGCAGAGTGTGGCTGCAAGCCAAACGTGCCCAGCCGTTCATGCTCCTTGCTCGTTGATAAGTGCAGGAAAACAAGTTGTTATGCATACAGTTCTGTCCAAAATTTGCACTATATTAATTAGTTTAGACATGGTTGCATCTTTTTGAATATTTGTCTGCCTATCTTGACTGGTTAATTAAGCTGTTAGATAATCCTTGCTGATTAAGTTCGGCTGATTAATTATTTCAGTTCGTAATATCATCCAACTATGCTTGCATTAGTAAGACTCCAGCATGTTTCTACATTGTTGTAAAGTCAAGACCTACACAAAGCGGGTCACATATTTTTGTACCCTTAATTTCTTAGTCCATGTCATCTACTAATATTTTACCGTCACGCGATGGTGCTACGCATAGTGGGCTGACGGTGGCATCCGGCTGTTTGGCACAATCCAACTTCAGAAAATATGTGGAGTTTTTTGAGCATCTACAAGAGCCTATCTAAAATATATTCTCTAAATCATCATTTGGAGAGTCATTTGAGTAAAAATTACTTTCTATATTTTTATACTTTTCAACAACTTTTCTATATCTCGTGCGCAGTTTAGAGAGTTATCTCGCTCTCCATCTTTAGCTAGCGAGAAATCCGGAATAGAGGATATCTATATTTGGATATCCAATTGAAAAGACTGTTGGAGGGTGTTTTTTCACCAAAATCTCTATTTCTGTAAATTAGAAAAGATATAAAGAGTCTCTTGGAGATGCTAAGCTTCAAGAAATCCTCGAGTTGAAACTAAGGGGTATATAGAGAGTATTTATATGAATCATTATGTTTATAGTTTGTATTGAATATCAATATTTGAAGTACTTTAATTTAATATAGAAAATGTAAATCCAATCTAAAGTTTGAAGTTGGAGATATGCCAAACATGCTTTATCTGTTACCATCTTTCTTCATTTTTTTCTGAAAACAGAAACATGGTCTGTGGCCGAGCTCGTCGAAAAAAAACACACACAAAATTTGGAACATAATAAAATTCGTGTCCGGTGTCTTGCCGTAGAGGGCTCAGATTTTATGTTTTTAGTTATTAAAAATAAAATAAATAAGGCGCGTTCGGGCCAGTCTCAAATTTGTAGGGCCTGGTTTTCTCAGATTTCGGCCTTTCGGGCCAGCATGTTTGGCCTGGCTCTGGCTCGTGGGCTGACCGGAGTTTGTTTTAGGGTAACGGAGTCTGTGCTTCATGGCTGCTTTCTATTTACCTTTCTTCCTCCTTCCCGCACGGGTTCGTCTTTCTCCGCGTCCGCCCGTCCACCGGCCACTAAACTACGCCGTAACGCCGCCAGCAACCCACCTCGTCGCCTTCAACAGGCAAGGACAGCCTTCTCTCCTCCGCTCCCTCTCCCCCTCCTCTCCATCCGGATCTCTCTCCCCCCTTACGGTGGAGGTTTGACGAACAGATCTAGGGTTTCCTACCAGGCTCGGAGCGTTACTGGCGGCGGTTGTCGTCCCCGTGCTGTGCGGCAAGTGGAGCTGTGGAGGGCTTTTGGCAAGATGAAGGGCCGTAAAGGGCACGGCAAGGTGGCGATTAAGAGTGAGCAAGTGGAGCTGTGGAAGGCTTTTGGCCGTTATGGGGAGGGCAATGTGGCGATTTGTAGTAAGAGCAATCAGGACTCCATTCCGGAAGCGGAGAATCTGCCGGCCGAGGTGATTTCGCATCGATATAAGGGCTCTATTCCGCATCGGAATAAGGACTCTATTCCGGAAGCGAAGAATCTGCCGGCCGAGGTGATTTCGCATCGGAATGACTCTATTCCGCTTCGGAATAAGGACTCTATTCCGGAAGCAAAGAATATGCCGGCCGAGGTGATTTCACATCGGGAGCGTAGAAGGAGGTTGTTCGCCAAGGCGTCGGTGGAGGATAATAAGAGTTTGGCGGCGAGTTTGGTTTTGCATCGGGAGGATATTTGGAGTTTCTCTAACTTCTTGCCTTCGATGATGGATTCTATACATCCCTTCTATCGAATTGGGGAGGCAGAATCTGTTTTGTTGGCGGGCGGGATATTGCGCACTGAGGCGCCAGACTCTGAGGTGCTGCCTAGGAGGATGGAAGTGGAGAAAGAGAAAGAGGGTCGCACGATTATGGAGGTGCCGAGGAAGATGGAAGAAGATTCCATCATTGAGGTGCCAATGAAGACGGAGGTGGAAGAATTTGTTTTTTTGGCAGGTGAGCTATGGTCTACTGGGCCGCCAAAGACTAAGGTGCTGCCCAGGAGGATGGAAGTGGAGAAAGAGGGGCGTGCGATGATAATGGAGGAGCATGAGACACCAGAACCTGAGCTGATGTAGCTATACTGGATGTCTGTTAGCCAGTTTCGCAGTTACTGGGACAAACGATGGTCTGGCCACTACGGTTCATTTGAGGACACCAGTGAGTTACATCAGGCCTGCTTTGCTTTGCTTTCCTGTTAAGCTACCTCGTATCTTCTCTTGATAATAGAAGAATTCTTTGTCACTTTCTTTATTACTACCCAGTAATTATCAATAATATGACATTATATGTTATCAGTTTTCGGTATATCTGTTGACAACTTGTGGTAAAAGCTGTCAAATTATGCGCCATCTTATTTGCTTTGTGCCGTTTGTGGTTGTTGGATTTGCTTTGCTATATAATTAGATTATCTGGCTTGTAGCACATATTAATCTGGGTTTCTAGCACTTGCACTTCTTCTATTCACTTTTAAAATCTATATATGTCAACGTGAACGTAGTAAAGGTGCATCTGTGTTCTATGTTAATTAGATTGTATGGTTTAAAATCTGATAGTTACTGCTGCTATTGTACATTTGTACTCGATCTTAATCCATTTGTAAATATTGTACAACTACCTGCAGCCAAGATCCCCCCCATGCGTTTCACATACAAGCCTGCGCCGGAGGCTGTTGTCCACGATGATACTCTACAGATCTTCTCAGTGAAGCTTGCTGCAACAAGAGGGACCTTACATCTGCCGCTTGATGTGTTTGGTATGGTTGCCATTCGCGACCAAATTGACAACAATCGCAATATCATCTTCCACCGCGAAAGAGATTACTGCCAAACCCTCACCGAGAAGGTTTGTAGCATTTCTTACTGTGCTGCCTAACGCAACTGTCTGCTCTTCTGAAATCTCATTACTGTGCATTTATGCATAGAATTTTGTTTGTGTTGTCTTTAACCTGTAGTTACACTGCCCATTGAATATGATCAGTGACCTATAGCTTATAAAAGTTAGCCTGTTACGTGGTTTCAATTGCTTCCTTGAAGTTGCCATCCATCACATGCATGTAGAATTACTGTGCCTTTTGCTTACACTGGAGTGAATGACAGACAGCTCAACCTTATGCGTAATCAAGCAAGAGGAATGCGTATATAATAAAAAAGGCATCAATCATGTGTCTCTGGACTTGATCGCAGAGACATGTATGCTATGGAAATAAGTCAAATAACCATTTTGCAGCACAGCACAAGCCAGATTCAACTGATTACTTATTCAACATGTGTACTGAAGTCATTGCCTCAAATTTATGGATAAGGGAGCAGACGCACATTGTCAACTATATGTAGGACCTGAGGAGTGCAACGTAACCTGATTCTGATTGCACCCTTATGAACATAGTCCATGTTCCCTACAATGCATTGGTAGACATCTTGACTCCATTTTGTACCTTGATTCTGCTAGGTAATTTTTGGCATTTTCATAAATTCAGGCCAAAAAATGTTTCAGCTTTATTTGCAAGGGATTGGCAGATGAATATTGTACGCAAGGCATCTTTACTGACTTGATTGTTTGTGCACTGGTGCATTATGTTAGGCTTCTCCCATCTTTTATGCATGAAGCACATCATTTATGCTTTGCATTTTGTGATCGTTACACTGTTGTTTTGATTATGCTGTTCAATATCCACTTCTTCTTTCGCTTCAGTTTCAAATTATGGTGCTGTATGCAGGATCCATATTTGGTACTGTCAGGTCCTACTCGTGCTGTTATGTTTGGCGTTTATAATCCTGTGGTCATCGAGGTTGACCTTAAAGTAAAGGGCACAACCGAGTCCAAGGATGTATACTTGAGCTTCTTCGTGGTGCCAATAAAACGTTATGACACGATGTTTTCACACCTGTTTAACCGTGCTTACACTAGCAAGCTTAGTACACTGGAGTTTTCACTTGGCCAAATTGGTTTCTGTGGAGGCCACAATATTTGTGCACATCTTCATGGATCATGGCTAGATGGTTTGCGTGGTCTATTCACTGCCACTACTACCGGTTTAACTGACAGACGTTCCATTCGTATTGGTGAAAAATACTCCACTGGTACTGGTGCTGAGAGAATCATCTTGTTTGATTCTGGAGGTGAGAAATTGACTATTGCTAATGATGGCAAGATCATTTTTTCCCGGAGTGTTGTTTCTGTCGAAGACGAGGGAGAGTTGATAGTTCAGGTAAAGGCATTCAAAGGTGAAATCGAAATTGTGGGGAAAAAGACAAGTTTTCGTGCATTGAAAGCCGGTAAAAGCATCAATCAAATTGACATGGGCTTCTGCGAAATGGAAGTCATTGTTTTCTGGTCACTTATTTCATGTTGTCCTTAGGTAGAAGTTGACAGTTAGTAAGGTGACGGCAGTGCTGTGTAAGATGTAATTGGTTTCCACACAGTAAGAAGCCAATGGGACTGATGGCACCAATGCATCCTACTGCTTTTGATGCAGGCTTTTGTAAGTAATAACTGAAGTCGTAGCTTAGTTAATGTTGGGAGTTTCTACCAATGTGGACAAGTATGTATTTCTATGTATTAATGAACCTCTATTTCATGACTTCTACTATGGATTTATCTCTATCGTTTCTCCGTCTAGCACCCAGATCACGATCCTGAAGACTGCAGGTTGTGAAATGCGAACGTTTTCATTGTTATGCACTCCATAACATATTTTCTTTCATGCCTGCCATGACCTAGAAACATTAAGTATATCTCTAAATTTACTTCCTGTATACAACGCCATAACACCATTTCATCCAGGCCTGTGTATGACAATATGATTTTAATGGTAGAAACAAGATTCTTAATCAACCATAATAAAGGTGTAAAATTAAGTGACAAAATCACTATCCCCGTCCCGTAACGAACCGTGGCGAAGCAGTTGCGAGCTTTCGATCGATCACCTACATGGACCCATGGCTCATCACCCCCCCTGGCGCATCACCTAGCCAAGCCAAATCGACGGAAATGGCTTCTCCAATGTCGAATCCATCGAAAGCGTAGATGGAGGTTGGAAATCCGAGATTGCAAACAAAAATAGGGAAAGAGAAAAGTATCAATGTTATATTAATTTATTTCCCATGTCAAACAAATTATTTGTAAGACTCGGTTTCTTTTATACAATTCCTTGTCATAATTTTAGCTTCCAAGAAAACATGTTAGAATGATTGCTAGGTGTATGAATGAAGGTTACTAGAGCCTGGGGCGCACCTTTCGGCGCGCGCCATTTTTTGGTCCCAGTTCACAACTCTGGCTATTGATGGTTGTCAACAAGTAGATAGAACCAATAAGTTCGAAGTAACAGCTCAATGTTTCAACACTATGGCATCTGGATTTTATCACTGCAATAGTTTAATTTGCCCTTTCAGTTATCCCAAAAGCTGAAGTATAGTTATGCTGCCTTAAACATGGTGAAGCGGATGTATCTCTGTACTTTTTACCCTATATATGGTGAAGTATGTGTAAGTTGCCCTGATCTTTCATTGCTTTTGCCTTTCCAAGCAGTTACATATCATTTTCTGCTATGTGCTTGCTAATTTAATGCAGAGCATACATCAAATTTTTAAGATGCATATGCATCCCTTTACATTAAGTTGGAATAGTCAAATGTAATCCTTTATTAAAATATCCTCCATTTACAATAAAATAGTAGATGAATTTGGTCATTAGATATTTCAAATCACTAACGAATAAAAGCAACTTCCGAAGGAACTTTTTTTTGTATATTAAAGCACATGTAGTGAAATATATTGAAATGCTTCAAATTTCCATAGATACATAATGCTATTTTTTGCCCTTTGTGCCGATAAGATCTGGAGCTAATTATTTGTCATATGCATATTTGCAGTGCTGCCATGATATCACTTAAACCCACAAAACATTCTTGTGAAACAATATGAGCTTGCTGGAAAATACGGCAATGATGGGTGATGGTCTTGCTCTCCAAGGTTTGTTTATTAGACTGAGACTCTTATTCTTCATTGACCTAATAACAAGGACGTGCATTGTGTCCAGAAGAAAAAAATACATTATGTTATTATTGATTCACCGTCATGACATCAATCGTGCCGTAATTATTGTCATTTATAATTCTCCGTTGATCAATCTCTATGACCATCTTTCCAAAACCATTGTTATGACATCTAATGCTACTGTAGGTAATATATGAATGTTTATGACCTCTGATGCCTTGTTTTTAGGGAAGGCAGTGTTAGGCCAGTCTCAGTGGAGGTTTCATGGGAGTTTCATGGTATTAAATGTGCTGAAGTGACACAGGAGAGAGAGTGAAGAGTTTCATGGGATGTAAGAGGAGTTTCATCACCATAAAACTCATCTGACACGGTTACCTAGTTTCTGATATAAGTAATCGTGTGATGAAACATTGCACTGAGACTGGCCTTAGCAGTACACTTTGAACCGATCGATTAGACATACTCCCTATCCGTGCAGTTCCAGTGCTAATGGTTTTTGTTTTTCCGTGTTGAGTGCATATCAGATTTCTTCCACGTGCTTAGAAATGTCAATGAATGTCATTGAGGATGTTCTATATTATCTATAAATCTATAAAATCTATATAATTGGTCCCCACTAACAACCCACCTAGCAATTCTCTAGACTCTCGGCTAGTAACGTCATCCCGTATAGTACCCGCGCACCCCTTCCTTCTCCACCAGCCGTGCCTCGAAGCCTGCTGCCGCCACACCTCCCCGCTCCTACCAACGCCCCCTCATCTGCCCACCACCGCCCCTTCGCCTCCCACCCGCGCCACCCCGCCTACCCACCACCGCCCCCTCGCCTCCT
>OAMR01000874.1:280733-294637 GCA_900205405.1 Echinochloa crus-galli
AGGAGGAGCTGGAGTCGTTCGAGCGGATCCTGTTCCTGCTGGAGCAGGCGCACTGGTTCTACGAGGACAACTCCGTCGAGCACAACCCCAGCCTCAAGTCCCTATCCTTCAAGGACTTGGGAAGTCGTACCCCTTTAGGTCGGTTTACAATATGGGATAAAACTCTAAAGTCCTAAACCTACTCCAACATGGGAGAAACCGGTCAGACCGGATAGGGAAACCGGTCAGACCGGTTTGGCCGTTGCCGGATCGGCTACAGTAAAACCGGTCTGACCGCTTCCTAGAACCGGTCTGACCGGTTGCCCTCGGCCTGATAGGCAACTGCCAATTTTGGGTGCGAACAAGGCCCTTCGTAAGGATTCCAGCCAATGCACCTTATCACGGAGCCAAAACGTCTCTCAAGATGCTACAATCAACTACACGGATAGAGGAACCGAAAAAAATGGCTCTACTAGCTCTAGTTTCTGAGTGATGCAGTACTCTACAATACTGTACAGAACCGATAATGTGATAGCACTATGCAACACTGTAGCCCGGAGCCAAAACTCTATGCATGGAGCCCGGCTCCAGTAACGCAGGCCCAGTCTATTTGGATGCCTGCACAGGCCTTTAGCCAGGCTCTAGCAATGCAAAAAGGGCCCGTTGGCCTGGCCTCGCTAGTACGCAGAACTCGGCCGCATTAGCTTAAGCCAGGCCCGATGTAGCCCATGCGTATCGTTCCTTCACCTCCGGGAATCCTATACGGCTTCCCCAAGTTTTTTTTTGTTAGATAGCTTCTACTGTTTGAGATCCGTGCACATCATATGAACGAACCAGATTATTGTGGACGAGTAGTCGACAGCGGTGAGAGAGACGCACGTGGACAGCTGGAGGTACTCGGCTGCATTCATGCATGAGCTGGTCGGATGTAAATCCATTTAGATTTCGATCTTTAAATTCAATTTTCTCACAAGCCGTAAATCATTTTTCAAATCCGTTTGAGTCATGGTATTCGTTAGAATTTATACGACAAAACAAGCTCCAATTTAAATATATTTCATATTATTTTAATACTTTTTTAAAATCAACATTTGTCGAAAACTAGTTCAACATTTGTAATATACTATTTCAACATTTTTTGAAAAATGTTGAATTAGTTTTCTACAAATGTTGAATCAATATTGTTAAAATGTTGAATTAGGTTAGCAAAAATGTAGAATCTGGTATCATATGAAACTGTTGGAGACTAATAAAATTTCGTGCCAAAAAATATTCGAATACAGCTACGTGTGTGACTTTGTTTTCAACAGAATGAAAAAAGTTTCGTGAAAAATACGCACGGATGTCCACATATAGTACTAGTGTGTTGGGCCTAATTGGCCTCTAAACCATGTTGCTTAACTAAGCATATAGAAGTCATGTAGGAGCCCCCTTCACCTCCTCTATTCTCACCACTGTTGGGGTCAGGAGGTCAACTGAGTTTGCCGCCGGGGTCCGGAGTGAAGACCTGCGCCGCAGGCCGCCGCCGCCTACCGCCAACGACTACCGCCGCCGCCTACCGTCGGCACCAGGCAGGGATCTGGCACTCGCATCCCCAACGGCCGAGCTGTTCTACCTGGGAAGAGCCTGATGCTCCTCCACTCACCTGCTACACGGCTGCTGCTCCGTGTGCAGCAATCGACGAAGATGCCGCCATGGCCGGCAAGGCAAGCACTACGAAGAAACTGTCTGGGCCAAGAAGAACGTACAAGGTCCAATGCGGTGGGACGGTGGGGGTCAAATCAGGTTCGTCATGGATGTTCTCAATATTATTTTGTCCTTTTTTGTGAAGATGAGCGGATTGCTGCGAGGACTTAGTGTGCTTTTTTTTTCCATGCTGGATTTAATCTTGGAGCAAAGAATTTTCTTATTTGAGCCATAGATCTTGGTGGTTCGCTTTGCTCGAGTGAGTCCTCCATCGATCTATACGCTTCTGTTTTTACTTTTTTTTTGCAAGGGAAGCTTTATTAATCTTAGACAATTACATCGAGATGATACAATTATATAATATCCAACCCGGCCTCTACATAACTAAGATGCACACAACCAATGAAAAAAAAACAAAAAATAAGAGCACCATGACCTAGCAAACTACCACAGGCGCCTTCATCTTCATCTGCTTCACAAACCAAAGCAACTCTTGGACTAAGAAGTAGGCTCCCGAGACAACGCCTCCAACGAGGAGACGGCACGCGCACGTGCCGACGTTGTAATGACCTAAGCAATTAAGACCATATCAAATGTTTTCACGAGGGAGTAATTCATCATAATCCAAACAATGCCTTTAACAAGGTCACTGTCAGGTTCAACCAATTAAGGCTAGACATAGAAATTTCTTCCCGGAACCGGTGAATTAGTAGCAATTACCACCACGACCAAGTCACACCAAGTTGCTTCCCCCTTCTTACCAGGCCAATGCTTCCATATAGACCAGCTCTGACCCACTCTAAACGGCCACGAACTCCAAATCCGGCAGACCATCTGAATTCGTAACCTGAGATACCATGCTGCAAAGTAGCCGCTGGATACCCGTGCATAATCCATCAGGAATAAATTGCAGATGAAATCCGTCTTCGAGTAAGAGACGCTTCTGTTTTTGCTACTTCTGATTTTGATCAATCGATTTGGTCAGCAATCAATGTTGCAGATCTGTAGCAACTGAAGCTGTAATTCATGATTGATGCATCTGTTTTTGCCCCTTTTTGTTGATTAGGAGTTCCTTATTGCTTCACAGGTGACATGGGTTAAACTCACCACTTCAAAGAAGGGGTGACCATATTCTAGTCATCCAAGCAACCAAATAATAGAAGCACGAGTCAGGCTTATCTTATACAACAAACCAAACATGTACATGTTGCATTGAGCTACCCAGGCTTACGATGGCCTGGCTTGAATCCCTAGCCAGGCTAGACTAAGCCAACAAACCAAACAGGCTCTATAGGTACTACTTAGTACAATCAACTGTACGAATAGACGAGCTAGAAAAGGTAATTCTTCGGGCTCTGGTTTATGGGAACGAGATCCTCTGCATTAGTTTCAACCATGTGAGAGGGACGTCCAACTATTTTGGCCGTCAGACAGCCATCCCACAGCTCGCATTCGACACCCAACTGCGTTATGAAAACAAGCACGGAGCCATCGGCCCAAGAAGCGATGCGGCCCAGTTAGAAGCAAGCAGAGGGGGAAAAGGGCGCGAGGCTGCCGGAAAAGGGCGCGAGGCCAGCAGAAACCGCGCGAGGCTGCCAGAAAAAAGGCGTGAGGTCGCGAGGACGAGAGAAAGGGCAGCAAGCGAGAGAAACACATAAATCAGTTGGCCGTCGAAGGGGACGAGTTGTTCTGCTGTTCAATCTTGTAAGTAAGTCTTAATCAATCTTTCTTTCTATATAAATGGTTACTGAAATTGATACATGAAACTAGAACCGATTGTCAAGTCCACATGAGTCTCAAACTAGACTGAAAGAAACAAATTCTGAAAGTGTCTGAAGTAGTTTTAGAACACAATCACACTCTACACCTACAAAAAACCTTGCACTTGATGGTGTCACAGAGAAAAATTTCAGATTTACAAGCATTTGAAATTGAAACGGCAGATGATGCGGGAATTGGACCAAAAGCTGCACATGAGTTGGCAGGTCGACAAGTTGGTGGGCCACTCAATCTTAGCTACACCCTTCGTGATCATAAGAATTATTTGCGGACCAAACGCCAAAGAGAGATGGCATATGAACAAACAGGTAACTTAGCTTCACTCAAATGTTGATGGTAACTTATTTATTTAATCTATAGATGGTGCATTTTACGAATTTGCAGATGATATATATTTTTTTGAAAATTTCTTTATTAAATTACAGGGACCACACACAGATGATGTTTTTACTCAGTTCTGGTGAAGTATTACTGTTTTTGGGTTTGGTGGAGTACTTATGTTTTGCCTTTTGTAAACTGACCATCTTGGGACCTCACTTTTGGTGCAAAGAAGTGGATATGTTTAGCCTTCTTTTGCCAATTTTGCAAGCCGGCACTAAAAGAGTATGCAAGTCATATGCATGTTTTGTTCTAGGAGCATAGTAATTTTGCAAGCAAACACTCTTGGAGTAAAGGTTGGTGTTCTGCATTCATCATTTTTTCTATACTGAAGTTTCAATCAATTTTGCCATACACAATTGACACCAATAGATAGACACAATTACATCCATCATATTATGAAATTGACACCATAATCAGTCTCAATTTGACAATGAGATACAATTTCATTTGACATCAATTTACAACTCAATTGAACATTCTTTGACAACATTTGTTATAAATAATGGCGAATAAACGACAAGAAGTAAAGGAATCAAACCGCATGAGACACGAGATTTTAACGTGGAAAACCCTCTCGATGTAGAAGGGAAAAACCACGGGCGCCAGCCAGCAAAACTTCACTATATCATGTGTGTGTTTACAACGCCTATTGGCGGCTTACAAGAGGATGATTATTCATCAAGGGAAAAGCTCTATTATATAGGCAGCTCACGTGACCGTGCTTGGCTGCGTTGCCGATGTGGGACTAAAATGTGCGTTCATGAGAGAAAAACACAGTACCCCTTCGCTCCAGCCCAAACCTCTGGTGATGGGCCTCTGCTTCGCTCCGTCGGTGAATTTGGATCATATCACAACAAACTCCACCTTGAGACAAATTCTCGTGCAGCATCTTCACTTCATCTTGAATCATCACGAAGAAAATACAACTGGCACCAAATAGCCTCTTGGGCTAATTAACTAAACCAACTAAGCTTGAGCACAACTCAAACTTAGCAACAAGAACAGGTTTAGTCATCATATCAGCTGAATTATCACGAGTATCCATCTTGCATACCTTCAGCTTACCTTCCTCAACCACATCTAGTACATAATGATACTCTGCCAAACTTCAGACAAGAATCTGCAGTGCCTCTAAGGTATCTGAAAATCCACTGAACTGCCTTCCAATGTTCTTTACCAGGATTAGTCATATATCTACTAACCAGACTCATAGCATAAGATAAATCCAGATGAGAACAGACCATGGCATACATCAAAGAACCAACAGTACTAGAATAAGGAACTCTGGACATGTACTCAATATCCTGATCTGTACTAGCACACTGAGCAGCTGACAATTTAAAATGAGGTGCAATAGGAGTACTGACAGGCTTAGCATCATTCATGTTGAAACGCTGAAGAATTTTCTGAATATAATTCTGTTGACTAAGAAATAGCACACCATATTTTCTATCTCTAGTAATTTCCATGTCAAAAATTTTCTTAGCAGCACCAAGATCTTTCATGTCAAATTCGCTACTCAATAATTTCTTCAACTTAGCAATTTCGACTTTACTCTTGGCAGCAATCAACATATCATCAACATAAATGAGCAAATAAATAGGTGATCCATTAACATGCATGATGTAGACACAACGATCAAATTTAGATCTCTTAAAGCCGTGTGACAGCATAAATGAATCAAACCTTTTATTCCACTGATGAGGGGACTGTTTCAAACCATACAAGGATCTCTTCAACTTGCACACAAAATTCTCCTTGCCTGGCACTATGAACCCTTCTGGCTGGTCCATGTATATATCCTCCTCAAGTTCACCATGCAGAAATGCAGTCTTCACATCTAACTGCTCGAGCTCAAGATCATGTGCAGCAACAATACTAAAGAATGTTCGAATGGAACTATGCTTTACCACAGGAGAGAAAACATCATTATAATCAACACCATGAATTTGACTGTAGCCTTTCGCTACTAACCTTGCCTTATACCTTGGAGGCTCGCTTGGAGATAAGCCCTCCTTTCTTTTAAAGATCCACTTGCAGCGGATTGTCTTCTTCTTCTTTGGCAATGGTACAACATCCCATGTGTGATTCTTCTCAAGTGACTGCATCTCCTCATGCATAGCAGAAATCCACTTCTCTTTATCAGCACAATCAATGGCCTCAACATATGTGACCGGCTCATGTGAATTCTCCACCTGTTCAGCACAACTCAAAGCATAATGAATTAGATTACACTCGTCAATGAGACGTTTAGGAGGTACACAATTTCTCTTTGACTTGCGCTGAGCAATAGGTAAATCCTCCTCTAGCTGCAAATCAGGTGGTAAGTGCTTAACATCATCATGAGCCTCATCATCAACAGCTTGATTTTCCTGATCATCCACAGGCGGCTCCACCTGCTCGCCTGTATCATCATGCACATATTGCTGCTCATGCACACCTTTCTCATCACCTACATGCTCCACCTGCACGCTCATATGCTGCAACCCTTTATCAAAATTATATAGAACATGATCTGAGGACAAACTGTCATTAAACATCACAGATTCATTGAAAACAACACTCCTGCTCATGAAAGTCTTTTCAGTTTCGGGATTCCACAACTTATATCCTTTAACTCCCGAACCATAACCAAGAAAAAGACATTTAATAGCTCTAGGCTCCAATTTTCCATTATCAACATGAGCATAAGCAGTGCAGCCAAAAACTTTCAACTGTGAATAATCAGCGGGTATGCCAGACCATACCTCAATAGGTGTTTTCTTATTAAGTGGAATAGAACGCGACCTGTTTATCAAGTAGCATGCGGTGTTAGCTGCCTCAGCCCAAAAACGCTTGCTCATCCGTGCATTGGACAACATACAACGAGCCTTCGAGATGATGGTCCTGTTCATGCGCTCAGCCACACCGTTTTGCTGCGGAGTATACGGTATGGTGTGGTGCCTAACAATGCCTTCCCGCCTGCAATAATCATTAAATGCAGCATAACAAAATTCTCCACCATTATCAGTATGAAGCACCTTCACCTTCCTATCGGTTTGCCTTTCTATCATCACTTTTCAATCTTTAAAAGCATCAAAAGTATCATCTTTATTTTTCAGAAAATAAGGCCATACTTTTCTAGAGTAGTCATCAATAATAGTAAGCATGTAACGAGCACCACCATAAGAAGGCTTACGAGAAGGACCCCATAAGTCAGCATGTGTCGGGGACCATAATTAGGGGTCCCTTAATCATCGGGGAAATCGCCCAAAAAAGCGCAAAAAAGGCTGTCTCCAGGGACCTTTGGGCCTGTGCATACGAAATCACGCGGCCCCTACGGCCCGGCAAGGCCCAACAACAGCCCGCAGGGTTGCGCCGCCCTCGCGCCCAAACTCCGCCTCGCCTGAGGGAACACCGCCCCCTCGAGCGGCGGGACGCAATCTCCGCCTCGCCAGGGGACGCTTTGACCCCTCGAGAGACTGCCATGACATGGTACGGGCACTCATTACCATCCTTCCACGCAGGGCACCAAAGTCAAAAGGTAAATCTTCTGCCGCACGCCGCCCCTGACAAAGCCTGACCGCGCTGTACCCCCATGGCGCGGGTAGGTAGCAACTGTGCAGGGCGTGCCCGGCACTGCACCGTCGACACGTCTGGCCCCGGTCATTCCGTGGCACTATTCCGCCTACTCCCGTCGCCCCCTTAGTTAGAGCACCCTCGAATGGGCGTGGAGACCCTCGAATGGTCGTGGAGACCCTCAAACGGGAGTACGGACGACGACCAGGGGCGAACCTTGGTCAAGCACCACCATCCGGCCGACGGGACAGGGTACGACCCTCTTGACCCTTGCTCGCTACGCCAAGGGCAGCCACGCCCCGCACTGTGGCAACAGTGAGCGCCATAGCGCCCCTGTGCTGCCTACTCCCGTCCCCTAGGGGAGTGGAGCACTTGGGACGCGTACGGGGGCCATCGGGCCAGCAGGGAGTCAGCCGCCCCGTACGCACCGAGCCTGACGCGACCAACAGGGCGAAAGCCGGTCGTACCGGTCCGTCAGACCGGGCCACTACGCCTTTGACCACTGTGCTGTACGGAGGCGTACGACAGCACGACAGCTACGTATGTCATGCCAGCTCCTGTCCACCTGCCCCCATCATTTCCGGGTAGCGAACCCCTTGAGCCACGGCGGGAGACCCCTCGAAGGAAGCCGCGGACGACGACTCGACCACCACGACGACCGTGCGACCCCTCGAAGCCCTGTCAGAACAGGTACATGACTCGCCACACTGCCGACCAACGCCGAAAGCCAACCCAGCTCGCCTTCAAGGCACAGATTCGCCTAGGATCAAGGGCACTCCATGTAGGAGGTGTCCTACGACATCTACTGTAGCCACGATTGTAACCCCTCTATCCCTTGAGATATAAAAGGGAAAGTCAGGGTGTCCCGAAAGGGACGAGTTCACACGTCCAGGCCCAGGCCCAGACACGAACACACGCACGATATTGGCACTCACCTCAATCATCTTCTTCCTCCGATCCGGGACTTGGAGAACGACTCTTCTCTCCCACCTTCACTTGTAGCCCCCCACTGGAAACACCAGGGTGCAAAGCTAACACGAGTGCGCGAGCACCTCTTGCTGGACGTACGGCCCCGTGGCCGGAACCAGGATAAACCCGTGTCCTTGTGTTGGCTTCTCGCATCAACCATCAGGGACGAGACACAACACACTTTCTGTGCGGCTCAGGGACTGCCGGCCATTCCCGACGCCGACAGTGGCGAGCCAGGTAGGGGGAGCACTGTGCGATTCGCTTTTCTCACCAGTTCCCTTGATGGCTGCTCACGACGACCATCCGACGCCGGGACCCTCCGACGGGGTTCCCAACGGATTCCCGCCTGGATTCATGATCCTGTTCGGGAGTCTGACGTTCGAGTCCGATGGGTCCGACTACCTCATGCGGCTTCACCGCACCGACGAGGTAGAGACCGCGTCGCCATCGCCTCCGGCGGGCGGACTGCGGATTCGCCACCAACTGCAAGGCCTGCAGGTGCAGGTGGAGCAGCGTCAGCCCCCACAGATAAGGCTCCCAGACTGGGACAATCCGCGGGTACCAACGCCTGACACGGTGTCAGGTAGAACCGGACCGTCTTCGGCGAACCCTGCGGAAGGGAACCACTAGGCGACGGGCGTCGCGCCAGCCCAGTTCCCGATGGGGTTGCGCGACGCCGCCGCGACGATCTCTTCATCGGTCAGCGCCAGCATGAGCGCGAACCGCGGCGCCGCCGGCTCGGTGCGGGCCGGGCTGCCTCCAACCCACCAGGGGCGTTGGGGCCGCCGGCCGCGACGCGTGCGACCGGAGCCAACCCGAGCGTCTCTCCCCACTGCCCAGCGCAGAACCCGCCAGCCTACCCCTCCGCGGGGTGGCTACCTGCCCGCATACCGGCGTAATGCGGTCGCGCCACGAGGACGGACGGCTGCGCGTCCTGTGCGCCCACGCAGGGGACGCAAACGCGCCCGCCACTCATCCTCGTCGGACGACGCAGCCCGCCACCACACCGCCTCACCTGACGACGAGTGGTACCCCCTGGCTCGAGCGGCGAGGGATGGGACTACGTCGGGCTCCAGGATACTTAAGCGCTCCGGCAGTTCCTGAGCTCCGTCGACTACTGCTTTGACGTCTCCAGCGAGGGAGAAAGCGACCCCATGCCAGAGTGCTTCGTCATCGACGGCGACGTCGAGTCCGTAAGCAAAGATGGCCTCGGCGACGACGCCGGCCGCGATAAGACTCCGGAGGCATCGGCGACTGGCCGCGACCGACCTTCGGCGGACGCAGGCGCCGCGGTGCCTGCCAATGCTGACGCCACGATGCCTCAGGGCGATGAGGCATTGACGCAGGCCCAGCTGGCGCAAGTCAGAGAGCTGGAGAGCAAACTCCAGGAGGAGCACTGCAGGTGCAGCAGCTGCGGGCGACACTGGAAGCGCAGCAGCCTCAGCGCGGCAATCGCGCCAGGGCCGCGGGACACCTTGCCCGTGCCCGCATCGAGAACGACAACGGCGCCGACTTGCCGCGCGCGAGCCAAAAGCTCGTTACCGCAGTGACGCTACTACGAGCCATTCCCGAGTCGTCCACACCATCGGCTCGACTCCTGCACCGCGAGGCGCGGAGCCTCGTCGAGCAGGCGGCCGTCCTACAGGCCGAGAGTTCTGCCTCCCGCATTCGACATCAGGCCAACTCGAGGGCCGAAGGCAACGGGCAGGACAATGAGGAGTCCGTCCACACCCCTCGCCGGGTGAAGTGGACGCCGAACCGTCCAACGGACGACGGTAAGGCGCTCGTAGCCCATTACCCCGGCGAGCGAAGGCCCGCGAGGGACCGGCTTCAGGACATGCGTGGCACCGCCGACGATGGCGATGCCCGCAACATCCTAAACAAGAAGAAGTACCACACCGCGACGAGCCGAGGGTACCATCCACGTCGCGGGGGGCGCTTCGATGAGGAGGAGGACAAGAGCCCGACGCCTGAGCCCGCGGGGACTCGGGTGTTCAGCCCCGCTATCCGCACGGCGCCCATTCCCCCTCGTTTCCGACAGCCGGCAACCATCACCAAGTACTCAGGTGAGACCAATCCCGAGGTTTGGCTCAATGATTACCGTTTGGCTTGTCAGTTGGGCGGCGCCACGGACGACTACATGATCATTTGCAACCTGCCGCTTCACCTCGCGGACTCGGCACGTCAGTGGCTCGAGCACCTGCCCGCGAACCAAATCCACGACTGGGGCGACCTAGTCAAGCTATTCGTGGGGAATTTCCAGGGCACCTACGTGCTCCCAGGTAATTCCTAGGACCTGCGAGGGTGCCGTCAAAAGCCGACCGAGCCCATGAGGGACTACATTCGCCGCTTCTCCCAGCGCTGCACCGAGCTCCCCAACGTTGGTGACGCTGAGGTCATCAACGCCTTCCTCGAGGGCACGACGTGCCGCGAGCTGGTGCACGAGCTCGGCCGCAACCACCCCACCAGCGTCAGCAAGCTGTTCGACATCGCGTCCAGCTTCGCGTCAGGGGAGAAAGCGGTTCGAGCCATCTGCGACAGCAAGAGGGGGAAGCGCGTGGAGGAGGCGCCTGCGGAAGGCGGCCGACCCAAGGAGCAAGCGAAGAAGCCCAAGCCGCACAAGCAGGGCAACCAAGGCAGGCGGGGCCCGAGGGCCGTGCGCGGCCATCAGCGCGAGGACGACTCCGACGAAGCCCTCACCGCGGACCAAACCCGACGGGGGCCTCGACCCCCGCCACCTCTAGGGGGCCGGTTCGACGACATGCTCAAGAAGCCGTGCCCATACCACAACACCGCCGTCTCGCACACCCTCGAGCAGTGCGAGATGATCAAGAAGCACTACCGATGCCTCGTCGCGAAGGAGGGGGACACGAGGAAAGACGCTGACGGTGGCGGCGGCGCCACCGGCGGCGGCGGGTTCCCGGTCGTGGATAACGTCTTCTTCATCGCCGGGGGACCCACGGCGAACATGTCCGCGCGACGGCGACGACGCGAACGCCAAGAGGTCTACACCGCGCGCCCCACTACGCCCTCGTACCTCGACTAGTCCACGGAGACCATATCTTTCGGTCGCGAAGACAACCCGGATTACATCCCCAACCCGGGACATTATCCACTCGTCGTCGATCCCGTGATCGACAATACCCGATTCTCCAAAGTGTTGATGGACGGAGGCATCAGCCTCAACATCGTGTTCTCCAACACCCTGGAGCTGATGGGGATCGGCGCGGACAAGTTGCGGCCCAGTTTGTCTGCGTTCCACGGCATCGCGCCGGGCAAGAAGGTCCAGCCCCTCGGGCAGATCGACCTGCCCGTCTGCTTCGGCACGCCCGGCTACTTCCGCAAGGAGGTCATCTCCTTCGAGGTGGTGGGGTTTCGAGGGGCCTACCATGCCATACTTGGACGACTAGCCTACGCCAAGTTCATGGCGGTCCCCAACTACACCTGCCTCAAGCTGAAGATGCCGGGGCCGAAGGGCGTCATCACGGTCGGGCCGTCGTTCGAGCACGCCTACGAATGTGACGTAGAGTGCGTTGAGCGCGCCGAGGCCTATGCCTGCCTCGAGGCCCAGGTGGCTGACCTCGAGAAGATGCTCAACGAGGCCGCCCACTCCCACAGCAAACATGCGGGCAGCTTCGAGCCCGCGGAGCAGACCAAGGCTGTACCCCTCGATCCGAACGATCTCGAGGGTAGGGCGGCCAAGGTCAGTTCCACCCTCGACCCCAAATAGGAGGCAGTGCTCGTCGACTTTCTCCGCGCCAACGCCGACATTTTTGCGAGGAGCCCCTCGGACATGCCGGGCATTCTGAGGGAGGTCGCCGAGTACTCCCTTGATATCCGGCCTCAAGCCAGACCAGTGATGCAGTGTCTGCGATGCTTCGTCGAGGAGAAGCGCCGAGCGATCGGGGAGGAGCTGCGCAAGCTTTTGGAAGCCGGATTCATCAAGGAGGTATTTCACCCCACGTGGCTAGCTAATCCTGTTTTAGTTAAGAAAAAGGATGGAAAATGGCGCATGTGCGTAGACTATACTGGTTTAAACAAAGCATGTCCCAAAGTTCATTTCCCTTCAAATAGTCGATTCCACTGCTGGGTGTGAACTTCTATGCTTTCTTGATGCTTATTTGGGTTACCACCAAATCAAGGTGAAAGAGTCCGACCAGCTCACGACTTCTTTCATCACCCCGTTCAGCATGTTCTGCTACGTCACTATGCCGTTCGGTCTCCGAAATGCCGGGGCTACATACCAGCGATGTATGCAGCACGTTTTCGGAGATCACATCGGGCGGACCGTTGAGGCATACATTGACGATATCGTTGTGAAATCTAGGAAGGCGGACGACCTAGTCAACGATCTTCGAATCACTTTCGATTGCCTCTGGGCAAACAGGGTAAAACTGAACCCGGAGAAGTGCATATTCGGGGTGCCGCGCGGCATGCTCTTGGGTTTCATCATCTCCCAGCGAGGCATCGAGCCCAACCCCGAGAAGGTGACAGCCCTGGAACGAATGGGGCCGATCCGAGATCTCAAGGGAGTGCAGAGGGTGCTGGGCTGCCTCGTGGCGCTGAGCCGTTTCATCTCGCGACTCGGCGAGAAAGGTTTGCCCTTGTACCAACTCCTAAAGAAACACGAACATTTCACCTGGACCCTCGAGGCACAGAAAGCCCTCAATGAGCTAAAAGCGGCGCTCGCGCGCTGTCTCTTATACACATGCGGGACAATGAGCCCCTCTACCTCTACGTGGCTGCGACTACTCAAGTAGTTAGCGCGGTCATCGTCGTCGAGAGGACGGAGGAGGGCCACGCCCTGCCGGTGCAAAGGCCGGTGTACTACGTCAGCGAGGTGTTGTCCGCCACCAAGATGAGGTACCCCCATATCCAAAAACTGCTCTATGCTATAGTGCTCGCGCGACGAAAGCTGCGACACTACTTCGAGGCGCATCCGGTGATAGTGGCCTCATCTTTCCCTTTGGGTAAGATAGTCCGCAATCCCGATGTCGCCGGCAGAATAGCTAAGTGGTCAATGGAACTAATGGGCGAGACCCTCACCTACGCCCCTCGAAAGGCAATAAAATCGCAAATCCTGGCGGATTTCGTGGCTGAATGGACGAACACACAGCTTCCCCCACTACAGATCCAGGCCGAATGCTGGACTCTATACTTCGACGGGTCGGTGATGAAAGCCGGGGCAGGCGCGGGCCTCCTCTTCGTCTCACCCCAGGGGGAACACATTCTCTATGTAGTGCGGCTACACTTCCCAACGTCCAACAATATGGCGGAATACGAAGCCCTCCTCGCGGGGCTCCGCATCGCCATCGAGCTCGGGGTCAAACGTCTCGACGTTCGAGGCGACTCTCGACTGGTTGTAGACCAGGTCATGAAGACCTTGAACTGTCGCGACGATAAGATGGAGGCGTACTGCAACACAGTACGCAAGCTCGAGGACAAGTTCTATGGCTTCGAGCTCAACCGAGTCCCGCGCAAATACAACGAGGAAGCGGATCAGCTAGCGAAAATCGCGTCCGAGCGACTGACCGTTCCGCCGAACGTTTTCG
>OAMR01000874.1:294927-345784 GCA_900205405.1 Echinochloa crus-galli
ATTTTAGAAAATTAAAATTAAATATAAGGTGTAGAAACATCTTTGTTGCATTCATGCTGCTGCATTGAGTTTTGTTTGCTAGTGATTCAAATTGGAATTTAAATTCAAGTTTGAATTGCATTGTTTGGAGCCCTAGAGAAGTTGCTGCGGAAGGAGTCCACTTGTGCCCCCTGATTTTTTCCTCCCGGCCGACTTCCCTCCCTCTTTTCTTCTTCCCTCGCAGCCCAGCTTCACCCGCGGCCCAGCTCGCCCCACCGCCTCCTCCACCCCAGCTCCAACCCAGCGCGCGTCGCGGCCCACTTCGCTTCCCCCTATCCCGCGGCCCACCTCTCTCTCCCCGCAGGGCCGGCCCAACACACGCACGGCCCACGAAGCCGACACCACGCCGGCCTCCCGCAGCGCCGCCGCCGCAACCAACGCGCGCCGCCGCCGGATTTCTCGGCGTGCGTGTCACGCAGCCCTCGGCGTCCGCGCCTCTATAAAAGCCGTCGCCGCCCGAGCTCGCGCGTGCCCTAGCCGCCTCCCTCCCTCGCGCAGCGCCGCCTCGCCGAAAAGCCATCGCCGCCGCCGCCGGAGTCGAGCGCCGCCCCACGTCGATCCGCGCCACCGTCGGTGATCCGCCCAAGCCGACGCGACCACGAGCTCCCCCGCGTCAAGTCGCACCCGTTCCTCCGCTCCTCTTCACTGTCCCAGCGTTGGAGCTCCTCGCCCCCGCGGAGGCCGAGCCGCCGCCGGCCGTCCCCGAGCGCCGGCGTCGCTAGCCACCCCCGGCCGCCGGGGAGCACATCAACGAGTTCCCCTCTGTCTCCTCTCTCCCGTGCGCTACCTCCCCGCCGCCCAGCTCCACCCAATCGCCGGCGAGCTGGCTGAGCAGAGCTGCCGCCATGGCCATGGAAGAAGAGCTCATCGAGCTTTTGCAGAAAACCCCCTTCAGAATCCTGTAACTTTTAGATCTATTCTTGTGTCTTGCGCAGCTTACAGAAAACCCCTTGAACTCCCAAATCCTTTCAACTTAAACCCACCTGAATCCTTTTTCAGATCTTACCCTGGCTTTGGCCGATTTCGCAAGCACTGTTCAGTGTGTCCTGCGAATCTTGCGAGCTAACCCCTGTCATCTATGGTTAATTACGACGAGGTCCCTGGAACCTTTAGAAACCCATAACTTTCACGTTTTAGATCCGTTTAGCCTCGTTCTTGTTGCGTTGGGTTCGTATCAACTTAAACTACGCATTAGTACTAATGTTCATCACTATGCATCGTTATAATTTAATTTGGACTTAATTTAATTAATATTTACTCAAATGCTTTTTCTAATAAAAGCAAATTAATGTTTACATATTGGTTTTCTATAATACTTATTAATTTGGTTAATTCTATCTAATTATGTTTTCAGAATAACATCTAATTAGAAGTCGTACCTCGGCTTTATAAAACAATATTAATTTAATTAATGTTTACTTTAATGAGCTTCTATAAATAAAAGCAATTTAGTCTCGTACCTCCGTGATTACAAATCAAATTAACATGACTAGTATTATTATAATTTATTTCTAATAATAATAACATGAGTAGATGAACACGGATAATAAAGTTGCTCGATTAGATGATTCACATGCCATTCTTTTGTAAAGTTATTTCTTTAATCGGTATAATTTATACATAAACAATTACAAATAAAATGAGTTTAAGTCTTACCTCGAATTTACAAACTCAAATATAATTTGAATTAATGGTAGCATAAGGTCGTTCTATTCTTTCTATTCTTTTATAATATTTTATTTAATTAAAATTAATCAAGCATATAGTCGTTCTATTCTTTCTAATACAAATCTTCCGATAGCTGTATCTTCCAACCATAGCTTTGTTTTCGGTGCTTCTTGCGCTCACGTGACCATAGAACCAAGCCCTATCCTCTAGCGCGTTCTTTTAAAGCCTATCTTTTGATTGATGTATTGTTCTTAGTTTTTCATTGTTTGTTTGCTTATTTAGCTATTTGTTGTGCTCCGTGATTGCTGTGAGTAGAGACGTCGTCAAGAGATTTCAAGAAGAAGGATCACAGTTCGAGTGATCTGAAGATAGAAGAGAAAGAGTTGAAGACTCATAGTAGCGATATCTCTGTTGGATAAAGGCAAGTATAGCACGGACAATCCTTACTACCTAAACACATCTTTTACATTAGAGCCATTATAGTTCCAGCAGTGGCGACAGGTTCCTGGGTTGCCTCTTTAAGAACCAGTCCTTACGGAGAGACACTAGGGCCAAGCACGAAGCGTACGCCCTAGCCCCCTGATCCATGTTGCTAAAAAGCAAATTTTAATCATTAACATTGAAGTGAACCATTAAGTCAAGATTAACAGTTAAGCAAAGGTGACAGTAGTTGCGCCTAGCAAATATCTACCCATATGCATAAACCCAGGTGATCAAGGTGTATAGGATACAAAGCTAGGAACAACCTTAAAAGGTATCCTATACACCTTGATCACCTGGGTTTATGCATATGGGTAGATATTTGCTAGGCGCAACTACTGTCACCTTTGCTTAACTGTTAATCTTGACTTAATGGTTCACTTCAATGTTAATGATTAAAATTTGCTTTTTAGCAACATGGATCAGGGGGCTAGGGCGTACGCTTCGTGCTTGGCCCTAGTGTCTCTCCGTAAGGACTGGTTCTTAAAGAGGCAACCCAGGAACCTGTCGCCACTGCTGGAACTATAATGGCTCTGGTCTTGGAATAGTAACTTGTACTTCTCTAGCTTGTCAGTGGTTATCGATGGGGCCGACGGCGCTATGGGAACAAGGCACTAGGCATGGTTTTTTATCCACCGAGGACGGTAGACCCGTTGGCTATGTCTCGTTAGACACAGTCCCGTGTTGGGAGCCCCAGGCGGGAGCTCCACACGTTGCGCCTTGCTTGGCATGCGTGCCTGTGCTCTGGACTGCGTGCGCCCTGGGAGTCAGTCAATCTCGGTGCCTAGAGTCTCACCACCTTATTGTACCGTAGCGGCTACTGACTTGTTAGGGTGTCTTGTGAAAAGCCTCGTAGCGTCCCTATGCAGTCACACCTCGGAAGTGTTTATGTGCGTGGTTGGGTGCAAAGCTCCATGAGCTTTTACGCGACCGGTGGGTAAAGGGTGAAACCTCTGCAGAGTGTACAATCTATCATGATAGCCTTGCTCAGGGTCACGAGCAGCCTGAAACCTTTTGGATTAGAAGCTGATGATATTTATTGTTGATTAATGTTACTTCCACTATATTAATTGGGTTTACAACTGGGATTCATTTAATTGTAGTATCTTGGCTAATTGTTAAAATGAATCGATTAAAATTGCTAATGCAGTTCAACCGTGTCTAGCCTTACTTTTGAGCCTTCATACACCGTGTTATACTTGCTAAGTAAGACATTTACTTACACTTGCCATTATTCAACAAAATCCCGGATGGATAACAGATGGATAGTGGTTGAGACAGCTACTGAGTTTCCTGAGGATTTTCCGTACTTCTGAGCTGAGGTCAACCAGTCGGTGTCCCTGTGGACTTGAGGCTCTACCTGTCAAGATAATTAATAGACTTCCGCTGTGTTTTATTTAGGTATTGCGTTAAACTCTGATGTAAATCCATTTTATTCGAGCATATGTACTTTGATTTCCATATTTGTAAGCTGTATGTGTTCTGTGGACATCCTGGGCACACATATGGCAGCATTCGGGTTTCTGTGTAAATCCGGGTGTGACAACGCCGGTGTATGCGGACAGCACGCGACACCACGAACCCTCGTGGGCAACGCCTTTCGGCAGGGCTTCTACTGGCCCACCGCGATGGCCGACGCCAATGAAACGGTGTGTACCTGCGAGGGATGCCAGTTATACGCGCGCAAGACGCACCTCCCGGCGCATACTCTGCAGACCATCCCCGTCACATGGCCTTTCGCGGTCTGGGGATTGGATCTTGTAGGACCTTTTCGACCAGCGCCCGGGGGCTTCACGCACCTACTGGTGGCCATCGATAAGTTCTCGAAGTGGATCGAAGTTCGAGCCATCACCAACATCAGATCGGAGCAGGCTGTGCTATTCTTCACCGACATCATACACCGGTTTGGCATGCCCAACTCGATCATCACCGACAACGGCACCCAGTTCACAGGCAAGAAGTTCCTAGAATTCTACGACGACCACCACATCCATGTGGACTGGTCAGCCGTGGCTCACCCCCAATGCAACGGCCAAGTGGAGCATGCCAACGACATGATTCTGCAAGGGCTAAAGCCGAGGATCTTCAACAAGCTGAGTAGTTACGGTCGAAGGTGGGTAACCGAACCACCCTCAGTGGTTTGGAGCCTGAGAACCACTCTGAGCAGGGCCATCTTGCCGACCGACCTCGAGTATGGGTCCCCGAGGCTCAAAGCCTATCAGGAGGAACAGAACCAGCGAACACGTGAAGACTCGCTGGACCAGGTGGACGAGGCTCGAGACGTGGCCACCCTACACTCGGCACGGTACCAGCAGTCCCTGAGATGATATCAGGAGCGGAGGGTGCGGCGTCGAGACTTGAGCAAGGGTGACCTGGTGTTGAGGCTACGCCAAGACAACCGAGGCCGACACAAGCTCACGCCGCCGTGGGAAGGACAGTTCATCGTCGCCGAGGTCCTCAAGCCCGGCACCTACAAACTGGCGAACGAGAAGGGCGAGGTGTTCCCCAACACTTGAAACATCCAACAGCTATGTCGCTTCTGCCCATAGAACCTCTTGTATTTCCCGTAGTCCTGTTTTATCGCACGATGATAATAACAAAGGTTCATAACAGCATGGAAACATTGTTACTAACAACAATGAAACAGGGTGACTCGCCTCTACCCTCGAAGCGAACTCGAGGTAAAGCCGAGCCTCCCTTGGGGCCTATTGGGGGACTAACCCCCCAACAGTCCTAACTTTTTTCCATGCGCTTTCTTCGAAAATGTGTTGCCGAGCCTTTCCTCAATAGTTCAGAAAGACGTAAGCGAGGCGCAAGCTTACCGCGGCTGGGAGTCGGCCGAGTCGAGGGACCGCCTACGCCCCCGAAAGGCTACGGCATCCCCCTCACCACACGACGCCAAGGTTACTTGTGTTCCGCCGCCGAAATCGATCTCAAACTAAGAAAAGAGCACAACACATCGAACGACAAACAAACGCAAAACCGCTTCTTTCGAAAACGTGCTGCCAAGCTTTTTCTCCACAACTCAGAAAGGCTTAAGCAAGGCGCAAGCCTACCGCGGCTGAGAGTCGGCTGAGTCAAGGGACCGCCCATGCCCTCGGCGGGCTACGGCATCCCCCTCGCCACTCCATGCCCAGGACGCTTGCGAGTGAAATTCCCTTCGCTAAAGTCGATCGCGAGTCAAGGGGAAAAGTGCAGCACAGGTGAACTACGGATGGACACGAACTTGATTGCGGAAGTCAAAAGTCGCGAACGAACCATGCGACACGTCCATAAAGTTCATTACAGAAGGTACGACCGAATACATGAAAAATAAAACAAAAGTGCCCGAAGCACTTTAGGGACCCGCATGGTTGACTCCGGCATCGTCAACAACAGGCTCGGGGAAAAGGTCGTCGACAAATTTTGCGGCAAGAGTGGCGGCGGCGTCAGCAGCCTTCGCGTCAGCCTCGTCGATCACAACAAGCTCCTCGTCACCCTTGAGGCCCTCGGGAACGGTGTATCCCTCGGCCACGAGGCCGAGATCGACCTCGTAGTGGGTGGTCATCACACCGAGGGTCTTCTGAACCCCGAGGCGGAGAGCACCTCGTAGGTGCTCCACGACCAAGTTTCCCACCAAGGCGAGACGCTCCAGCACCGACGCGCCCGCCGCGCCACCTGCGCCCTCGACCGCCACGCAGGCGGCTGCGGCGGAATCCTCCAGGGCCCGACGCTCGCCTTCCGACCGCTCGTAAGCAGTCCAAAGAGCCGTCAGCTGCGTCGACGAGTCGGAAGCTGCCTTACGGAGCTCTGAAAAAAATTAGAAAAAGCAAGCACGAACATGTCAAGCAGCAAGTCCTCTAAGCAAAGAAGACTCGAAGATCAAGAAGCCGAGACTCACCCTCGACGAGCCTCTTCTCTGCTTCCAGCGCCTGGTCCCGCGTCCGTAGCTGAGACTTGACCTCCTCGAGCTCGGCCGGATCCACGCGGGAGCGAGACAGCTCCGCCGCGAGCGCTTCCTCCTTCTGTCGAAGCAGGGCTTGCGCCCCCGCAAGAGCAGAACGCTCGTTCTGGAGTTGGCGCTCGGCCTCTGCAAGAGCCTCACCCTTGGCCAAGGCATCCCTGGCTTGGGCCTCGGCCAGGGCACGCTGTTCGTCACGCTCCTTGCAGGCCTCGTCGATGCGGCCCTGCAGAGACGCCAGCTCCTGCACCTTCAGCTCGAGGGTGGCCTTCGCCTCCTGAGCCTCCTGCGTCCTCACCTGCACCGATGCCTTGAGTGAGCGGATGTCCTGCACCGCTGTCCAGGCTTTCTTCAGAGCCGCGTTCTGTTTTTAGATGGGGAAATTCACCTTCTCCAGCTCCGCCGTTAGCTTTTCAACCACCGCCTTCTGAGCGCCGAGGTCCGACCTCGCAGCCTCGAGCTCAAACATCGTCGTGGAAAGCGCAACCTCCCTTGGAGCCGCTTCACTCCCTAGCTGATCGACCTCCCGGGTCTTCTGCTCGATGACGGCTCGGAGGGCGAGGTGATCCGACTGCAGCCAACGAACCTGAGCCTGGAGGGCCTCCTGGGCATCCCAAAGCTCTTGACGCTCGGCGTGGAGATCGGCCAGCGCGATCGACTTCTTGTTGGAGATATCCTGAAGCCGCTGCTAAATGCCAAAAAAGATCAACATGGGGCGGACCCACGAAGCAGAGCGAGCTAGAATGGCAAGAACGAACGGCGACATTTACCCGGTGAAGCTCGAGCCCCCTCTAGTTCTGGCAGTCGAGGGCGGTCCTGAGCGCGTCCCGAACGGCGACGCCGTTCAAGCGTTGGTCCTCCAATAGTGCCCTTTCCTCTTCCACGGCGGCAACCAAGCTGTCCTGGACCCCGCGCTGGCCCAACGCGCGGTTGACCCGAGCCGTCGCCTCGACAGCCTGAACCGCCGGCGGCCACCGCTTCTCAGGCCAAGCGTCCCACACATTGGGGCCCTCGAGTGCACGGGGTGGAACGTCGACAACGTCGTCGCCCGGCGCATACACCTCCACCATATCACGAACGGCCCCCTCGCCGCCCGCAAGCTCATGCCCGTCAACAGCACGAGCCGCCTCCTCTCGGTGCGCGGTTTCGCCCGTAGCCACGAGGACGGTCTCCTTGTCTCTCGTCAGGGGCTCCTGCGACCCCCGTGCAATCTCCGCCACCTCCACCGTTGCCCGGGCATCGGGCGCCGACGTCGCGGTCGCGATTGAACCACTTCGGGTGGCACCAGGCGTATCGCCTGCCCCCCTTTCCAGCCTCTTCACGGGGGCAAGGCTGAGAGAAGGAAGCGGCCATTGCCTGCCAAGAGGAAAAAAGTAAGCCAAGCCCAAGACGCGAAACGAAGTCAAACAGAAATGAAAAACCGAAGAGAAAAAGGGCGCCTACCATTGCCCGACGAGCTGCTGTCGCCTCCCCCTCAACGCCGCCGCCGGCCTCGAGCTCGAGCCTCCGGTGCTGGGCAAGGCCCTCAGCGACGAAGGCCCGCCAGGCGCCGAGCCCGCCGCGTGGGAGGAAGCCGTGCGCGACTGGGACGGCGAGGACCCAGACGCGCCCGCCGGCCCCTTGCCCTTCTCAGCCGCCAGGGCGGGCCCCTCCGGATCCACAGCAGGCACCCCGTCCAGGAGCGCCTGCCCCTCGTCGCTGTCCCCCTCCTCCTCCTCCGTATCCTCGGGAGTTGTTGGGAGTGGACGGCCCTCAAACTTGCACCGGCGTACCTCCGCCTCATGTGCCTCCTGCCGATCCCGTCTCCGCTTCTTCGCCCCTTCTCAGCGACCTTCCGATCGCAGTCTTGTTGGTCCCTCAAACGGTTCGCCGCTTTGGACTCGTCGGTCTTGGGGTTGGAGCGGTAGAAAGACACGGAAACATCCTAAATCTAGAAAGGAAGGATGATCGAAACATAAACCGAAATCCAAGATGTCAACACAAAGAAAGGGACGAAGACTTACCAAAGAAAAACTCCCCTCCTCCGGGAGGAGCTTGAAGGACCAGATATCCTTGCGCTCGCACGGCGTCTTCTTGTGGTCCACCACCGCCCGCGCACGCGCGTAGGCGTCCTCCTCAGAGAGCGGCTCCGCTGCCATCCGCGAGGCGGCCAACTCCTCCGCCTTGGCGTCCGGCGTCATGCGGAACAGGGGGAGCCTCCGCTCCATGAGGGGAAGCACCCTCCGCTTGTGGAAATGGCCGATGATGGTGGCCACAGACACTCCCCGGTCCACCAACCACTTCAGGGCATTGATAAGGGGGTTGAGCTTGACCTGCCTGCTCTCCCCCGACAAGTCGTCATCCCATCTCCTGTCTTCCGCCCGCAGCACCTTCCCCGTATAAGCCGGAGGCCCGGGAGCGTCGTTGCGCAGGTAGAACCATGCGCTGCTCCAGCCACTATTGTTGGTGGTCATCTTGCTGGGGAGGTAGAGTTTCTTCCGCCCCGAGCGCACCGATAGCGTAAAGCCACCGACGCGAACAGGCCGGCGCTTCCCCGCCGCGGAACCATCCGCCAGGAAGAGCCCGCCGCAGAAGAGAAGGAACCACAGGTCCCAGTGAACCTGGATCCCCAACAACCCTTCACACACAGCAACGAACCCCGCCGCCTGAGAAATCCCATTGGGGGCGAAGTTGTGGAGCTCCACGCCGTAATGCTGGCAGAGCCCGCGCATGAACTCACTCGCGGGGACGTTGAACCCCCGCTTGTGGAAACGGACGAAGCTGACCACATACCCAGGTGGCGGAGCGGGCTCCTTTTGCGAACTGGGCGGCGCCCTCCACGCCGGAGTCGCCTCGTCGCCCTTCGGCGACAAGAGCCCGCCCCGCACCAACTCAAGCAGCATGCCCTCAGAAACAGACGACGGCGTCCACGCGACGGGCTCCTCAATCTCGACGGCGGTCGTACTGGGATGGCGAGGCATGGTGAGGGCCGGGAACAGAGAACGCTCGATTCGACGAAGAGCGCGACGATGCGAAGGGAACGGGAACAAGTAAGGCGGAAACGAAATGGCAAAGGTAAATCCCCCCCGGCCCCTCTTGATTTCCTTTTATGAGATAAGGCGTGCTCATTCAAATCGCGCCATCAAAACGGCCTGGCCGCCTGGGTTGGAGGGCGCACGCGTCAAACGCGGCAGTCGTGGCTGTGCCACCGACAAAGGGGGACCACTAAGCGGGAACCGCCCCGGCGTGGGCGGCCGCATTAACTGCGGCGCGGTAAAACGAACCGTCGCCGACTGACACACTGAGCACCCCGTCGCCTCAACTCCTGCCCACGTGTACCACTCCTCCTGAAAAGGCGCGCCCACTACTCCCACCGCGCGGAGCGTCGCGCCACGTCGGCCACGATCACGCAACAGCGAACGGTCATGCCCGGTCAAAGGACCGAGGAACAACGGTTGCTTCCGAAGTAAGCTAAAAACAACCCCGAGGCGCTTCGCGAAGCGGACGTTCGAAACCCAGCCCTCGAACGAGTTCGAGCGGGCGCCCCGACCGCGTCGAAAAACAACGGGAAGGGCGGCTGATCCGACCCTCGAGCGGAGAGGCTTGCACGCCTCCTCTGTGGCCTTACTGATCAGAAGCTCGAGCCTGGCCCTCGAATGGGTTCCCTCTGTGGCCTTACTGATCAGAAGCTCGAGCCTGGCCCTCGAACGGGTTCGACAGGCGCTTCAGATCAACAGAGTCAGGGACGATTCGGGCATGCTCATCATGACTTTACCCCGAACGCGAAGTTTAGGGACGCCCCTGTTGTGTTCAAGGCCGGACAAAGCCAGCTAGTAGAGGGATCCCACCGAGGGAGAGCTTCCGTGCCCTTGGTCCCTGTCTGTCACACCCCAAAATTTTCGAATTTTGGGATGTGAATTTTTAGCATAATTAATACAATGATTTTCTCAAATTTCTAAAATTTTCCAAGCTTTATATAATTAACAGATTTATATAATTAACAAATAATTTACTACAGGGAAATAATTATTTTCCAAAAGCAAAATTAAACAATGTAGGTTTAACATTGAGTGATTTGCATTCATGCCGGTTGCATTTAGTGGTTTTATGTGTGTAGAGTTTTCAAAAACACGTTTAGAAGCCTAATGGGAATTTTCCGGAGCTTTCTGGCATTTTGCTTAGAGCAAAATTCCAATTTTTGGAGTAGGCTAAAATCCTTTTCGTGAGGTCCTGTTGACACGAGATCGCGCCAACGAAGTCGCCGCTGCCTTGAAGCGAAACCGGTCAAACCGCTTTATGAAACCGGTCAGACCGCTTTTGACGGGGCGACGGTAAAAACCTAAAATCTCTAGCTCGGGAGGGACCCCGTCGGAGCTTGAGAGTCTAGGGTTGTTCTAGGGTCGGCAGGCCACCTAGAACGTCCTCAAACGTCGTCGAGACGAGAGAAGAACAACAGATACGAGGGTTGGAAGAGCTAGGGTTTGGAGATAAAAGTAATGCGAAACATAGAAAGATAAATGTATTTGATCGATTGGATGATACTCAATCGGCCTTTGGCCCTTTATATTTATAGGGTGGGATGGTCTTACCCCGTTGAGTCGATTACAATATGGTATAAAACTCAGAGTCCTAAACCTACTCAAATTCAGACACAAACCGGTCAGACCGGTTTGGGACACCGGTCTGGCCGGTTTTCCCAGGTGCAGAATTTTCCCGAAGTCATAACTCTCTCATCCGGAGTCCAAAATAGGCGTTCCACATATGCATCTTGATCGTCTCGACGAGAGCTACGCAATGGTGAAGTCAAATTTGCATTTTGACAATGTTTACAAAACCGGTCTGACCGGTTAGGGAAACCGGTCAGACCGGTTTCGGCAGTTGCCAGATCGGCTACAGTAAAACCGGTCTGACCGCTTCCTGGAACCGGTCTGACCGGTTGCCCTCGGCCTGATAGGCAACTACCAATTTTGGTCGTCAACATATGCCCCCCTATTTTTTAGCAAAGCTTGCGTGCTAAAAAATAAGCTTCTGGACCAAAATTATCTAAGGACGATGATGAACAATACATCGGCCATATATAAGCTCTAAGGGCGATAAACATATTATCGGCCATACCTTGCTTTAACTCAAGTTGATGATGAAACAACTTGTTTTGGCTTCCATACCTGCTTGATTGTTACTGATCTTGCTGGTACCACCTTTGCAAGTTGCTCCACTGATTCTTGTTTGTTCATTGACTGCTTCTGACATGGCTTCACACCTTTGAAGATATAAGTCTCTCATCCGGAGTCCAAAATAGGCGTTCCACATATGCATCTTGATCGTCTCGACGAGAGCTACGCAATGGTGAAGTCCAATTTGCATTTTGACAATGTTTACAAAACCGGTCTGACCGGTTCGGGAAACCCGTCAGACCGGTTTCGGCAGTTGCCAGATCGGCTACAGTAAAACCGGTCTGACCGCTTCCTGGAACCGGTCTGACCGGTTGCCCTCGGCCTGATAGGCAACTACCAATTTTGGTCGTCAACATATGCCCCCCTGTTTTTTAGCAAAGCTTGCGTGCTAAAAAATAAGCTTCTGGACCAAAATTATCTAAGGACGATGATGAACAATACATCGGCCATATATAAGCTCTAAGGGCGATAAACATATTATCGGCCATACCTTGCTTTAACTCAAGTTGATGATGAAACAACTTGTTTTGGCTTCCATACCTGCTTGATTGTTACTGATCTTGCTGGTACCACCTTTGCAAGTTGCTCCACTGATTCTTGTTTGTTCATTGACTGCTTCTGACATGGCTTCACACCTTTGACTTTGTTCTGAAACTTCTTTTGTTTCTGAGCAGCCCCTTTCTTTTTATATTTGGCCAAGAGCTCTTCAAAGCTCGGCCTTGCTTTGTCTTTGATTTTCCCGTACCAACCGGTCAGACCGGTTCTAGAACCGGTTAGACCGGTTTGTGCAGAACCGGTGTCTTCGCTCCTGTCTTGCCCCCCGAGTGTTTGAGTCTTCAACTTGAACCGAGGGGTCTTTTCTGATGGCCGCTTTGAACTTGTAGGTCTTTCTTTACCAATGATCACATTTTTCCCTTTAGCTTTTTCGGCTTGATGCGGCCGAATCAATACTTTCGGATTCACCAATTCAAGTGTGTGCACAGGAAAAGGGTTTTCATCAATCTGCATTATACCAATCATCAATCGTCCTTGATCTATGGCCGATTGTATTTGCCTACATACCTGCTTATACACTCAAAAAAAAAAAAGATCTTTTGGCACTGCACCGTATGAATAACCTGAACTCTGGGAGGTATAGGATAATATATAGTTGCATATGGAGGAACAAAATTACCAGCAAATCCATTTGTTCGGCTAGGATCAGCCTGAACAGGAGGTACACTAGTAATTGGTTCAGGAGATGATTGATAAGCAACTAAAGTACCAGAACCGGTCTGACCGGTTGGAACCGGTCTACCAGAACCGGTCTGACCGGTTTGTAGAACCGGTCTGACCGCATTGTTCAGACTGCGTGGTTCTAGAGCTGTTTGACCTTCGAAATAGTTCATCGGCATGCCAAATTGAGGCGTGGGTGTTGCCGATGATCCAGGAGGCATGACATTATTTTGTGAAGTACTAGCAACATCAAACTTAGGAGCATTACTATCATTGACCAAAGGTTGCTTGCCTAACGAATTATCAATCATGTTTTGGATAGTAGCAATCATTTGTTTTTGGCCATTGACTAATAATTGATTAATTTGCTCCAAAGTAACAGGTGGTGTTGTAGTACTCATAGTGTCTTTTTCTTCATCATGCTCATCTTCGCTCGAAACGATGACCATCTCCTTGTCCTTGGAGATGCCGCCCTTCCGATTCTTGGAGAAGTGAGATAAAAACCACTGAGTGGCTTTTTCATCTGCTGCTGCTTTGCGTCGGGCTTCCTTCTCCTCACGGTCCTTCATGAAGGCCTCATAAGCTTGACGATCCTCGGCCGACAATTCGTCAACAATCGGCCTAGTAATGTTAGCAGGATCAACGTCACTAGGCTTTGGTAGACTAACCATAGTAACGGATCTCTTTGCTTTCTTCCCCAGCGGAGTCGCCAAAATATGTTGACACGAGATCGCGCCAACGAAGTCGTTGCTGCCTTGAAGCGAAACCGGTCAGACCGCTTTATGAAACCGGTCAGACCGCTTTTGACGGGGCGACGGTAAAAACCTAAAATCTCTAGCTCGGGAGGGACCCCGTCGGAGCTTGAGAGTCTAGGTTTGTTGTAGGGTCGGCAGGCCACCTAGAACGTCCTAAAACGTCGTCGAGACGAGAGAAGAACAGCAGATACGAGGGTTGGAAGAGCTAGGGTTTGGAGATAAAAGTAATACAAAACATAGAAAGATAGATGTATTTGATCGATTGGATGATGGTTCTCAATCGGCCATGACCCTTTATATTTATAGGGTGGGGAAGTCGTACCCCTTTAGGTCGGTTTACAATATGGGATAAAACTCTAAAGTCCTAAACCTACTCCAACACGGGAGAAACCGGTCAGACCGGATAGGGAAACCGGTCAGACCGGTTTGGCCGTTGCCAGATCGGCTACAGTAAAACCGGTCTGACCGCTTCCTAGAACCGGTCTGACCGGTTGCCCTCGGCCTGATAGGCAACTGCCAATTTTGGGTGCGAACAGGTGCCCCCCTGTTTTCTGGCAAAGCTTGCGTGCCAGAAAATAATCTTCAATGATCAGGTCATCTAATAATTGAAATCTTGATATGGCCATGACAACCAATCGTAGTTCCTTGGTACATCAGAAGCATAATATTGATAATTGTAAAAATTCCGAAAATTAAAATCACCCTAAATATTAGTAAACCAGCCTTGGCCCAAAGTTGATCCAATTTTAGCTCAATTACATCCCATCACTTTATTGGGCCAAGTTTTAAAGCCCATTAGCATTGGAATGGGGCAAACCACCTTTAGTCCCATATTGCTAATGAACCTGGAGGTAAGAGGTTCTCTCCTTATATATACGAACCACCTCTCCTATGGAAAAGGCACACCATCGACTCCTTTACACGGAGGCCCCTAGTTTGGGATTCCCTAAGGTAGTCTTCTTCCACCATATCTTCCACTAGTGCCCATTCTTCATCTCGTCGTCGCGCCGAGTCTTCCGTCGTTTTTTGCCTTAAGATTTTCAGTAAGACCCTCAGCGAATCTTGTAATTTTCTATCATATTCATTTAGTCTATAATCTTTCGTAGAAAAGCCCCTCCTAGTTTTAAGCGCCGAAAATCTTGTTTAGTCCATAGTTTCCAACGTTTTCTGAAAATTCGACTAGATTCCTGAGGTGCTCACTGTTTTGACCATAACTTTTGATCCTCTTAATCAAATCTAGCAAATAAATACATTTCGGATATCTACAGAAACTTTCCTACAACTTTAATTGAAGAACTCAGGTCGAAATATGTCTATAACTAAGTCGAAAATATTAAACAGATTCCTGCACAGATTTTCACCCTCAAAAACAGATTCTGAAATGTGCACTAAATCATGTGTCGTTTCGAGAAAGTAGCTCGTAAAATCTTGATCTTTTTCCAGAAGATAGGTTATCAAATTATGAAGCTAAACCAACTGGAATCACGTTAATCGAATGTTTAGAACTCCAGATATAAAATAAACAAGCCGACTAGGTCAGATGGTGACGAGAATTGATCAAGCTATATCTTCCTCGTTTTAGCTTCGATTAGAGTGATTCTTGCGCTCATGTGACCATAGAACCAAGCCCTATCCTTTAGCGCGATCTTTTGAAGCTTTTATTTTGATTGGTGGACTGTTCTTAGTGTATATTGTTTGTTTGTTTGTTTAGCATGTTGTGCTCGATGATTGTTGCGAGTAAAGGAAGGTCGTTCGAGAGATTCAAGATGAAGAACTGAAGACTTTGAACAGCTATTAATTGGATCTGAGGCAAGTTATAGCACGGACAATCCTTGCTACCTACACACCTTTAATACATTGTTTACTGCATTTGCATGTGTCTAAATTGTTTCCCATTAAGGTTGTACCTAGCCCTGTTTATCTTGTACCTTGATTTATCTGGGTTTATGCATATGGGTAGAATCTTTGCTATGCGCAGCTACTATCACCTCTATTTAACTGTTAATTTTGACTTAATGGTTCACTTCAACTTTAATGTTAAAACTTGCTTTTAGTAACATGGATCAGGGAGCTAGAGCATGTGCTTCGTGCTTTGCCTAGTGTCTCTCCGTAAGGACTGGTTCTTAAAGCGGCAACCCAGGAGCCTGTCGCCACCGCTAGAACTATTATGGCTCTGGTCTTGGTTAAGTAGCTTGTATGGCTCTAGCTTGACAGTGGTTACCGACGGGCCGATGGCGTTGTGGGAGGCAAGGTACGGGGTGTTTCTTGATTCCACCGAGGACGGATGCGCTCCGTTGGCTATGTCTCGTTAGGCACAGTCCCGTGTTGGGAGTCCTCGCGTTGGAACTCCGCACGTTGCGCTTTGGATGGCTTGCGTAGCCTGCGCTCTGGACGCCATTGACCCTCCTATCGTTGCGCCCTGGGAGTCAGTCAATCTCGGTGCCTAGGGTCTCACCGCCTTGCAGTACCACAGCGGCTACTGTCTTGTTAGGGTGTCTTGTGAAAGCCTCATAGCGTCCCTATGCGATCACACCTCGGAAGTGTGATTTGTGAGGTCTGATCCACCTCCGCATGGTTGGGTTTAAAGTTCCTTTGAACTTTTACGCGACTGGTGGGAAAAGGGCGAAACCTCTGCAGAGTGTAAATCTATCATGATAGCCTTGCTCAGGGTCACGAGCGGCCTGGATCCTTTTTTATTAGAAGATGATGTTTATTTATACTTAATGTCGCTTATACCTTATTAATTGGGTTGCAACTGGGATTCATACACTTGTAGTAACTTGGATAATGTTAAAATGAACCAACTAAAACTGCTAATGCAGTTAAGCCGTGTCTAGCCTTTTTGAGCCTTCATACACCCGTGCTATACTTGCTAAGTAAGACATTTACTTACTTTCTATTATTCAATAAAATCCCGGATGTGTAACAGATGAATTTTCGTGAGGATCTTCCGTACTACTGAGCTGTGGTCAACCAGTCGGTGTCCCTGTGGACTTGAGGCTCTACCTGTCGAGAGAGTTAGACTTACGCTGTGTATTAGGTAAACTCTGATGTAAAACTATTTTTATTCAAGCATATGTACTCTGTTTATCATGTTTGTTAACTATATGTGTTCTGTGGACTTCCTGGGCACACATATAGTAGCATTCAAGTTTCTATGTAAATCCGGGTGTGACACTGTCGGACGGGACCAAGCCCCTGCCTGGAAAACCTTTACGAGTGCTCGTTGATGGACGTGTCTCCGGACCACGAGCCGACCCCCAACGAACGGGGCACGGACACCCACTTGAACTACCCGCTAACAGCTCACTAAGACGACCGCGTTCGCGAACCCGCTCGAGGGTAGCGTGGAGTGTCTCACCCCTCAGCCCCGCGGAGGGGAAGCGAGGGTCGTAACACGAAAAGACGAGGAACTTTCCCCGATCGCCCTTTCTAGGCCAAGGGCTCGGGGGTTCCCCGCACAGCAACGCGATACCCCCTAAACGCAACCCCGAATTCGTGTGTGGTGTTCTCCCCGATCTAAACCTAACACGCAAAGGTTATAGCCTTTGTACGAGTACAAACACTCCCACAAAGGCTCGGGGGCTACACCCGCGGGTGCTCTAGCGCGCCCCCGCAAAAATCTCGCACGAACAAAAACGGACCCCGACACCAAACTCTTGCGAAGGACCAACCCGATCATGAGCCTTTACACGAGCAAAACCACTCCCGTAAAGGCTCGGGGGCTACTGTCGGGGACCATAATTAGGGGTCCCTTAATCATCGGGGTAATCGCCCAAAAAAGCGCAAAAAAGGCTGTCTCCAAGGACCTTTGGGCCTACGCATATGAAATCACGCGGCCCCTACGGCCCGGCAAGGCCCAACAATAGCCCGCAGGGTTGCGCCGCCCTCGCGCCCAAACTCCGCCTCGCCTGAGGGAACACCGCCCCCTCGAGCGGCGGGACGCAAATCTCCGCCTCGCCAGGGGACGCTTCGACCCCTCGAGAGACTGCCATGACATGGTACGGGCACTCATTACCATCCTTCCACGCCGGGCACCAAAGTCAAAAGGTAAATCTTCTGCCGCACGCCGCCCCTGACAAAGCCTGACCGCGCTGTACCCCCATAGCACGGGTAGGTAGCAACTGTGTAGGGCGTGCCTGGCACTGCACCGCCGACACGTATGGCCCCGGTCATTCCGTGGCACTATTCCGCCTACTCCCGTCGCCCCCTTTGTCAGAGCGCCCTCGAATGGGCGTGGAGACCCTCGAACGGGAGTACGGACGACGACCAGGGGCGAACCTTGGTTAAGCACCACCATCCAGCCGACGGGACAGTGTACGACCCTCTTGACCCTTGCTCGCTACGCCAACGGGCAGCCACGCCCCGCACTGTGGCAACAGTGAGCGCCATAGCGCCCCTGTGCTGCCTACTCCCGTCCCCTAGGGGAGTGGAGCACTTGGGACGCGTATGGGGGCCATTGGGCCAGCAGGGAGTCAGCCGCCCCGTACGCACCGAGCCTGACGCGACCGACAGGGCAAAATCCGGTTGTACCGGTCCGTCAGACCGGGCCACTACGCCTCTGACCACTGTGCTGTACGGAGGCGTACGACAGCACGACAGCTACGTATGTCATGCCAGCTCATGTCCACCTGCCCCCATCATTTCCGGGTAGCCAACCCCTCAAGGCAGGGCGGGAGACCCCTCGAAGGAAGCCGCGGACGACGACTCGACCACCACGACGACCGTGCGACCCCTTGAAGCCCTGTCAGAACAGGTACAGGACTCGCCACACTGCCGACCAGCGCCGAAAGCCAACCCAGCTCTCCTTCAAGGCACGGATTCGCCTAGGATCAAGGGCACTCCATGTAGGAGGCGTCCTACGACATCTACTGTAGCCACGATTATAACCCCTCTATCCCTTGAGATATAAAAGGGAAAGTCAGGGGGTCCCGAAAGGGACGAGTTCACACGTCCAGGCCCAGGCCCAGACACGAACACACGCACGATATTGGCACTCGCCTCAATCATCTTCTTCCTCCGATCCGGGACTTGGAGAACGACTCTCCTCTCCCACCTTCACTTGTAGCCCCCCACTGCAAGCACAAGGGTACCCTCTCTACAAGCACCCCGGTGCAAAGCTAATACGAGTGCCGCGAGCACCTCTTGCTGGACGTACGGCCCCGCGGCCGGAACCAGGATAAACCCGTGTCCTTGTGTTGGCTTCTCACATCAACCATCAGGGACGAGACACAGCGCACTTTCTGTGTGGCTTAGGGACTGTCGGCCATTCCCGACGCCGACAACATGTACATAATCAAGAGTACCTTTGGTGGTATGAACAGCAGTGTTGAACTTTACCCTTTTATGCTTCCCGAAAATACAATGCTCACAGAACTCCTTGCGACTCAAAATACAACCATCCAATAGGTTTCTCTTCATCAATTCTGCCATACCAAGTTCACTCATATGTCCAAGACACATATGTCAAAGGTTAGTCTTACTAGGTTCAGCATTAGTAACAACAGCAGCAGAAACAGAACCATGTAAAGTACTTCCTCTTAGGACATATAACTTTGCAGAATTCAGATCACCTACTAAACAAACAAGAGAACCTTTTGATACCTTTAAAACTCCGCCTGAACCGGAGTACTTGAATCCTTCTGCATCAAGTGTGCTGAGCGAAATCAGATTTCTGGTCATCCCTGGTATGTATCTCACATTCTGTAGCGTGCGTGTCATGCCATCATGAGCCTTGATCTGAACTGAGCCGATCCCCACAATGTCACACGGATTATCGTCTCCCATACGCACAACATCTCCTTTCTGCACAGGCTTAAACGAACTAAACCAATTTCTGTTAGTGCAGATATGAAACGAACATGCAGAATCAAGTATCCATTCATCATGACCAGAAACACAACCAGCAAGAACAATCAGACAATCTCCTGAATTAGAAGTATTCCCAGCACCAGAAACAACAGAGGCATTACCATCCGAATTATTTTTTCTGTTCTCTTTGTTCTTAAGCTTCCAACACTCCTCAATAAAATGTGATTTCTTCTTGCAATACTTACAGAACTTCTTGGGTGGTCTGGACTTAGAACGCCCTCTACTTTCTTGGCTCTTGTAACGATCATTACTTTCATTGGAAGATCTGTGCTCCGGTCTGCCTCTCACTTGCAAAGCATCGCCCTTGGACGACGACAATCCGTCGGGCTGCACCATGCCTTTCATCTTTTCCCTTGATTGGAGTGCCTCATAAACTTTCAAAACGGTTAGTTCATCACTGCTAATCAACAAGGTGTCACGGAAATTTGCAAAAGAGTTTGGCAGAGAACATAACAATAGGAGACCTAAGTCCTCATCATCATACTTAACCTCCATCGACTCTAGGTCAGAAACGATCTCGTTGAACACAGATATATGGCTCGTCACTGAATCACCCTCCTTCATCTTGAGCGTGAACGGCTTCAACTTCATATGCATTTTACTGGTTAGATCCTTTGACATGCAGATCGATTCCAGTTTTAGCCAGAGTGTTGCAGCATTCTGTTCCTGCAGACATTCTTGCAGAATATCATTAGACAGATAAAGCTAAATTAAAGACAGAGCCTTACGATCCTTGCGCTTCTCCTCATCAGACCATTCGTTGGACGACTTGCCACCAAACGTATCCAACGCCTCATCAAGATCATGAGTTTGCGCCAGAACAGCCCGCATCTTGACTTGCCATAGCGCGAACCTCATCATGTAATCCAACAGCGCTAGATCAAACTTCATCGTCGTCGACATCAAGAAAACCGAATCTGAAACCAGCTCTGGTACCACTTGTTATAAATAATGTCGAATAAACGACAAGAAGTAAAGGAATCAAACCGCAAGAGACACGAGATTTTAACGTGGAAAACACTCCCGATGTAGAAGGGAAAAACCACGGGCGCCAGCCAGCAAAACTTCACTATATGAGGTGTGTGTTTACAACGCCTATTGGCGGCTTACAAGAGGATGATTTATTCATCAAGGGCAAAGCTCTATTATATAGGCAGCTCACGTGACCGAGCTTGGTTGCGTTGCCGATGTGGGACTAAACTGTGCGCTCATGAGAGAAAAAACACAGTACCCCTTGCTCCGGCCCAAACCTCTCGAGTTTTGAGTTCTGGCAACAGCATGCTGCTCTGCTGTGTGGCGTGATTCCGACGGCCGCCGATCTCGGCCTCGTTGAGCCCGCTGCCTCGCAACGACCGGCGGAATCGAGATGCAGATGCAGTGCCGGCACTGCGGCACGGGCATTGAAGTCTGTCCTCCAAACAAGCTTCTGGGTATGCTTCCCGCGATCCCGCCGGCGGCGCTGCGGCAAGCCGGCTCGCTCGGCCTCGGCGCGTCATGGGACATTGGGAGTTTGGGACGCAGATCCACTGGCCAATCGGGGAACGGGGGCACGGCAGTCGACCGAGGAAGACGAACAGGGGCTCGCCGATGTTATTCTCGGGAAAATCGCGGCCGTACAATATCGATCCTGCGGATCCGTCAGGCTGCACCATGCCTTTCATCTTTTCCCTTGATTGGAGTGCCTCATAAACTTCCGAAACGGTTAGTTCATCACGGCTAATCAACAAGGTGTCCCGGAAATTTGTAAAAGAGTTTGACAGAGAACATAACAATAGGCAGGAGAGAAAACATCATTATAATCAACACCATGAATTTGACTGTAGCCTTTCGCTACTAACCTTGCCTTGTACCTTGGAGGCTCGCTTGGAGATAAACCCTCCTTTCTCTTAAAGATCCACTTGCAGCGGACTGTCTTCTTCTTCTTTGGCAATAGTACAACATCCCATGTGTGATTCTTCTCAAGTGACTGCATCACCTCATGCATAGCAGAAATCCACTTCTCTTTATCAGCACAATCAATGGCCTCAACATATGTGGTCGGCTCATGTGAATTCTGCAAAACTTCACTATATCGGGTGTGTGTTTACAACGCCTATTGGCGGCTTACAAAGAGGATGATTATTCATCAAGGGCAAAGCTCTATTATATAGGCAGCTCACGTGACCGTGCTTGGTTGCGTTGCCCATGTGGGACTAAACTGTGCGTTCATGAGAGAAAAACACAGTACCCCTTCGCTCCGGCCCAAACCTCTGGTGATGGGCTTCCGCTTCGCTCCGTCGGTGGATTTGGATCATATCACAACAGCATTATCTGCTACTCTGTACTTCTAGCTTCTGAATTTGATGTAGTAGCTTCCCTATAGAATGTCATCTGTGGTTCTCGCCCTTCATCTTGTGGTCTTGCAGGCTGGCAGCAATGGTCGACCTCCCCATGGTGGTTCGACCTCTGGGCGGTGGAACTTGTGGCGGCCATGGCTGGCCCCTCGGCGGCGGCGGACCCGGGGAACCCTAAAGCATCTCGCGATGGTGGATGTCAGACCCAGACGATGGAACGAGCGAGAGACAACGGCTAGCGGTGGTGGACGGCGAAGAGCGAGGCATGGCACCGGTGGCGCTGGACGACATCGAGCGAGCCACAACACAGCAGCAGACGGTGGCGTTGTGGCCGCCGGCGAGGCGCACGACACCAAGAAGCGATTTTTTCTTTCGGTAGCTAGCAGACAGTCTTCTCTCACCCTGTTCATGGTCCGGGTTTTCCGGTTTGCCGTTTCCTTCCGGACCAACCCGAGGGAAACGCCGTTGTCCGGAACGGATTGGCTTGCACCGGTCGCCGGCGGGTTGCAAGGCACGCTGGGTTGGGCTGGTTCGGCTGGTTCGATCATTTCAGTTTCAGAATATCTATAGACAGAGCTATAGCTGATGAGCAGCCAGCCAGTGTGTAGCTCTCACACAGGCACACACATATCTCTGACTCTGAGTAATCAATGAACCTTGCACCACCTCGAGATGAGATCGATGCATCCAAGTCCCAACTCCCAAGTCCCAACCATGGAGTAGCTAGAAATAGCTGCATATCGAGCAGTCTATGGACAAAATGTAGCTGTGCAGGAGCTAGCTATATGAACTATTGTAAATGATGACGAATAAACTACAAGAAGTAAAGGTAAGTCAAATCTACAAAAAAATCATCTTTGACATTCTATATTATTCCAATTTATTAGTTTTTATTACTTTTTTATAATATCATCGAGAGTTATACTTTTAAATATTATTAACATGTTTAAATTATCATATATGTGGGTTACTATCACATTTAAGTTTTACATTAATATTGAACGGTGTTTGGCTCATGAGCCAAACGGGCTGGCTCGAGCTTTTAAAATGAATCGAGCCAAACTCAACTTTTAACTCATTAACATTAATGAGCCGAGCCAAACTAGCTCGTTATTATTCATATATATTTATCGCTGGTGGAAAGATACAAGATTTTAGCAAGCATGTCAGTTGACTATACTGATATGGTTTGAACTGTAATCTCCCTTGCTCTGTGTGCTATGGTCATTAGTGTTGTTTCTGAGAACAAATTACTTCCAATTGGTATTTTGTCTGATTTTCTAGAATTGTTAGTGCCATGTTGCTTTTGACATGAGTCTATTTAGAAAATTTCACAACATAAGAAAAACACATCATGATTCATATACTCAAGTAACTCACAAGCATCTCATTTCAGTTTACATTCTTTGTCTATCAATCTCGTGACTTTTAAGAATTTGTGCAGACTAGAACAATAGAGTAGTTGTGTAATATTTTTCTCTATATAAACAACTGCTTTACAATAGTGATTGATATTAAATTGAAACATCTTTTCATTTTGATTTGTGGTGTGTGCATTGTTCAAGAAGCTGCACTGCTCTCAGGCTTTAACATAGATCAGTCTCATCAGAGGCTCCATTCTTCCTGTATTTCTTCCAGAGGCTGGATTGTGGGTGCTGTTATGCTCTTCTCATATGCAAGGAAAAAAGTGCAGTTAGGATAGGTGATCCATTAACATGCATGATGTAGACACAGCTATCAAATTTAGACCTCTTAAAGCCGTGCGACAGTATAAATGAATCAAACCTTTTATTCCACTGATGAGGGGACTGTTTCAAACCATACAAGGATCTCTTCAACTTGCACACAAAATTCTCCTTGCCTGGCACTATGAACCCTTCAGGCTGGTCCATGTATATATCCTCCTCAAGTTCACCACTATATAGGCAGCTCACGTGACCGAGCTTGGTTGCGTTGCCGATGTGGGACTAAACTGTGCGCTCATGAGAGAAAAACACACAGTACCCCTTGCTCCAGCCCAAACCTCTGGTGATGGGCCTCCGCTTCGCTCCGTCTGTGAATTTGGATCATATCACAATAGCTAATTCCTCAAATGTTGAGGAAGTAGGAGATTCTTTCTCGTGTCACTTTCGTTAGCAGTAAGGCCTTCTCCAATGGTTATCTTTTAGCTAGCTCATAGAATGACACTGTGGTCTTTCTATCTTACAATATGCGGATGACACTATTCTGTTTGTGAAACATAACCTAGAACATGCTATAAACATGAAGCTATTACTCTGCATTTTTGAGCAATTATCAGGTTTAAAAATAAACTTCCATAAAAGTGAATTATTTTGCTATGGAGAAGCAAAAGACCATGCACAAGACTATGTACAACTATTTGGGTGTGACAAGGGAGAGTACCCATATAGATATTTGGGAATCCCAATGCACCATAGAAAAATCAATAATAAAGATTGGCAAATAATAGAGAAGAAGTTTGAGAAGAAATTAAGTAACTGGAAGGGCAAAGCATCTATCCTATGGAGGGAGGCTAGTACTCATTAATTCAGTTCTAACTAGCATCTCTCTTTTTATGCTATCATTTTTTGAAGTACCAAGAGAGGTTCTAAAAAGAATGAATTATTATAGGTCCAGGTTCTTTTGACATAGTGATGGCCATAAAAAGAAATACATACTTTGCTCGATGGAATGTATTGTGCAGCACCATTATCAGTACGAAGCACCTTCACCTTCCTATCAGTTTGTCTTTCTATCATCACTTTCCAATCTTTAAAAGGAGCAAAAGTATCATCTTTATTTTTCAGAAAATAAGGCCATACTTTTCTAGAGTAGTCATCAATAATAGTAAGCATGTAACGAGCACCACCATAAGAAGGCTTATGAGAAGGACCCCATAAGTCAGCATGTACATAATCAAGAGGACCTTTGGTGGTATGAACAGCAGTGTTGAACTTTACCCTTTTAGGTTTAGTCATCATATCAGCTGGATTATCAGTGCTGAGCGAAATCAGATTTCTGGTCATCCCTGGTATGTATCTCACATTCTGTAGCGTGCGTGTCATGCCATCATGAGCCTTGATCTGAACTGAGCCGATCCCCACAATGTCACACGGATTATCGTCTCCCATACGCACAACATCTCCTTTCTGCACAGGCTTAAACGAACTAAACCAATTTCTGTTAGTGCAGATATGAAACGAACATGCAGAATCAAGTATCCATTCATCATGACCAGAAACACAACCAGCAAGAACAATCAGACAATCTCCTGAATCAGAAGTATTCCCAGCACCAGAAACAACAGAGGCATTACCATCCGAGTTATTTTTTCTGTTCTCTTTGTTCTTAAGCTTCCAACACTCCTCAATAAAATGTGATTTCTTCTTGCAATACTTACAGAACTTCTTGGGTGGTCTGGACTTAGAACGCCCTCTACTTTCTTGGCTCTTGTAACGATCATTACTTTCATTGGAAGATCTGTGCTCCGGTCTGCCTCTCACTTGCAAAGCATCGCCCTTGGACGACGACAATCCGTCAGGCTGCACCATGCCTTTCATCTTTTCCCTTGATTGGAGTGCCTCATAAACTTCCAAAACGGTTAGTTCATCACGGCTAATCAACAAGGTGTCACGGAAATTTGTAAAAGAGTTTGGCAGAGAACATAACAATAGGAGACCTAAGTCCTCATCATCATACTTAACCTCCATCGACGCTAGGTCAGAAACGATCTCCTTGAACACAGATATATGGCTCATCACTAAATCACTCTCCTTCATCTTGAGCGTGAACAGCTTCAACTTCATATGCATTTTACTGGTTAGATCCTTTGACATGCAGATCGATTCCAGTTTCAGCCAGAGTGCTGCAGCAGTCTGTTCCTGCAGACATTCTTGCAGAATATCATTAGACAGATAAAGCTGAATTAAAGACAGAGCCTTACGATCCTTGCGCTTCCCCTCATCAGACCATTCGTTGGACGTCTTGCCACCAAACTTATCCAACGCCTCATCGAGATCATGAGTTTGCGCCAGAACAGCCCGCATCTTGACTTGCCACAGCGCGAACCTCATCATGTAATCCAACAGCGCTAGATCAAACTTCATCGTCGTCGACATCAAGAAAACCGAATCTGAAACTAGCTCTGGTACCACTTGTTATAAATAATGTCGAATAAACGACAAGAAGTAAAGGAATCAAACCGCAGGAGACACGAGATTTTAACGTGGAAACCCTCCCAATGTAGAAGGGAAAAACCACGGGCGCCAGCCAGCAAAACTTTACTATATGAGGTGTGTGTTTACAACGCCTATTGGCGGCTTACAAGAGGATGATTTATTCACCAATGGCAAAGCTCTATTATATAGGCAGCTCACGTGACCGAGCTTGGTTGCGTTTCCGATGTGGGACTAAACTGTGCGCTCATGAGAGAAAAACACAGTATCCCTTGCTCCGGCCCAAACCTCTGGTGATGGGCCTCCGCTTCGCTCCGTCTGTGAATTTGGATCATATCACAACATGAACGATATGTGCAGGGTTCACATTCTAAACAAAATTTGTAAAAATAATACTCCAGAATTAAAACAAAGAAAAATATATCGGCCCTCTACTGCTGTCGTATCCAAATTCTAGACAAGAACCAAGAAACACTACGGGAAATCCCCTATATGCCGAGTGCTTAGCTCTTTGCCGAGTGCCAAATGTCGGGCACTCGGCAAAGACAGGCTTTGCCGAGCGCCAGGCGCCAGACACTCGGCAAACAAAAGACACTCGGCTAAATATGTAGTTTGCCGAGTGTCAAACAAAACTCCACTCGACAAAAACAAAACACTCGGCATATCCACATATTTGCCGAGTACCAAATGTCAGACACTCGGCAAAGCGCTTGCACGTGCCCCACACGTGCCACGGCCGCCGACGGCAGCGGGCGGCCGTTTGGCACGTTCGCTCTTTGCCGAGTGTCTGAAGCCTAGCACTCGGCAAAGACGTGACACGTGCCAAACACGTGCCACGCCCGCCAACGGCCGTTGGATGCCGTTTGAGGTGCTAGCTCTTTGCCGAGTGCCGACTGCCAGGCACTCGGCAAAGTGGTGGCACATGTCCAGCTAGGAACAGGGTTGGACATTTGTCGAGTGTACAATGGAGACACTCGGCAAAACATTTGAAAATTTGGAAACATTCCTAAAAATCGTTGGAATTCAAACACAAAAAGTTTGAAAATTTTAAATACAAAAGTTTTTTGGATGGCTCAAATGGTAGGTTTGCCGAGTGTTGCATTCTGGCGCTCGGCAAACGTACTCTTTGCCGAGTGTTTCAACTGCAACACTCGGCAAAGCATCTCTTTGCCGAGTGCAACACTCGGCAAAGGGTGGCCCTTTCTATTTAAACTTATGTTTTTGGGCTCCAAACTTTTTTTTCCAATGATACTTGTCAAAGGCTCTTTTATATCTTATATGGAGCCTGTGGCAAAAGGTTGGGACGATTTCGAAAACTTTATATATACGGCCCTTTCCAATCGGAGCATATCCCCATAGAAGTTTCGGAGAGTTGAGAAGGAGACAACTGGATTTCGAAATGAAGTGAAGTTGAATTAGAGTTTGAGTTCATAACTTTTTCTATAGGCAATAGACGACCTAGATTGCTTCATTTGAAGTTATCATATTTTTCCGGACCCATTTGATATTTTTTAAATTATTTTTACGCCCTTCTCCGCATGAAATAATGAAATATATGAAGGAATTATGAGCTATATAGGCATAAAATAATGAAAACATTTCATTAAAGCATAAAATGTGCATTGTTGAATGTATTTGATAAGATATTTTGATGTGTATTTGATCAAATTTGAAAAATTTATGTATGGTGCAAATGTTCTGGAAATGTTTGCCGAGTGTTACACTCGGCAAAAACGTGCTTTGCCGAGTGTCAGCTCAGGGACACTCGGCAAAGAGGACCTCCTTTGCTGAGTGCCTGCTCGGTGGCACTCGGCAAAGAGGCCACGTGGGCTGGCCGGCCCGCGGCTGCGCGGGCCACGTCATTGGCCGACGTGGCCCGTTTGCCGAGTGTTGGCACTTGGCAAAGGGCATGTTTGCCGAGTGCCCTGGCCCAGACACTCGGCAAACAGGCCATGTGGCCGTCCCCTTCAGCCACGCGCGGCCACGTTAGCTGCCAGCGCACGGCCACGTGGTGGATCTGTTTGCCGAGTGCCCGATCTGGGACACAGCGCCGCCTCCGCCGCCGCCAGGGCCGCCGCCGCACGTCTCGGCCGCCGGCCGCGACTCCGCCGCCCGACGCCGTCCCCGGCCGCGACGCCGCCCGCCCTCCGCGCCCCGGCCCGCAGCCCTCCCTCGCCCCGCCGACGAGGCCCCGACGCCGACGGCCCGACGCCGCCCGACGCCGACGCGACGCCGACGCCGCCCGACGCCCGTCCTGACGCCCGGCCGCCCCTCCCCGATGAACCCCGGCATCCCTGTCGTCCCTATCGCCGCCGTCCCTGTCGCCGCGGCCTCCTCCCCGCCGCCGGCCTCCTCCCCACCGTCGGCCTCCTGCCCGCTGCTCCCGGCCGCCCCTACCCGCTGCTGCACCCACGCCGGCGGCCCGTTCCCCTGCCCGACGTCCTGAAGGTAATTATTTTTGGCAAAATTGTTATGAAAAATTTGCTATGCATGTGTAGAACGTGTGAAAAACTTAGTTGTCAACAATACAATACATGTGAAAAACTAGTTGTCAACTTAGTTTGTGGTAGGATGTGGTAGATGTTGTTATGTGTAGGATGTGGTAGTTGTTGTTTTTCATACATAGGATAGAAACATATATATTTATGTGGATATGGATGATAGAATTTTGATGTATATATGTGGTTGTCGGCCTTCGTGTCGTGGATACGGTTATGTGGTTGTCGGCCTTCGTGTCGCATCCTTGTTATGTGGTTGTCGGCCTTCGTGCCATGTTTTTTTTTATGTGGTTGTCGGCAGAAACCTCCCGTGCTGCCGAATTTTTAATTTGACAACATTTCGTTTTTTTTTCAGGGAGAGGCCCTTTGCACCGTCCTCAGCTTGTAGCCCGTCCTCGGCTTGTAGCCCGTAGCCGTACCCCGCCGTCTGCTCCGACACGAGCGTCACCGACTCGCCCGCCGTCGAGCCCGTAGGTGAGCACATGCAAAACCATACACCCTCAGTATTTAATTCGTAGATCCATATTTAAGTTGTGTACTTTCTTCGTCTCTTGTATTTATCTTTACCGTGTGGTTTCTTTGCCATGTTCTTGCGTTTCCTACAGTAAATAAGATGTCATATCATCTTCCTCTTCCGTCTTGAGAAAGATGATATGACATCTTATTTACTGTAGGATACACAAAAACATGACAAAGAATTCATACCGTACAGTTAAATACAACAGGCCAAGATTGTGCACAACTGTGTCACGTAACCTTTTTTGTTTGGCAGCACCTCCCCGTTGTTCTCCAAATACACGTCCAATTACGGAGATTGTGTATTCGGAGAACAACAGGGAGATGATGCCGAAACTCAGCCTCGGTACGAGTAGAGCATGGAAACTACCCGTCTACACATCCTCGGGTGGGATTAGGACCTATCTTTACCTATTAGACATATATGCTAGCATCCGGTAGATGCATTTATTGTTATAAATTTGGTATTGAAGAAATTTATTTCTCGGTGATATGTAAAGGGATGGATGACCGTGAGTGTTTGTTTATGGTTGTGTGATGGTTTAGTGGCTATATATATATATATGAATTGCCTGTGATGCCTATTATAAACTGCCTGTGATGCCTATTATAAATTGCCTGTGATGTTTTTGTTGAGGGGTCCTTTTAACGCAAAAAATTAATAAAAACAGGAAAAAATTTGAGCCTTTGCCGAGTGAGTGTTACACTCGGCAAAGAAGTGCTTTGCCGAGTGTATTGGCTTTAACACTCGGCAAAGAGGCTGTTTCTGTCATTTCTCACGCTAGGCGCCAAAGGTCACGACGCCATCGCTTGGATCTCTTGCAAGCTGACCATGCATGGATATTGTAGCAAGGATCAGTCTGTTGATAGGGCATGAACGCATTGACGACGAACGATGGCTGCCTGCGCCGCCTGCGGTATCATCAGTCGCCGTGCCCGGGACACGGCTGGTTCACGTCGCCATCGCCGGGTGTCGTCGTGCTGGCCGGGGGTACGGTGACCCCGGTGTGGTTAGGGATCCGATCCCTTTTCCGGCAAGCGAGTCCCGGCGGCTGCGGCTGCGAGACCACACTGGCCGAGGCAGCTGGCTTTTGACATGGCGCGCACAGAGACGCAGACGCCAGGGGGCAGCGGCACCACCACCACCACCAGTCCACCACTAGCAAAGCAGCAGCCTGGGGCAACTTGCTCTGCGCGCTCCTCGCCACTCCTTTGGCGAGGCCGGCATGATCTGCCTGTTACCAGGGACATTGATGCAAGGCAGCAGGGGCCTGTCCGGAACGCAGGAATTTGGTAGGAGTACATCACCACAACACGGATCAGGAAATTTCTCGCATGCCAAATGGAGCTCTCCTGGTCATGAGGCTACGTGGAGGATTAGATAACAGGAATGGGAATTAATGTTGACGTCGCTGGATAACTACTGAAGCCTCGATCTGGTTTGGTGTGTGCATTGTTTGGTTTGGGCAGCAGCATCAGCAATTCAGCATGTGCTGGATTGGTGGGATCGTGGCACGGGGCTACGTGTACCGTGCTGGGATCATGGCTTTGGTTTGGTGTAGGTCTCCGGTTTGCATCAGCAGTTGAGCGTTGAGGAATGAGGACGGAGGCGCGTGGTCATGGATGCTGGCAGCTATAGCTACCTGCTGCGTGTGCTGCGAGGTCGTCTGAAAGGAGCAGACTCATAACTGCAACGTTATCTATTAAAGGGTTACGCCCAGCAGAATTAATAGATGGTTGAGACGCTGCCCCACACTCTCTTTCGTTTTCTCTTTGGTTTCTGAATACTAATTATCATGCAAAGGAAGTCTTATGCATTGCATTGCGACTTTATTGTAGTGGTAGTGGTTCATTACTTGGTCCATATTATGCAGCTCACAACCTTTCTTGTGAATTTCGTCAGCTACATATTCATTACTCACTTCAAGCTGACCAGTAACTCTGCATTTCCCCTCCCAACCATTTTCAGCAATGCTAAAGCTCGATCAAACATTTTAGGGAAGAAGGAACGGCCATCGTATAAAAACACTGATGGAGATCGAACAGTCTAAAGTTCAGGTCTGGGGAAGAGGTAGCACGTGAGTGTGATAGACATGGACTTGGAAAAACAAAGCCTAGTGATCAGCTGGTCCCTTTTCCTTGTAGAAGACTACTAAGCCTTGTAAGAACATTGAATAAAAAAAATAAGGAAAAGCCAAGGCAAATAATTCACCCGGAGCCAGTCTCCAACTGGATAAACACTCATGCATCTGCTCGCTGCAGATCGAGCTGCCCCCCTGGCCCTGCTCCTTTCCTTAAAGCTTTCCCAGATCAGCAGGCTGCAGCCTGCTGCAGAGCAAGTGTGACAGCCACCTTTTTTTTCTATTTCTCCCCTGATTTCCCGCCATGCAGCATGTTCCAACGTACCAGCCAGCAGATCGATCGATGGGGTGATGCTCCCGCTGATCCCTAACCACCTCCACTGTTAGCGCTGTTCACACCTGAATCCGGACGCAAGCTAGCATGCATTGCAAAGCCCCGATCCGATCTGCATCCCTACCCGACAGCCGCCATATATGCCTGTCAGGCAGGCGCCGCCGCGCCGGCCCCAGCCCCCCGGGGCCCCGAGAGCGTCCTGCAGCCAGGTGGATCGAGGAGGAAGAAGAAGTGCTGAAGTGGCAAGGCGCCCACGTTGTTGAGCTCGCGTTTGTAGCTAGCTGGTGGTGGGCGCCGCGCTCTCGCCGCGCCGCCGCGGACCATGGCTGGAACAGTGTGATCTCTCGCCGTGGCCCCCCTCCGGCAGATCGAGCTGGCCGGCCGGCCGCGGCGGCATTATCAAGTGAAGAGCACTGTGGCGAGAGCTAGCACACGCACTGTTCCCTACGCGAATGCGATCAAATCTCCCTGTCCCTGCTGGCTGCTGCTGCTTGATTGATCACATCTACTGGCATGGCACTGCGTTTTTCCTTTTGCTATTCTCTCTCTCTCTCTCTCTCTCTCTCTCTCTCTCTCTCTCTCTCTCTCTCTCTCTCTCTCTCTCTCTCTCTCTCTCTCTCTCTCTCTCTCTCTCTCTCTCTCTCTCTCTCTCTCTCTCTCTCTCTCTCTCTCTCTCTCTCTCTCTCTCTCTCTCTCTCTCTCTCTCTCTCTCTCTCTCTCTCTCTCTCTCTCTCTCTCTCTCTCTCTCTCTCTCTCTCTCTCTCTCTCTCTCTCTCTCTCTCTCTCTCTCTCTCTCTCTCTCTCTCTCTCTCTCTCTCTCTCTCTCTCTCTCTCTCTCTCTCTCTCTCTCTCTCTCTCTCTCTGCATATCTTCTCTCTTTCTCTCTTTTTCTCTGATCTTGGAGAATCTCACAGGGCTGGACCAGGCTGGACGATCAGCCAATCATCATCACTCATGTCGCGTGTAGTAGAGGTGGAGTAACCCATATGCATCGCATGCACGCATGCATGGTGGTGTCTGGTGGACTGGTGTGGTGGTGTGTGTCATCTGGAAATGATTGGGTTGCCATTTGCCAACTTCTGAATTTCTGATCCCGGTGGTCCTCGTGCGCCGCGGGCCGGCATTCACCATCGCTGGTCGCTGCCATGCCGCCAGTGATCGAGCGCGAGCCCAACGGGAACCACGAGCAAAATGGAGGGAGGCTCTGCGCGGTAACCAAGAGTCACTGCACCGCCGTACCGAGCAGTCAATCCTGATGACTTTTCAAAAGGAACACCGGAGCATGCAGCATCAATGGCTCCTGAGACCCCCTTCTTGACGACACACCAATTGCTCCCCCCAGCTGTCAATCCATGGCCATGGATGGACCAGGCGCTCAGACAATGCAAGCGCTAATAAGCAGGTTGTGAGACTGGCAGCTGGCCGTGGTTGTGCGTGCCGCCATTGCTGCCTGCCCCAGCTGCCCCTGCTCCGCTCGCCTGGCAGTAGTAACTTCCTCTGAAACGAACGACCCGGCACCGAAATGAATTCCATCTTCAGGAGGCCACGGCCTCGACGACACGCTGCGTCGCCAAGCATCCACTGATCCACTGAAACACCCATCCATCCTACGCGACCCGTTTCTTTTTCAGGTCGGATGTGATATCAGCAGCGCGCGGCAGCGGCTGCGCACGCGACGCGCAGGCCGGCCGGTCGCCGTCGCTGTCCTTCATGTGGTGCGGTGTCGGGAGCTGAATCGCATCGTATCACTATCACCTGAGGTGAGTCAGGCCGGGGGCATCCGCCATCCGCTCGGGTGCTGCCGCTCTCGGCTCCCTCCTGTTACGGCCGTAGCGTAACGAACCCCAAGTCCTTTTCCCCAGCCACGCATCCATCATGGTGTCGATCTGTCTTTCACCATGGGGGGCTCGGCCGCTGGATCGACCGATCGGGCGCGCGGGGAGGGAGCAGGCGCGCGCGCGCCCATTATTGTGCTGTGTCGTGTTCGTGTGTCCGCTCGCCGGCCCGATCGCGTCGTCGCGGCGCCTGCGGCCCCACCGTGCCGGCGCCCTGCTGGCTGCTGCCGCCGCGTGCGCCCGGCCGGGAACACCCATCCTCATCAGCAGCTCCTACACCGTCGATCGCCGCCGATCGCCCGCGCGCCATATCTCTTCCATAGATGGCCGGTTGTTCCGAATTCAAACTCTGTTCTTTCTTTCATTCAAAATGTTCTCTTTTTTTCCTTTCAAGATCGACGACGGCCGGGTTCATGAACTTCGAAAGTTCAAATGAATCAGCACTAGGGGGTGGCATGATGAACTCGAGGGAGGATTTATTAGTATTAATCAGCATACGACGGACGGTCCAGGACCTGGCCGGGAACTGATTATTGCTGGCCGCCCTGGCTGGGTCTGGCCTGCAGCTGCAACTCTGCAAAGGCTTTACGCCACCACCTGTGCTGCGATGAATGGCTGGCTACTCGATCGGCTGTGCTGCTGCTTGCTGGGTGCTGGCCTGCCGCGGAGCGCTGACAGCGAGGGGGAATTGAGAGAATGACAGGGGGGAATTCTGTACCGCGTCCGTTCAGGTGATGATGGAGCAGAATTAAATTGCTTCTTCATTTACTCGATCGGTGCCATGCTGTACAAGCTTTGGCTCATTCGGACAGCTATTCACTGGACATATACTGGCTGATGACTCCGGCCTCTTCGTTTGCTGGCTAAATCTTTTAGGGAAAAGTCCGGTTTACATATTCAACAATCATAAAAGTCTAGTTTTCAACCCTTTATTACAAAAACGGACACTAAAGACCATCCAACTATCAAAACCGGATAAATTTGGTCCTTTAGATAGCTTCAAAGTGGTTGTTTGTTTTATGAAAATTTAAAGGAAAATGGTTTAATTGTAAAAATTCATAACTAATTCATTTTAAATTATAAAAATATGAAACCGGTATCATTGTTTTTCTGAAAATATAGCCCCCTCTGTTGGTGCACTACTTTGAGTCATTTGGATATTATTTGTTTATGTTCCTAGTGCTTTATTAATTTTTGTAAAAATACTAGGAATAGGAAAAATAAGATGCAAATAACTCAAAGAAGAGCACCAACATATATGTTACATTTTTAGAAAAAAAATTGGTGTACCAATTTCATATTTTTTGGTTCCAAATGAATTTGCTATGAATTTTTTAGGTTAAACCACTTTTCTTTAAATGCCTATAAAATGAAAAACCACCTTTGAAACCACTCAAATGGTCAAATTTGTCCGGTTTTGATAGTTGATGAATGGCCCTCGGCGTCCGATTTCGTAGTTCAGGGTTGAAAATCATACTTCTGCGATAGTTTGATGGTGAAAATTGGACTTTTCTCAATCTTTTAAACTTTAACCGTAGGCAAAAAAAAAGTTTTTCACCACTGGCTGGTTCAAACTCGGAATCTTGTGGTGGCTGGTTCAACCCTGTAGCTATTGCAACTTTACACATTTATAACACATATCTCTTTCAATTTAAAATTATATGATCTTGTAGATATGGTTCTTCAAAAGTGATAAGTGATACATTGGATCTTTGTAAAAAAAAGTGATACATTGGAGACCATATCTACTTCTAATACACATGGCCTATTCAAATGCTTAATCAAAGACTTGAATAAGTTTCCATGTGTGAAATATTCTAATTTCATATTTCAAAAAAGGCATTATCACTTCATAGATATATAGCTTTAGTCCACCCGACACATCTGTGTCCATCTAGTAAATTTTAACAGACTTACACTAGTATTTTAAGAAAAACTTTCACTTGTGACAGGAGGAAATTGTTTCCGAGTACATGTGTCCAACCAAGGCATCCGATTTGGCATGGCCTATGAACGAGAGGGGAGATCGATATGAATACGATGCAGCGCGCTGCTGCGTTGGTACTGAGTACTGATATCGAGCACTGACTCAGACACTAGCTGTTTTGCAAGTTGCAGCCTCTGAATGTTAGTTGGGGCTCTCATGCATGCCGGCCATGGCGTCTTCCCCTTGGCTTGCATCGCGCAGCAGAATGGGATGTGGCCAGCGAATGGTTCGAAAGGTAAATGCCGACGATCCCCATCGATCTCACTGCAGATCTCCTCAGGATCCCGGTTTCTCCTTCGTTCAGGAAGCAGGCCCGGCACCACAAAAAGGACTCCGGACAATCCCTTGGCCGCTTGCAAAACCCCAGCTACTAGCCCTGGCCCCGGTACCTCCTCTACATACCCTAGATGACGACGCATTTTTACACACGTTATGATCAAACGCTCCGTTTGAATTTAATTTGCAACCACCATGGCTTGTCAAAACCATTTATTTGCTTCTTTTTAGCTTTGAAACGCTTGGATAATACAGTACCATTTTGAAAGAGTTCCAATACGGTCAAATTTTACTGGCGTACCAGTAGTAAAAGATTCTCGAAGCAACTTGTTGGAAGCATGGAAGCAGGCAAGCATGCAGTGCAGCAGGCATATGAGCCTCTGTCTCTTCCTCTTTGGCTACCGCTCTGGAGGTGGGCGTACGAATGTACAAGCCAGGTGTACGTGTCCTATACAGTTGCAGCCGCACTGCACATCCAAGAGATATTCCTCTAGACTAGAGGAATATATATAAATATAATAAATATTTACACGTCCACTGCAGCTCGCAACGTCTTGCATCAGCATATCGCCTATCAGTACGTACAGTACACCCGGGCGAGACCGGCCGGCTAGACCAATTATTTTCAAAGGGTCAAATTGATGCTTTGCCGAGTGTTACACTCGGCAAAGGGCCTGTTTGCCGAGTGTATTGGCCATAACACTCGTCAAACAGGTTGTTTCTGTCATTTTTGGAACTTCCTTTGCCGAGTGTTTTTGCCCTAACACTCGGCAAAAGGTTTGCCGAGTGTATATCGGGACTCGGCAAACACCCTGTTTCCCGTAGTGAAATAACTATTACTATCGATTGAATCTTGGACCCCAAACAAGTAAATCCTAATCTCGATCTAGCTAGGTTTCAGGGCTAAAGATAACATGTCCAGATAGAATGAAAACAGGGACACACGAGATGATAGATACTCTATTCAGCATCAACGGTCCGGGAGCAGAGATCGACCCACACCCGACTCCACATCCATGTTCAGAGAACCAGCCATGGAGGCGACGGCCTCCCGCAACGCCCATGCCTCCTCGCCCCCGCTAGAACCGCCTCCAACTGCAGGCCTCGAGCGATGCGGTCGCGCGGCATCGTCGTCGCCGCCGCTACCGCCGTCGTCGCAGCCCTCCTTTCCTTTCTTTTTTTTTCTCGATGGGTAGCAACGGGCTGAACCCGGAAACCAGGCGACCCTTGTGTTCTATCCGGGTTCAGACTGGTCCGGTTTCAATTCAACCCATACTTGGAACCGGGACAACGGGTCCACCCGGGTTTGGTGCGGGCTGGCACCCGGTTTTTCTAAACCGGTGAACAGGGTGAGTCTTCTCCTTATGTGACCGAACTGGGCTATATTATATGGCCGAACTGGGCTATATTTATGGGCCTGTTTATGGGCTGGATGGTCCTATATACAATAGTTGTATGTCCCTCTTACATGGTTGAGAGTACTGCAGAGGATCGGTTCCGGTTTATGGGTGCTACCTCCCTCTCACCGGGGCACTGCTTAAGTTGCAGTGACTACTGCCACTGCACCGGAACCTGGTCCGGTACTACACTATCAGGGGATGGAGCACCCGGAGCCCTGTCATACGGCCCCTCGAGAGGAAAGGCCAGTTGCGGTCTTTCCGGCTCCATTAACGAGCATCGAGGGATCGAGAGCGTGGAGTCGGTGCGGCCACGTTGGTAATTCGCCGCCTCCCCGCCGGCCGTCGTGGTCTTCAATTCATTGAAGCGGCATCAGGGCGGCACCATTTCCAGCCGCACGTGATGGAATCGGCTCCCGATTCGATCAATGCCGATCGCCTTCCCAGCTGCGCGTTAGGTCGCAGTCGCGCTGTGCGGATAGATTGCCCGGCGCCGGTGGTGGCTTCAATGCTCGCCGGATATAGTCAACGGCATGCACGCTAGGCGCCAAAGGTCACGACGCCATCGCTTGGATCTCTTGCAAGCTGACCATGCATGGATATTGTAGCAAGGATCAGTCTGTTGATAGGGCATGAACGCATTGACGACGAACGATGGCTGCCTGCGCCGCCTGCGGTATCATCAGTCGCCGTGCCCGGGACACGGCTGGTTCACGTCGCCATCGCCGGGTGTCGTCGTGCTGGTGGCCGGGAGGGCCGGGGGTACGGTGACCCCGGGGTGGTTAGGGCTTCATTCTCGCAGCTACTAGATGGAAGCATATAAGCATGCAAGCAAAGCTTGCAGTGCAGCAGGCATATGAGCCTCTGTCTCTTCCTCTTTGGCTACCGCTCTGGAGGTGGGCGTACGAATGTACAAGCCAGGTGTACGTGTCCTATACAGTTGCAGCCGCACTGCACATCCAAGAGATATTCCTCTAGACTAGAGGAATATATATAAATATAATAAATATTTACACGTCCACTGCAGCTCGCAACGTCTTGCATCAGCATATCGCCTATCAGTACGTACAGTACACCCGGCCGGACCGGCCGGCTGGAGCAATTATTTTCAATTTTCAGACAAGGAAAACAACAATACAGGATCAGGTTATAGACCTATCATTGACCAGCCTGGCTAGGTGCCTACCTTCACGCCAAATGCCAAACCACATGCATTAATTGATGATCAGATTAGTTTTGATCAGGGTAATAATAATCGTCAGTAACGACAAACTCGATTGGGAGCAGCCTCCTGCAACTCGAAGAAACGGCTACAGCGTGTCCTTTTCCTCTTCGTTTCGTCGTCGTCTTCGTCTTCATCTCAGCTTAATTTTTTTTTTCAATTTCTTTACAGCCAGCAGAGCGCCCAGCAGCTGCCAGGACGGAGGACGAGCAGCTGCAGGATCGGAAGAATGGATGCCAGCCATTTCGTCAGGCTTTTGTTTGATTAGTGTGCTCTGTTACGGTGGTGGTGTACGTTATGCATCATCATCTGTCTCAGCTCCGGCGACCGATCCATCTGCTACGACGAGACGACGAGCGGCGGCTGGTGGACGGCGGCGGCAGCGGCGGCGGCGTCGGCGTCGGATTCGGCGGCGGCGGCGGTGTTGGCGACCATCTTGAGCGCGGAGGCGCCGGTGGTGAAGGCCTTCTTGCGGACGCCCATGTACTCGGGCCACGTGACGGCGCGGTAGGCGGGGGCCCGGCCCGGCGGCACGGCCTCCCTGAGCGGCGCCACCTTGGCGTGCGGCGGCGGGCCGAGGAAGTAGCCCAGCGAGATCCGGTCCATGTCGCGGTTCACGACGGCCCGGTGGTACACGCTGTGGAAGCGGCCGTTGGTGAGGATGTGGAAGAGGTCGCCGACGTTGACGACGAAGGCCCCCGGCACCGCCGGCACCGCCACCCACCGGTCCGGCCCGTGCCGGAACAGCTGCAGGCCCGGCACCAGGCTCTGCAGCACGAACGTGAAGAAGCCCGAGTCCGTGTGCGCGATCAGGCCCAGCGCCCGCCGCGGGTCCGGGCACCTCGGATACCTGCATCATCATCATCGTCGTCATCGTTATTAGCTTTGTTTTGTTTGCTAGATAATGAGTTCATGGATAGATGGTCATGGACGATAGATAGAATGAAGAAGAAGAAGCTTGGATGAGTACACACCAGTTGAGGTGCATGGTGGCGGTCATGGTCTCGGCGATCCGCCGCTCGGCCTCGACGGCGGCGACCTGCTCGCCGGTGAGCCCGAGCGCCCTTAGGAAGAGCTCCAGCAGCTTGTCCGCGAGGACGCGCATCTCCTTGTGGAACTCCTCCATCACGTCACTGTAGCAACACAGACATATACACACCAACGGTGTCAGCAGTAACAACCAACAGGCTGCTTGCATGCATGCATGGCCTTGACCGGCACACGTCGATCGATCCATCAGCCATCGGTGCGATCCGCAGCTACGTGCGTGCGTGCATGGCGAAGGGAAAGAAAAGCAAGAGCAGCCGCACGTGTGGCGGCGGCGGCAAGACATTACCAGAAGGTGGCGTAGTCGTCGCCGGCCTTGGGCCAGAGCTTGCGGAGGTCGGAGCGGAGGGAGGCGGGGGAGAAGGTGTAGCCCTCGGACCACATGCACTTGGAGAAGAAGGAGGAGATGGGAGGGGAGCCGTAGCCGCAGGAGTCGCCGGGCCGGCGGACGGCGCGCAGCTTGTCGGCGGCGGGGAGCGCGAACATGCAGGCGATCCGGTCCTCGACGCGGGCCAGGAGCTCCGGCGGGACGCTGTGGCCGGTGAGCAGGAACGCGCCCCATTGCTCGGCGGCGCGGCCCACGGCGGCAGCGGCGCCATGGCCGTCGCCGCGCGACAGGTCCACCACCGGCACGGCGTCGGGCGACCCCGGCGCGCCGCCGCCGTCGACCACGGGGTGGTCGTGGAGCCCCGGCCAGGCGTGCGACTCCGGCACGCGCCGCGCCGCCCGGAAGTCGAAGTAGTGCGGGTTCTTGAGGTGCGACGGCGTCGGCATGGCGGCCGGCCGGCCTAGCTTGTTTGCTGCGCGCTTATTAGCTACTGCTCTCGCTAATCTATCGCCGATCGGAGCCGACGATATGATAGGCCACGTACTACTACTACTATCAGTAGCTATAGCAATTATCGATGCAAGAAAGAAAGAAACAAGCAGAGCAAAGCAGCAGGAGGAGGCACCACCAAGTGTAAATCTAGGACCTTGCACTAGTGGTATGAGAGAAGTGTAAGAAGTAGAGAAGTACATGGTGGTATATATAGGAGGAGAGGTTTTGGAGCGTAGTGAGTGGATCATCAGGAGAGAGAAGAGAAGATGCAATGAAATGAAATTAATGGAAGAGTGGATGGCCTTTTGGGAAAAATGAGTGGATGGAGGAGGAAATGTGGTGAGAGAGACGGGAGGGGGGGCTTGGAGCGATGTGGAGCACACAAGGCCACCCAGCTGCGGCACCAGCACAAGTGACAAATCTAGCTCGTACGTACTGCTAGCTGCTTGGCTAGTGGCACAGGGTCTGGCACCCAATTAATACGCACACATGGAAAGAAAAGCCAACACGATTATTGCCATCACTCATCACCTTAATTAAGGACCAGTTTAAGGTTGTTGTCGTGTTTCGGGCCACGGAATCTTCACCGCCGAAAACCTTGTTACACCATTTCTAGCAACATTATGTTCTCCTCTGCAATGCTTAATATTCTCAAACAATTGGAAGGACTAGATTTTTTTTATATTAACCGACAATTACAGAAAGGCATGGACAGTCACGAACGAATTGAAGAGCACCACCAAAAAAAATGTCAGGTGTTTTGCGCCTGTCATTAGCCACTCTGATGCCTCTTCTTTTATTTTTGCTAGGATTATTCTCTGATTTGATGTCTCCTTATAGGTCCAGAAGAACTAGGTTCTGAATCAATAAGGCAGCTGCTAGCTACTGGCATGAAACGTACTGACGGAGTGCTAGAGGCCATAACAAAAGACAGTAAGACACCAGGGCTAGTGGGCTGAAAATAAAAGCCAAAGTAAAACAAGGGATGGTATGAACACATGTGTAGGGATCTGGTTGGCTCGAGATGGCCGGAACAACCGAACGGGACAAGGGCAGGGTGTGGCGAGTGATTAGTTGAGGATCCCGAGGCCGCCGCCGGCGGTTTCCTCTTCTCTACCACGCCGGACGAGAGCCACTAGCTGCCGGCCGCCGCGCCGCCGCCGCGGTGGACGGTGCGACCCGGCAGTGGCAGCCCACCGGCACTGACTGGCCTCAGGGTTTCAAGTGGAGACGTACACCAAAAGGGTTCCCGCGAAAATAAAACAAATGCAAAAACTCGCAAGTTCCAAATGAAACGAAAAGGAATGCTAGCACATCTACGGCGCTCTTCGTTTCAAAAGAATTTTTTACTATGGTATGAGGGCCCATATCAACTTTGTAGAATGCGCTATGTTGTCTATTATGCTATTTTTATGAATTACACCGTAGGTCCTTAAACTATTTCCGTATTCTCATCTGGGTCTATAAATTTTCAAAGTGACCGTTTGGATCATTTAACTTTTCAAGTGGTTCATTTCAAGTGTGATTCTAGGTCCATGATTGGACCTTGAGTGAACTTAGAATGAACCAACTTAAAAGTCGATGGACCTATATGATCACTTTGAGAGTTTATGGACCCAGATGAGAATGCGAGAATAGTTTAGTGATCTATGATGCATTTCACTCCTATTTTTATATAACATGTACTTTCCATTTTCTTATGGACAATGGTTCACTCCAACATCGGAGACACTCTTGGAAGATAAGCCAATATTGTTTTACATTGTTCTTGGAAGAAGAAAGATGAACAAAAAAATTGTGTCAACATACAAAGAGAATATTTTTTTTTGACCAAAAAGTTTAAGGAGTGCTACATCTATTGTCTCAAGCCATAAATTATGGATTAATTGGGTGTGCTAAAGACTAGGTGTTTAAATATAAACCAATGGTTCTTTTGCTACTCATGACAAGTATGACAAGTAAAGGCATTAAAAATCGGAAAGAAACATCCCCAAAATTAAGAACCGGCACCTTTTGTCTGCTTCGGAAAACCTAAGTTAAAAGGCTCTAAATTTATTTCTTAATAAAAATGCACTAGTTGTCATTCAAATTACAAAACAGTATATTCTACGTATGTTTATGTTCAGTAAAACAAAATAATAAAGAAAATGATAATAGATCACTGTATACTTCATTTGTCACTTTTTGCCCTACCGCAATAATTTTCCATGGCTCGGCCCCTACGTCCAAAGAAGGTAGCTTGAAAAAAATTGCACTCCTAAAATGTGCCAATTGTTAGGTAGATTTCTACCTCCTTTTCTCGGTCGTCTCAAAAGGATAGCTGTTGATAGTACCCACCCATTGCTGGTCGTTTGTTGGTACGTGGATCCTAGAATGGATACTTACGTTTGTATGGGGTTGATTGTGCACCATCCTTGTTTACTTGAAATACCATATGTTATTAGGTAAACTATAAGTAGTTTCTTTGTAAGAAAATATGTTTGAGTGCAGCCGATCTTTCATCTTATTGAAGAAACGTTTTTCTGTTTTGTTTTTTCGAAAAGAAAAATTCTACACATTTACATATATACCCCTCTGCCTGTTGTCTTAACATTGTATACGTTGGCTTCAGTCTTTTTCACTGAAGAGAAATGCTCCTTGCCTGGACAACTAGTAGCAGCTAGCAACTTCAATTTCCCAAGCTGGGGAGAGAGACAAATTGTCAGCTAAGCTACGTGCGACGCTTGTTGTTTGCATTGTTTTCATCTACACCCGGTGAATTGAAACCGTACAAAGACTTCTAAAATTCTTGAGAAGACAAGTTAGTCACCATGAGTGTCCAATGAGCAAATCGAAATTGTCGTGGACGGGTTGTCCCTGCTCTTGTCTTAACATGAATGGGATCAACAATATCATGTAACCCGGGGCCCACTGTGAGAGATCTCACCTCCAAACTAATATATACACCTTGAATGATTGGATCGTCACCATCTTGTACGTTTCTCCATTTCTATTTTACTTACATGCATGACATGCGTGGGTGATCTTTTGCAGTTATTAATAGTGTATTACATACTCCCTCCTTTCACAAGATAATTAATGTCAAGTTCAAGAGGAATATGTAAAAAAAAGATGAACTTAAGAACTTCATGTAAAACTATATATCCACAAGCTCACATTTTTTCGATAAAAGAAGTTATATATTGGTTTTCCAGAGCACACCACGTACATCAAGTTTATCCACAAGCTCTCACATAACACATGGTTAGCAGTCAACGCCTCCGACTCAACGATGTATGTAGTTGTTGTCACCACTAAACTCTTTTTTGGTATGCTAAAAACAACGGCACCTCATTGAAGATGCTTCATACTTCTCATGCAAAGCATGTATTTTTGTTGTGATAGTATAGACTGTGGGTTCAAAATCTAGTGGTCTTATATTTTAAGAGAGAAAATAAATGGTTTGTGTAGATCAAGGATTACACCTTCATTATTTGAATTATTGAATATGTCCTCGCTCCTTGGCGTAAGATTTTGGTCACTTGGCAGCACATAGAGACGGTCATCTAAACCGTACAATTTCTTCTTCTTTTGAGACAAAAGCAACAGCGTACAATTCATGACAATAGCTCGTTGATGCTACTGCTCGTTGACAAGTCAATTAAGTTCACAATGAACACATACATGCTATACATACCGTTGTACTGACACAATAATGCTAACCAACAGCATGGCGACAGCGCAATTCTATCACCAGAAATCAGTACACCGGCTAATAATAGAAAATGCACAGTGTGGTGTGGTTCTTTTGGGGTATCCCTTGTCTGGTTGAGAGAGGTAGTAGAGGCATCCTATGGACTCTCTAGCCTTGGGCCGACCTCTAGGTTTGGAGCCATTCAGCTGAAAAGAGAAGGAATCTTTACATGTTGGAATCTGAAAAAAGAAAGACACGAACAGGATAAACCAATTCCCTCACTATTCCTCTTGCTCCTTCCCACAAAAAGGAGACATTTTTATTTCGACCTTTCGAGATGAAAAGATGGCTCTTTGACTCAACAGAAATTCTACCATTACTCACAAACAAAAAGAACATTAAAGTGGAAAGAGTTTCATTGCGCACCCCCGGCCCCTTGTAGAAAAGTCAATGAATCTTAAAGTGTAAATATACCGACATTGCTAATCTAGTTGAAGATCGGATAAAAGCTTTGACTTGATTTTTACCGACATTGCAACTTGTTTTAAGATTACAAAAGTGGAGCATTGAGAATATCGTTCGCAAAGTTGGTACAGTGAAATTGAGTAATCTTTATGATTAATGTTTGTCGCGTACGCGCACACACGGAGACAAGAAAAGATTTGCGCTTTGTCTCATCACACGTCCTCACATTAGCGCAACTAATGGCTTTTGTTTTGTGTTTGTCGTTTAAGCACGTAGTCTCACAGCTAAGCACATGAATATATTAGTGACATCTCATCAGACTTATTAGGGAAAAGCTTGCTCTTGATGCTTCAAATATATCCCAACTAATCAGGGAATAACCATGCACCCCACCAACTAATCAAGAATATTTTTAATTTCTCAGGAACATTAAGGACATTAATTCGATTTTGATAGGGATTTATAGTACTATTGTGTAATTCGATGATAACAAGGGCAATGGAAGAGCTTGCCCTGGCCTGATATATATCAATATCGTCTTTCGCTGATTAAAAGTGGCAGTGGTCGCCGCCCTAAGTTACGGTGTGGTCCTATAAGGTGAGGCTAGAGTTTTGAGTTTTTCTCGGCTGGTAAAACTGAGGTTTTCTGATCTGTTTATACAAAAATGTGAGGCAGTCTTTCCCCCACCGACCGAGTTTTTTTTCAACTATACGTAGATATCTTCCTTGATTATATTGGTCATATTCAGGACCAAAATTAATATAGGAAGTACCCCGTACTTGGTTGTTGATTAATCGGCATCGTTCTGGATGCCAAGCTAGGATGCGCCGTACGAACAATTGATTAGAACATTTTCGAGATTGAATGCCAATGTTTGCAGCTAGCTGCTCGCACCCGTAGCAATAACGCTACACTCTTCTTTATCAATGAAATAGATATACATACAATCTTCTAGTACTGCCGACAACTCAATTTTTTTTGCCTCATTATATATTTGACAATTTGCACAACCTGATAGGAGCTGTGTTCATGCAAGTAGCTCTGGCCGGGGACGTGTTAGGCTTTGTTTGGATCAGCTAGGATAGTTAAAAGCTGGCTGATAGCTAGAAATAGTTAATATAACTGGTCCAACAATTGATGTGTTTAGATGAGTTAGCAGAGCTGATAATATAGCTAGATAGCTCTAGTTGCGGTGAATAGTATGACTGATGGAGAACATGGGGAAAATCCGGTTGTCGTTGGTAGTTTGATGTTATGGTTTTCAGCAAGGATACGTGGCATATCTAATCTAATATGCCCCCCTATCTATATATCTTTGCTTGCTCAATGCACATAGATGAGCCCCATCTCTACATGTTTCTTCCAACCAGATGTGACCTGACCTTGTCGGGCGGTTTCTAAGGATTTCATGCTGGTTATTGCGGTCAACCATGCATTTAGCTTTTTCTTCTTTTGGTTATATATATATCGGATAATTTTTTGTTGACCCGTAGGGTCCATATATAAGTCCGATTATTGCTAGCTGGTTTAATCGGAACATTGACCAATAATTATTCATGCATGATCTCCTGCACGATAGGAGATACGTTCAGAGTTAATTATCTGAGGGTATAGGTATACGTTATTGGACGTGTTTAGATAGTATCGTTTCATTGATTATTACCTAGCTTGTTTGATCGCTTTATTATGATTTATTCATGTTTATTATTCAAACATGTATGGTTCAATCATGTTAACGAAGGACATTTGTGCTCCGACAGCGAACCATATGTCAGAGAAATCAGTAAACCGATGGATCGGGTAGCTAGCAGTACTAGTAAAAGAGATCGATCGAACATATGTTGGCTCACCATGTGGGCATTCCAATTCTCCAACACATTTTGTCTAGGGACATTGTCAGGCCAGGACCGGCCAAATATGACAGGCTAAATTGGAATTAGGAGCCCTGTCTTCCATGTGGATGCCACATGATGTGGGGGAAACCTTACCTAAAAATTACAGTGAGGAAGTGTGAGGGACATTGCTCGTCTTTTCTCCCAACAGCTTGCCTTTCAACATATGCGTTGGTCTGGTCGATGCACGCTGCTCAACGATCGGAAATATTGTCCATCATGTGACCAAAATGCATGACTGATAGACGTATATAAATACATGCATGTGGCCTATGTGATGGCATTATATTAATCATGGATGGTCCATGAGGAAAACTCTAAGCAATGGAAGTATTTGTACGTGTTGCACTCGCATACATACACATATAGATAGGGTGTAAACACTAGGACACATTAGGACAAAGTCTGTGAGGGCGGTGGGTGGTGAGGGTAATGTGATGTCCCTTGGTGAGGTTGCCAGGGTGCTGGTTGGTAGCTGCAAAAGAGAATAGGGAAGGGATGGAGTGTAGTGTCTCCTAGCTGACAGGACAAGCAGCACTGAGAGCTCAGTGGTAAAGCATCCATATGAACAATGGTATGCAAAAATTAGGTATAAGAGAAATTGTTTATTTCACATAGGAAAAAGAATATATGCGTGCGTAGCTATAGATCCCTTTTCTTAGCGAAAATGAGGGACCAACTTTATTGTTTCTCAAGTGCAGTAAATTGTGACTGCACAATTGGTTGAAATAAAAATGTTTGGTGATATTTGTGAAAGCAAGCAGTTAGGATATCTCTCTATATGAAATGTTCTAGTTGCCACTCAGGTATTCTCAACTATTTATTGATAATCATGAGATATGCGGCGCACTTGTGTGGTATATGAATGGATGTGCTGTTAGACCTGATCATTTCTCGGGTCGGGTTTGTTCGGGTTTTGGGTCGAAAAACTTTGGCTGCATCCGGCCCAAGCTAACCACTGGGTTGGAATTTTTTGGCCTGTGCCTGACCTGCGTATGGTCAGGTCGGGTTCAAATCGGGTCGGCCCAATCCCGTGTTTCTATGTGTAATTTTGGGTTGAGTCGGTGTTTTTTCAGGTTTCGGGCAATAAATTTGGCCCCGCGCCCGGCTCGTGATTTAGGTCAGGCTACAAACTTCGGCCCGAGCGCACCCAACACATTGACCGGGGTCGAGTCTGGGTTTTTTTCGGGTGGGTTGGATCGGGTGGCCCATAATCAGGTAGTGCTCATGTGTGGTGATGTGCGCGCATGTGCATCATCCTTGTGATCACAAAAAAAGTGTCTCTAACTGGAAATGATTTGGTTATTACACAATATAACTTAATTATATTTTGTTTTTCATGTTTGTATCAACTTATTACATGCCTTTATCGGTCCAAAGCTATTGATAGTAGAAGAGCTCAGAAAAGAATTATCATATACTTATCTCAATGACTTGCATCTATGACAGAAATTTTATGAGGGGAGAATAAAAATTGAATGCAATTAGTAATTACGAGAAATAAATCCTCTCCCTGTCACCATCAATTCCATTGAACCAAGGAGGCAAAATGACATGCTCAATTTGCCAAGTGCCCCATTTGTCATGTCTGATGCTAGCTAGTGTCCACCGATTCAGCCATATAAGCCAAACCATGCTTAATGTTGTATACACAGCCTCCATCACTCTTATCCCCTTGTAGCTATTTCGTCAAGCAGGGGGACCCATAAGCACAAAATTGGGTCCCTTTTACTCCCTTTTGTGCTAACCCATGAAGTGGACAAAGGAACATGATTCAATGGCCAAATCTTAGCTAAAATACGGTGTGAATTAATCACTAAGCAGATAAGGGATAAAAGTGGATTCGATAATATCTTGTTGGGGCTATGTATAATTAGGATATATAATAATGAATTTGTTTGCCACATACATCACTTGACTTCAATAAATCACTAATACTTTATATTCTCAAATAAAATCACAGATGCACAGGTGTCTATGTAGATAATACATGTCCATTTCACAATATTAATGCAGCTATGTATAATTTTGCAGTGACGTTGCAAATTAAAATTCCTTTCTTTTATGTAAAATCATAGCATTTCCATGCCATATGTTTTTTTTGTCTTGGTAAACAGAGTTAAAAGAAGACATCATGTTTCACTGTCAGAGCCTAAAGTCACCGCTCTTGACGGTGATTGAGTATGAGTAGCACCGCGCCGGTTCTAGCTCATCACGTGCCCGCTACCATATTATCCCTAACCCTGTCGCCTTGTTGGACATCGCACCTTCGTGCTGACGGCTCAAGAAGCCTAGCTTTAACACATATGCGTGCACATATCCGGTTTATTTCACTTCACGGTGGATGGGATAATACATTTTCTATGTCATTTCTAACTTCTAAATGTGCCATCATTGATCCACTCATTTGTTTGCTTCTTTTGTTTTTTTGTGTTTGTTTGCTCTCTCTTGTTTTTTTTAAAAAAAATCCCTTGTCGTCCTTTGGAGAAAAAACGGACACAACAATGCCACTCTTTTGAAATATGCATTGAGGCATTTACACTTTTACAGTCCTAGGATCTACTATGTTGAGAACTTGTGATACAAGTACACCCCGTTGTCTTCACTTTGGATCCCCCTGCCGAGGATCTTATCTTCTCCTTTTAGTATCTGGAAAAGATGAAGTGTACTCTGGTACTGTAGAATCACTCATCATTTGAAAAAGAGAGCACAGAGCAGAGCTCCTGCCCATGGTTCGAAAAACAACGAATCTTTGGTAAGATATGAACGAAAGCCAAATACAGTAGTCATGCTTTCCGTGGCAGGCCGGCGCAGAGATTGTGTGTGTGCTGCTGTGTCATTCACCTTGCCAGCACGTATGGCCGGACGCCCGGCCGGGGCACATATATACGTACTTGCTTGCGTGTCTCTATGTGAGTTCGGAGACGAAAAAACAGGGAGTTGTTATTGTGGCCAGGCAAGAAACCATTTTGCTACTGTAATTTTCGTATACTCTCTCGCTCCTTCCTGTACAGTTTTGTTAATGACCATGTATACTTTTTTTTCTTAGCCAACCACCACTCAACTGCTTAAAATGTCTAGATTAAACACGGTATCATAAGCAGACAAGATATCATAAGCTGTATGCTATGGTCAGAAGAACAAGAACCATTAAAAAAACACCTCAAGTAATACGTGACTTTTTGGATAGATTAAACTCCATAATAAACGGTTCCAGAAAATGGAGGTCTATCTAGTAGAGCTTCCCCAAAGATGGTTCTATATGTGAGATGTGGTTCTCTGATTAAAAGTGATTATGTTGAATAAGTTTTATAAAGGAACAACAAGAAGTATATATATATAAACCAGATAATTAAACTAGTTCATTTTTCCAACTCGCATCTAGTTCATTTTGGAGAATGGCTCCACTAGAGTGATTCCCTGCAAACTACTGTTGGGTAGAGATTTTATTTCTTGGAGTTATAGTCATCCTTACAACATCTGCAACAAGCCAACACGCCAATTAGTTGAACTAATTATCTAATTAGCCGTTAAAGTTGTACATATTTGAAACCGGAGGGAGTACAAAACACACGCATACTAACATCTATACCTAACTGTTTTCTAGTTTATGAGTGAGGCTACGTGATCAGAGCGGTTTATATATAGGACTCGCGCTTTGGCCCTAGCGTCGTCGTCCTTTGGTCGTTTCTCTTGGAGCATGCTGTGTCGTCATCTCCCGACGTCCCCGACGAGCGATTGGATTGGTGGCCTGGTTGGTAGGCTACGTTACTCCTTTTCCTTTTTTTTTCCGTGGGCGTTTTGGCCGTATCTCCATCCGATCCCTTCGGCCAGGCGGCCAGGCCCAACACAGACACACTTACGTGCATAGTTTCGGAAAAAAAAGTTCAGTTTCACCTAAATGTGTATAGTTTAATTTGAGGCCACTACATGTCCAACCAAAATAACCACTACTTTTTTACTTTTTCTAGACATGCATGCTTCTCTATCTTTATCGATCTGTACGTCTCCATCTATCACCTATTATGAAGTAGCGGTGACTTGCAGAAATCACTTACAATTCCACTTTAATTTCACCATGGTACCCGAATGTAGTTGGTATCCGGGGCTGCGAGTCCGTCTCACCGCGGGCGAGATCACTGCTCAGCATGATGCATATCAACCTTTGTCACCACCTGCATGCCCCACAGCTGCCTCGCCTGCGATCGCATGGCGTCAAAATCTACTCGAACTACTACACCCTAACCAGAACCGGGCTCATGATTAGCCCTACCATTAGTTTATTGCCCGGCCCAGCTCCAGCTGCTCGCGGTGTCAGCCGTCATCAGCTACGTACGTGTCGCCGCCTGCACAGATCGATCGAGTCACTTGCCGCTGCACTGGCCACTGGGCCGGCCTGGGGATGGATCTGATTTCTTCTGACCGGCGATCGGCCAGGCCGTTGCACGAATAATCCCGTCCATGCCGCCGCCCGATGATCGTGGCCGACTATTCGCATCCAGCAGGTAGGCATGGACGTACACGATGGACGGCGTGGATCCGCCGCCCGCCGCCGGCGTCAGAGCTGATCGGGATGAGGAATGCAAGAGAGACACGAACACGGAGATCGACCTCGATCGATCAATCAGGCCGGCATCAGCAAGTTAGTTAGCTACTTAGCTGTGCTTCGATCACATCGGCGGCGTGTGCATGGACGCGCGCATGCACGCATGGCGCTGGCGGCGATCACATCGGCGTAGGGTGGTAAAGGGCCCTCTATTTTATACTAGAAAAATTTAAGAGCCGGGCCTTATTAGGACCGGATAAAAAAAATACTAGTTTTTTAGCTAAATTTAACTAGGGCCAAATTGGATTGTGAAGAAACAAACGGGCCACGATCCATTACCACCCCTACATCGGCGGCCGAGATCATATCGATCAACCTTGCAAGCTAGGCAACTAGCGACCAAAGCCGGCCAGCAGCGCCGGCCCAGCCAGCGGTCGTGCACATGCCTGTCGGCAAGATCGATCCAGCGAGAGGAAGACGATGGGCACGTACTACCCTACTACCCTAGTAGCAGTAGCACCCTGCTGCTGCTCCGTGTCCCGGTGTCCGTGCCCCCACAAAACCTAAGATGTGTATAAGAGACAGATATAGGCAGCTCACGTGACCGAGCTTGGTTGCGTTGCCGATGTGGGACTAAAC
>OAMR01000874.1:348527-361522 GCA_900205405.1 Echinochloa crus-galli
ATAAGTTGTAATAGGTGAGCAAAAAGATACTGCAGGAGGCATTTACACTTTTACAGTCCTAGGATCTACTATGTTGAGAACTTGTGATACAAGTACACCCCGTTGTCTTCACTTTGGATCCCCCTGCCGAGGATCTTATCTTCTCCTTTTAGTATCTGGAAAAGATGAAGTGTACTCTGGTACTGTAGAATCACTCATCATTTGAAAAAGAGAGCACAGAGCAGAGCTCCTGCCCATGGTTCGAAAAACAACGAATCTTTGGTAAGATATGAACGAAAGCCAAATACAGTAGTCATGCTTTCCGTGGCAGGCCGGCGCAGAGATTGTGTGTGTGCTGCTGTGTCATTCACCTTGCCAGCACGTATGGCCGGACGCCCGGCCGGGGCACATATATACGTACTTGCTTGCGTGTCTCTATGTGAGTTCGGAGACGAAAAAACAGGGAGTTGTTATTGTGGCCAGGCAAGAAACCATTTTGCTACTGTAATTTTCGTATACTCTCTCGCTCCTTCCTGTACAGTTTTGTTAATGACCATGTATACTTTTTTTTCTTAGCCAACCACCACTCAACTGCTTAAAATGTCTAGATTAAACACGGTATCATAAGCAGACAAGATATCATAAGCTGTATGCTATGGTCAGAAGAACAAGAACCATTAAAAAAACACCTCAAGTAATACGTGACTTTTTGGATAGATTAAACTCCATAATAAACGGTTCCAGAAAATGGAGGTCTATCTAGTAGAGCTTCCCCAAAGATGGTTCTATATGTGAGATGTGGTTCTCTGATTAAAAGTGATTATGTTGAATAAGTTTTATAAAGGAACAACAAGAAGTATATATATATAAACCAGATAATTAAACTAGTTCATTTTTCCAACTCGCATCTAGTTCATTTTGGAGAATGGCTCCACTAGAGTGATTCCCTGCAAACTACTGTTGGGTAGAGATTTTATTTCTTGGAGTTATAGTCATCCTTACAACATCTGCAACAAGCCAACACGCCAATTAGTTGAACTAATTATCTAATTAGCCGTTAAAGTTGTACATATTTGAAACCGGAGGGAGTACAAAACACACGCATACTAACATCTATACCTAACTGTTTTCTAGTTTATGAGTGAGGCTACGTGATCAGAGCGGTTTATATATAGGACTCGCGCTTTGGCCCTAGCGTCGTCGTCCTTTGGTCGTTTCTCTTGGAGCATGCTGTGTCGTCATCTCCCGACGTCCCCGACGAGCGATTGGATTGGTGGCCTGGTTGGTAGGCTACGTTACTCCTTTTCCTTTTTTTTTCCGTGGGCGTTTTGGCCGTATCTCCATCCGATCCCTTCGGCCAGGCGGCCAGGCCCAACACAGACACACTTACGTGCATAGTTTCGGAAAAAAAAGTTCAGTTTCACCTAAATGTGTATAGTTTAATTTGAGGCCACTACATGTCCAACCAAAATAACCACTACTTTTTTACTTTTTCTAGACATGCATGCTTCTCTATCTTTATCGATCTGTACGTCTCCATCTATCACCTATTATGAAGTAGCGGTGACTTGCAGAAATCACTTACAATTCCACTTTAATTTCACCATGGTACCCGAATGTAGTTGGTATCCGGGGCTGCGAGTCCGTCTCACCGCGGGCGAGATCACTGCTCAGCATGATGCATATCAACCTTTGTCACCACCTGCATGCCCCACAGCTGCCTCGCCTGCGATCGCATGGCGTCAAAATCTACTCGAACTACTACACCCTAACCAGAACCGGGCTCATGATTAGCCCTACCATTAGTTTATTGCCCGGCCCAGCTCCAGCTGCTCGCGGTGTCAGCCGTCATCAGCTACGTACGTGTCGCCGCCTGCACAGATCGATCGAGTCACTTGCCGCTGCACTGGCCACTGGGCCGGCCTGGGGATGGATCTGATTTCTTCTGACCGGCGATCGGCCAGGCCGTTGCACGAATAATCCCGTCCATGCCGCCGCCCGATGATCGTGGCCGACTATTCGCATCCAGCAGGTAGGCATGGACGTACACGATGGACGGCGTGGATCCGCCGCCCGCCGCCGGCGTCAGAGCTGATCGGGATGAGGAATGCAAGAGAGACACGAACACGGAGATCGACCTCGATCGATCAATCAGGCCGGCATCAGCAAGTTAGTTAGCTACTTAGCTGTGCTTCGATCACATCGGCGGCGTGTGCATGGACGCGCGCATGCACGCATGGCGCTGGCGGCGATCACATCGGCGTAGGGTGGTAAAGGGCCCTCTATTTTATACTAGAAAAATTTAAGAGCCGGGCCTTATTAGGACCGGATAAAAAAAATACTAGTTTTTTAGCTAAATTTAACTAGGGCCAAATTGGATTGTGAAGAAACAAACGGGCCACGATCCATTACCACCCCTACATCGGCGGCCGAGATCATATCGATCAACCTTGCAAGCTAGGCAACTAGCGACCAAAGCCGGCCAGCAGCGCCGGCCCAGCCAGCGGTCGTGCACATGCCTGTCGGCAAGATCGATCCAGCGAGAGGAAGACGATGGGCACGTACTACCCTACTACCCTAGTAGCAGTAGCACCCTGCTGCTGCTCCGTGTCCCGGTGTCCGTGCCCCCACAAAACCTAGTACCCTCACGGCTCCTCCTCCGGCCAGTCTGCGCGCCGTGCCCAACTTGCAGGAAAGCTAGCGGCCGTGACGCGAGCCACGAGCCGGGATCGCCAGCGCGCGGCCATACGCCGCGCGCCCGGCCGCCTGCCTGCGTCGTGTCGAGATCGACCTGCCGCCAGCGGGAGCGCGCAAGCAAAGGGACAAACGCGCCTGGCCCTTTGGCTTGTTGCGAGCTGAGGCCTCTGCGTACGTAGTAGGCGAGGCACTGAGGCAGCAGCACACACTGACACAATGGGCGCAGGCCGGGCACGCAGCGAGTGCAGACAAGATACGGAGACCGCGTCTCATGCGCGGGGTGTGGGCGTGCACCGTAACTGTTTAGCTACACTGCGTGCTGCTGCCTAGCGACAAAATAAGAGAGAGTTTTAAGATACGTGAGAGAATTTTATCTTCATAATAAACGCATATAATTTGTTGATGTGTTAAAAAAAAGAGAAGAGTATAGTAACGTGATAGAATTTTATCCTCGTAAAACACATATGACTTACCTAGGTTTTAGTGTTAATAATTATAATGACTTCTTCAATGGTTAAGTGAGATGCTAGCTTATGTCTAGAAGTTTGTGTCAAGAGTTATGTCCTCCATCAACTAAGAGTCAAATCTCTTATGTTTATCAAACTACACGCGTCAGACTCACACAATTTATGTGTGTATGAGATTATCTCTTCAACAAAAGATATCTCATATTTCTCTCTCATCTATATAGATTAAAAACTGATGTTGTATGGCTATGAGCTAGCTGAGTTATTAGTATCATCCTAACCAACCTCTCGGCCGAACTGCGTTCACTGCAGCCTGCAGGTACAAAGCTCGGCCTGGATCTGTTACAGGGACCTGCGGTTAGAGCCGATCGATCGCTTCGTTCGTCGTCCTATTGCACAAGGGGGATCGCCCGCACCCATCCATCGGCCGTCGCTGTCGTTTCACCCGCGACGCCGACGGGTGATAGATAGACAGATAGATGGCGTCACGGCGAGCGGGCCGGGACGCTACCGAGACGCTGCCGCCGGTGGCTTTTTGCAGCGCCCGGAGAGCATCGGGCACGCCACGACGGGCAGGGCGACGCCTCCATGCCATGCCAAAGCGGTCAAAAAAGGCCCCGCACGTGTCGACCGCCCATTGGCGCCGCGGCGGCCGCGCGTGGGCGCCAGGAGAAAAAAAGAAACAAAAATAAAACAACCTGCCGCACGACACGAAGCGACCACTCCGTATAACGATGGATGGAGGCCAAGGCAATGGCAGTAGTAGTACCTTACATTACATGAAAGCTGCTGGCTATACAGTTTTTTTTTTAACTTTCTCTCACTCTCTGGCTCTCACGTACTCACTCCCGTGACCGACCGGAAAGGTTATTTACCGGCGATGTCCCCGGGCAAATCAATGTGCGGCGAAACTGGCGATGACACGATGCATCAACCATCAAGTATACTTTTGTGTTTATCATCTTCGCTGGAAGTTGAGGTACTTGATGGCGAGGGCGAAGACGACGGCGAAGAGGACGGAGAAGCCGGCGACCATGGCGGCGACGGCGCCGAGGAAGTCGTGGCGGAACCCGAAGTGCGACTCGAGGAACGCCGCCACGGTGGTGGAGGTGGCGCCGTCGGCGAGCAGCAGCGGCTGCTCCAGGTCGCCGAACTGCGAGGTCAGGAGCCCGTACAGCGTCCACGACACCGGGTTGGCCCAGTAGTACCACCGCCACCACACCGGGATGCGCTGCAAGCGGAAACGGTAAAATAAATACGTCAATGCTGCCAAGCTGATTTATTACTAAGAAAAAACTTGGACAGAAATACCTGTTTTCTTTTTATTGAGATGAGAAAAAGAAATAGTTTTCTAAAACTCTCTGACTAGTCGCAAGGACATAACCAACTATTGGGCCCATGAAAGAGGACACTAATACATGCATTCTGCAGCTAAAGCCCATCTAGACAATATATGGGCCCTCCTAGGTCCTAGGACAATCCTGCCTTAAAGCAATCCTCTTATCCTCCCCACTCCCAAAAATAACGAAAAGAAAAATATAATAGCGTGGAGGGAAATCCGTTTAGCAATTGGTTTCTTCTATTGGATGATATATGTGTATATAGCTATTATTCCGATTCAGCTAACTCTGATGTTCAGAACAAGTTCCAAACTTCCAATCATTTCAAGTTACTAGTGTATAACTTATTGTTTCCCTGGACATGGCAATGACTCACAACTAAAAGCTCTGAAATGCAAAACAAGAAAAAGAAACTTTATCTAAATAATTATCTAAGTTTTTTTATATCATATCATTGTCCGGTGCAGCTTTTTGGACAAGATGTCACATGCAAAATTCACAATTATTGGTAGGCTATGGCGATGAAATCGGCAAGAGGACGTTTGGTGAGAATTATGGGGGTGCAAGTTTCTCCCATACCTTCCTGGGTATCATGAATCCGCTGAAGAGATTCCACAGCGTGTAGAATGGAGCAGCAATAATAGGCGCAACCGTATGGTTGGGAGTGATCGCCGTTGTCATCATGCCATAGAAGGTGAAGTACAGCAACGTGAAGTACATGAAGAACAGGTACCACAGGTACTTGGCTGCTGTCCACTCAAATGATCCCAAACTGTAGAAGATTGTACCGTAGATAAGTGACTGCACAAGGATGTAAGGGAACTCCACAGTGACCTGTCAAAGAGCAATCGTTATCCAATGCTGTGAGCACCATATACCAAGAATAACAACTCTTTTTGAGGGAAAAAATAACAACTTAGTCCCAATCAAGTAAAATAATTCTGATGTAAATTACCAGAGAAAATGCAAAAGGCAATGCTGAATACATCCCAGCAGCTCGTTCTCTGTATGATACGAATCTTTCAATGGAGATCACAGGCTGAACAGAAGTTGCATTGGTAATTCCTATGAATAGCACTGCTGCGTACATGGCACCCATGGCATTGAATATATCATGTTGGGTTTCCCTGGCAAATACACGACGACAAAATTATGCTTAGCTCAGGTTGCCAGTTAGGGAACTGTGTATATGTATGTTAAAATTTCTGGCAGAGCAATCCGTGGAGATACCTTCTAGAGCCGAATTTCCAGCAAATGGTTCCAAACATCAAGGAAATGATTACAGTGTAGAAGAATCGAACTGCAGTATATTGAGGATTCCTCCAGTATGATAGGTTTTGCTTCCATAAGCAAGCAATATACTGAGCACAGAATGGTTGTGCATACTTGGTGGCGAAATTAAGTTCTTTTGCTTCGCTAGTTGGTCTGCTCAGGACCTCAACCATTTCTCTGGTCTGCCTGAAATACAGCAGCATTACCAGATGAGTGACGGAAAGGCGGATCCAAAAAAACAGAAAAAATTTAGAAGGGTATATGTATTTACTGAAATAATTTTGATCATATCTTCACAGAAACAGGAGAAGCTACTTTTTTTCAGCTCCCAGCCACTTAATTTATTTCAGAGAATCACTTCACATAATCAGCAGAGAATTGCTTCTCACTGGAAAACAGTTTGGCAGAGCTCCTCTGGATTCACCATAGAATCAGCTCTGGGAGCTCTACCAAACGGGGCACAGTTCTGCTGCATTACTCACAATTTGGGAAATTATCTCATCACCATCATCACATAAGCTAGCTAACTAGAGAGTTATTTCTTGTACCTCATCGAATGATTCGAATATGTCAATACTTGGCTGATGGATGGTGCAGACAATTGTCCGTCCTGTATTAACAATATTCCGAACTGTCCTCATCACAATGGCTGCAGATCTAGCATCCAATCCTGATGTGGGTTCGTCCATGAAAACAATAGAAGGATTTGCAACAAGCTCCACAGCAATTGTCAACCTTTTACGTTGTTCTGTAGACAAACCATTTACCCCAGGCAGACCAACAAGAGCACCACTTAAGGGATTCAACTCAACAAGTTCCATCACCTCTTCAACAAAAGCCTGTGAAAGCAACACTACGGTGAGGAGGACAAAAAGGGCATGTGGCGTATAGCAAACAAAAAACTATTTGGAAAAGGCTTACCCTTTGGGTGTCTGCATCAACATGAGAAGGCAACCGGAGGCATGCTGAGTATAACAAAGACTCAATCACAGTCAAGCACGGTGAATGGACATCATTCTGTTCACAATACCCCGAGATCCTAGTGAAGGTCTCTTGGTTCTTAGGATACCCAGATATAGTAATGCTTCCTTCTATGAGCCCTCCAGTCTTCCGGCCAGCTAAAACATCCATGAGGGTGGTTTTTCCAGCTCCACTGACTCCAACAAGTGCTGTTAGTATCCCTGGCCTAAATGCTCCAGTGACATCAACAAGCAGCTGTAGACGGTCTTCTGCTATACCTTGTTTTTTCAATTCCTGCTAGCAGAACTGGATTATGAATGAATGAATAAATACATACTATATTTTTTTCTGAGTAATATCAGTCATACAGATGATCCATCTTTGTCATACCTCTGGTACATCAACATAGTAGTTGATATTCCTAAAGCACATGGAAAGGGGTTGAAAAGGTAATACCATCCCCTTCTGTTCCTTGAGATTACCTGAAAGTAAACCGCGGTAATTGCAGTCACCATGCATGAACAGGAGTCACACCTTTACAAAGGAGAAACATGTTCTTCTGATGTTAGTTATGAAAAAAACATTTCATTATTCTAGGTACCACTTAATGAATTCGAGTGCAAGTAAGATCTCAGCTCCAGGGCCACCCTGTCATTCTTCTTCCTAGAATCCCTCTGCCGAATGTCATCTTTGGACACAACAGCTTGCAGATTACCGATAGCTGTGAAGAACCAATAAGTGAGAGTGAGAAAACTATCACAAAGAAGCTGAAGTTGTTTTGGCCTTCAAAGGTAAGCATAAACTTACGGTTGAGAATCGTCAAGAACGTAGTAAACAAGATGTTCAGAACAATCGCATAACCAAACAATGCCCCAACACCTATCCAGAACCAATATTTTTCCTTGAATAACCCATATCCAGTGAGTATCGTTTCGCCCATTGTGATGTTCTGGTTTGCAAATGGCTGAAATACAAGAAGTATGTATCAGTAGAAAACCATTATAGGATCATAAGAACAAAATTAATATCGTAAGTCATTTGTTGTTATGTATGTTTTGTGTTGTGTGCAGCCAAACTATAAACACAACAGATTGGTGCCATGTAGCATTCCTGACATAAGACTGAATTAAAATTAAGTGCTACCTTGCTCCAAGAATGCCCATGGAATTCATTGACAGAAATAGCATTTTGTGCATACATCATAGGCGAGATCCAATAACCCCAAATCCACCAGACTGGTATGCTTTCTGTTGGTTATTAAAGAACCATTAGATATATAATCCTGAAGCTACTATTAATAAGCTAACAGAGAGAGGTTCGACCTTTGGTTATGATGAATCCTCCAAGAATCATAACAACCAACAAAGCAAATGATCCAAAGGTGTTAGCAACTATCATATTACGGCCCAAAGATGCCATGACACGGAAAAGAGCCAGAGATGTTTGGTGCAGAAAGAAGAGCAACAAAAATTGTCCCAAAAATCTGCGGATGGGAAAAGATCAATCTTTTAAATGCAAGACATCCCTGATGCTCTTAGAAGAAATAAAAACGAACAAAGTTAACATCAACTACCTTGTAAATTGGGGATCATAGCCAACCACATAATATGTTACAAGTACCCACATTCCTGATTCATAAATTGAGGTTGGGATGCTCAAGAGCCAAGAAGGAAGTGTATAAGCCCATGGTGGGTAGAAGTGCAGGTCCCTGTGCTTGTAAAGAACAGGAAGCTTTGTAACCAACATTGAGACTTCAGTGAAGCCATTGAACAGAATCATCACTATTGCAAAATAAAGGGCTCCTAGATAAATGATTCCATCATCAACTGAATCATGATGCATTGTTGATCTGAAAAATACTGTCATTGTGATAAGAGCAACAAGTAGAAGCTGCAAAACAAAAGGACGTCAAAGTATATTCCACTGATTGGAATTGACAACAGAAAGTAAAATACATTATTCATACTAAACTCACATCATCTTACTAAAACACAATGATGTAAGAGTTTGTGGGTGTCTTATCAAATGGGAGAGAGGCTAACATTTTACAATTACTCCCTCTGTTTTTAAATATACAACGTTTAGGACAATGTAGTTACTTCATTTTAAAACTATTAGCTTCCCAAACTTTTTTTGCACAAAATGCATAATAGATATATGAGCATTTGCAACCACATTTATTATTTCAGCATTGAGAAGTTCTGAAGCAGAAAAACCATCAAATAAGTTAGCGAGGGAAATGTTTTTTTTTACTCAAGTCACTGAGCAAGTTCTAACTACTAAGTTATGCACGATTATTTTCTGTATCAACTGTTCAACGGTGTAGCAGTGCATTTATTTAGTTTGCAAGATACATATCCTAATTGATAATACCTGAATGAATTTAAAAACGTAGATGAACGAGTTCCTTTTCATGAGCAGACGCTGCCACTGGTAGTTGGACTTGAGAAGCTCAAGCCTCTTGACACCGTAACTTGATGTACAAAGAGCTGCCGGATGATTGCGATGTCTGTTGTATGGCACAGCTACCTCCTCATGCAATCTCTTACCAATAATAAATGTTTTAAAAGCTTCAGCAAATTTCGATACAGAAACAAACTGGTATGGATAATCATAGTGGCACCAATACTGCTGCTGATCTTTCTTGGACAAAACCTGCAATGAAAGAAACGTGAATACAAGAAAATCCAGTCGATAAAAAATTAAAAAGTGTGGATATGCCTACTTCTTGCAAAAAATCTGCCACATTTTTCCTTTCTGGACACCTGAATCCCATAGCAGCAAAAAAATCAACAGCATATTCACGAGGGCCCTGGTATACAATTTGACCTTCGGCTATAAGAATGACATCATCGAATAGTTCATAAGTTTCTGGAGCCGGCTGAAGCAAGGATATGATTGTAGTGCCTTCAAGAGCATGTGTGGAATGCCTTAGGTACTTGATAATTTGATATGTTGTTGCACTGTCAAGGCCTGTAGATATCTCATCCATGAACAGCACACGGGCAGACCCAACTAGCAATTCACCTGCAGGAGCAATGAATATTAGCACAACTTGCACACTGAAAACAGCATGCAAATCTTGCAGTAGCCTAACTTCTTCAGCTAACAGCATTAGCATATATATAAATGGCAATGATATGTAGTAACCTGTTGTCAGGCGCTTCTTTTGCCCTCCGGAGATCCCCTTGATCATTTCATCTCCAACGATGGTGTCAGCACAGATGTCCAGCCCTAAAATCTTGGCTAGATCAAAATTAGCAATTCAGAAATCTTGGCACGGTAAAGTAATTAAGAAGTTATAGGAAGAAACAAAATTGTGTTAATATATTTAAAAACAATAAGAAAAAGAACAATAGCTCTCCCCATAAATGAAAGCAAAGAACATTTAAAAAAAGGGAGTGGGCCAACTAACATATGGTACAAAAACAGGATAAAAAATTATGTAAATCAATGAAGCGAGCAGAAAAAAAAACAGGACGACACAAAAGAAACATTTTCTTTTTTGAGAATGTCCAAAGCAAATAAACAAACAGCTGAAAGAGATACATCACATACCTTCATTATATACTCTGCCACAAGGCTTGTTTGCTTACCCTCAAGAGCCAACGCCTGAGAGGTTGAGAACAAGATATATGAGACAACAATTAAGTGAGTAAATAAATAGTATGCAAAGCTGGCAAATCTATCTATATAATCTACCTTCATGAATACATCAAGGTCCTCATCAGGTTTTATGCCCGCATTCTTTTCTTTCCTCAGTAGTTCAACAAGCATGTCTGCAGGTTAATTTCTGTCAAATAACAAACAACCAAGGAACAACAGAACTTGATAAAATCGTGGTGCAGTGACCTACCATACTTTATTCCAACACCCTGACAGCGTCCAGCAAACTCTAGAGTTTCTCTGACTGTCATCTCTGAGGCATGCCAGTCTTGCTGACTGACATAAGCAGATGTTCGCTGAGGCACGAACTCATGTAAATGGTGCCCATTGTAAGTAATGTTCCCAGACATCTACAACAGATTCAGGTGCTGCTTGTCAGTAACAAGAAATTGGGGCTCGAATGGTTAATTTTGCTGATCAGAAGATAACACTAGTGATGATAAAAAACTGACTGGACGAAACCAGATAACACAGATTTCAACTATCATCTTCGAGGAGCAAGAATGCATAGAAAGAAAGACGATCGACGTGATAATACAAACCTTTAGTTCAGGGCCGAGCCGTCCAGCAAGAGCCAGAAGCAAGGTGGTCTTCCCGGAACTTGGAGGACCCAAAAGCAGTGTCATTCTGCAGCACGAACCAATACAAGCATCTTAGTTTACAGAGCTTAATTTTGTCCAACATAAAAACAGAATGATATGCAGCCTTCCTATGTGTCATCGAGGAGGGAAATAAAGTCTCCGCACGCACCTTGATGGCCGAATGATCCCACTGATGTTGTCCAAGATGGGCAATTTCACTCTTCCTCCTCGGTAGATCCTCAGATGTCTCAGGAACGCCTTTCAAAGAGACAAAACAAGCATTTCAAGATCAACAAACTGATTCTCAGTTCTGCCAATTGTCGTAGCGAAATTGTTTGATCAAAACTTTCACCAGCAGAATTTAGTATACTGAACAGCTGTCAGATAACAAGAACCGAAAAGAGATTTTTGCAGCTAAGGATCACAGGCCAACCTCAGTCATGTTGCATATGAAATTTGGGATGGTCGGCAGCGCCCTGCTCCCGACGTGCACGTAGGCGTCCACCGTCAGATCCTCATACCTCACTTCGATCTTGGGGAACTCAATATTCACACTGCAGGAATAGAGACAGGAACAGGACACGAAGAAACGAGTTTCAGAATTAAGGAAAGATCACCACCACAAAAAGGTAAATACACACAAATTGTTTGCTTCAGAGAGATACAAATTACGTGACACAAGCGGGTACGCTGCTCGTCATACGAGTACGCACGAACCATCCACTGGCGCTGCTGCCTAGTGGGCAGTAGCGATCTGGTTAGCTTGCGTGCCTGGCTGCTACTGCAGGCGCTCTGCCTCCCACCCGTGGGGCCCAAACATGGCCAGCGCGTCGGTGGGCCATGCCACAGAAGCTTCTGAGCAGCACATTCTGGAAGGTTCCAGAAGAAATTTTTCGAGGTGCACGCGCTGCGCTGCGGCCACACGTGAGGAAACCAGCGGGGCCCACGTCCCAGCCTCTCTGACTCTGAGCGCGCGCGCATCTGAATTCTGGAAGCCTTTCCGCAGCCACCAGTGGACAAGCAACGGTTCCAAAGTCCCCCAACCCCAGCGGATGTGCCGTGCGGGCCCGCATGTCAGCCAATGCGCGCGTGGGCCCCGGCCCTTGGACGCACCACGCTGGACCAACCGAAGCTTCTAGAAGCTTCTAGCGTCGGCTCGCCGCGGGCGCGTGCGGAGGCCGAGGCGGCGGATTGCAGCGCAAGTAAACCGAGGAGGAGACGGAGGGAGACGACAACAATGACGGATGGTGATGAATTGATGAGAGCGTCAGAGCGAAAATTAATGCGAGTGTGTAGTGTACTCACGCGTCGAAGCGGCTGCGTATGCGGCGGAAGAAGTGCTCGGCGTCGCCGGAGTCCTTGAGCAGTCGGTCGACGAGCGCGGTGCGGTCGCCGGAGGAGAGCCCCGCGACGTCGACCTCGCAGAGCACGTCGTCCCCCTCGACGGCGGCTGCCCCGCCGGGGGCCGGCGACCGGAGCAGGCCCCGGCGCGCGCGGGCGACGGTGGGGAGCCGCTGGAGCGCGGCCCACCGGAGCGCCTCCCTCTCGTCCTCCGCCTCCCGCCACGACCCCGAGCGCGAGAACGTCGCCTCCGCCGCCCACATCGCGCCGCGCCGGCCCAAACCCTAGCTGGCCGCCGCCCCCACACTGCCTGCCTCTCCTTCCTCCCTTCCGCCGGGTGGGTGGCGCGGCAGCGCGGGGGATTTAAGGAGGGCGTAGTACTGGCAGTAGTGGCAGCTGTGGTAATGGCGGGGTGGGAGGGAGGGGTTGGATCCACCGACTCGCCCGCATTTATGGCGCGCGCGGCCATGGCCGCCTTCTCTCTCCTCCTCGCTTTGATCGCTCGCTTGATCGATCGCCTCGGCGGGGTTTCGTTTCTCTCTCTGCTTTGCGCCTCCTAATCCTTCGCTCGGGGTTTTTAGCGGAGACCTGGGAAGCTGACGGCGACCGACCACCGGAAAAGGGAGGGAAATGGGAGGGGAGGGCGTGCGCCGGCTTTCCGGTTCGGATTCCCCCCCCCCGGTACTTCTGGG
>OAMR01000874.1:367562-409418 GCA_900205405.1 Echinochloa crus-galli
CTTTCCGGTTCGGATTCCCCCCCCCCCGGTACTTCTGGGCCTGTTCGAGGGCCCATTCAAAAGCCCCCTCTTCAGTTTAACCTTTTACCGGCCCACGGTAAACTCTTCTTCCGCATCTGAACTCTGTTCAGACCAAGAGCATACGGGAGTTACTCTTACTCCGTGTTCTTTTTATGACAAGTAGATTTATAGTTAAAAATAAACTAACATACTTATTTAAACGTTGTATATTTAACAACAGAGGTAGACTCTAATAAGAAAGTAAAACGTGAAATTGTGGCGTTCGAAATGATGATGTCTGGGAGCCGTTTGCGGTGGTTGCAAGCCTTGGCGTTGCATGCCATGGCAGCCGCACAAGACGCGCGCGAGCGAGCAAGGACATGGACGGTTGCGTGGCGCTTGCTCGCACGGCGCCAGCGGCAACAGGTTGGCATGCACGAACCGACGGCGCGTCGTCGCACGTGAAGCAGCCCCGTGCGCACTGTAGCGCTGCCCCTGCTACCGCACGCCTACCTAGCTAGCTGCAGACTGTCCTAGTGGTTTTGGTCGCAGCACGTCATTGGCCTCGGTGGTCTTCAAGCTACTGGTGTACTGGAGTGAGAGCGGAGAGCGTCAAAACTGCAGGAAAAAACCAAACCAACGCGAGCTGTAGTTAATTGATGGCCTAAATCTAGCTATTCATGGGACAGAGCCATACGCTCCCAAATAATTGACGACAGTAACAACAGCTCGGATCGCATCGTGCTCACTGTAGTGTACCGACGTCGAGTAGGGCACGGCGCGGCGTGCACAGCAGCGCGCATGCACAGGGAAGACGATGATGAAATGAAACGGCGAGGCGAGGAGACGGGCCACGGGGGGGCCACCGAGATACAGCTTCTTCCCGGCGAGGGACCGGGCCGTGGCACAGTGGCCCTACACAGCTCGCGGCAATAACTGCGGTGTCTGCTGGATAGCGGGGCATTCATCATGGCCCCCCGCCAACCGCAATTGCGTGCTGCAGTTAAGCTCGCATCGCATGCCCCCGTCGCCGCCGGCTCGTCGGCGTCGTTCCCGTTCAGTTCAGCTGTGTCCCGTTTGGAATGGAGTTCCGCAAGGATCTCTCCGCACGGAACAGCCCAAACCCAGCAAGAAACAGGAAAAATCGTCAGGGTTTAGTTGCTAAACAAAGGGAGGAGCTGAGCAAGTCGATTGGAGTTCGATGCATTGCACGTCGGAGCAGTTTGTCGCGGCGTCTCGGATCCCCAGTCGATCTGGCTGTCGGCCTGTGCACGTACTACAACACTACAGTCTACAGCATCACATGCATGGGAATGGGATCGGATGCGAGCACAGTCTTCAGTACTGTTACGCGTGAATATACTCCACTGCAGTGGGATTGGATTGGTTTCTGACAGCGCAGTCAGTCAAGGAATACGTACGTACGCACTGCAAGGGCTTCTTCCCCCCTGGAAATGTTGGAGTTTGATTATTGAATTCTGAACGCGAATTGCGATCAGCCGATAATGCGATATGATCCGTCCCCTGCCGAGAACTGGCAGCATATGCTGCAGGCATCTGAGTATCTGACTGGCAGCTACGTTCCTGATCGATACTCTCCGTGTGTCTTGTTGGTTTTGTCGCCGTACTTCTCTTCTAGCAGCAAGCTCTGCCAGATCATGAACAAGTTTCCTGAATGATCAGCTCACGGCCTGACGCTCACAGCTGGACCGGCCGGCAGATGCAACGGCATCAGGTCAGGCCGGCGGCCGGCAGATGCAACGGCATCAGGTCAGGCCGGCGGCCGGCATCAACAACCCCGTCCAGCACGCCCGCTCCCAACAACCTCTGGAGAAAACGGCAGCATTGATCGCGTCTCCTCTTTACCACGGGTGCCCAAGATTGGCAGTTATGGCGCCCAGACCCAAAGGTAGCGTGCGCCATGAGAGAGGGTGGAGAGATCTCGGAGTCGGGACCAACCATATCGACCAACGACGACGACGATGACTGGTCGCTGCTGCGCGCTGCATGCTCACATGGGCCTCGCCAGCTCTATCGATGGAGGAAGAAGCTAGAGATTGGCCGGGCATGACTGTGTACTCTGAGGCAATTAGCGAGTGTAAAAGCATTGCCCGGAAGAGCATCAATGCCGTGCTGGATGTGGCCTCTATCCTTTCCTTTCCCATGTTACTATTTGTGCCGGTGAGCCAATGTTTGATCCGATCCGTCCGTCCATTTATCCGAGTCTTAGGGATGTTGGCACCATGTTTTGCTTCATCAGAAAAAACAAAACAAAGGAACTCAACTCCCAGCCGGTCGGCGACAGTTGAGTTAAGTGGATTGTTCCCATCTCAGCCACTTCACTCTTCTTTCATCCTGGGAACTGAAACTGTTGTTATTAACAGGTGTGGTGAGAAAATGAAATTGTGAGAGTGTCAGGTGTTGTTCTTGGTCATTAATTGCAGATTAGCCCACAATCCTGCTCAAGGGGCTTCACTGCTTCAGCTTGGTAGTACTGCGGCAGTACTCTGCACTGATCATTCATAGACGCTGCCCAGAAATTGGAGCAAAACATGATACGTCCTGGTGCCATGACAGCAGGAACTAGGACGCCCAACCAAGAAAGTCCCCAGGCTTGATCATATACTTTTGGTAGCACACTGCTCAGTGCTCTATGATTCGGGGACTTGATAATGCTCGGCATTGAATTGCAGCGCTAATACTTCACCTGCTTTCTCCTGCAGCCATTCATTCACTCCTCCGTCCACTCCCAGCCAGCTGAACGCATTGGACCTGCCTCACGTGGCACAATGCCACAACGGAACGGGGCAGTCCACTCCATCCATTCCTAATTTCCTATCCTTCCTGCCCCAGAAATGAACGCCGTTTTTCTTGATGACCTGTTCGTCCCGGTTGACCACTGATACTGGCTGCGATTTGTCTTCAGTCACGGCTTGCAGAAATAATGATCCTTACCGACTGCATCCTGACAGTTCGTTGTGAGCACTTCAGTGCTGTGTTATTTTTTTTAAAAAAAAACTGTTTTCTGTTATTGCATTACGTTTCGTTCAGTGTCGATGCAGGAGGAGTCGTTTTCGCGTGTACTCCGCCACGTTTGGAAGCCTATTGATGCGCCGCTTCTGCACGTCCCTGTCAGAGCATCTTCTCATCTGTTGGCTGTCGCTTTTAATTTCTCACTCTTTTTTTTTCCTGTCCTACCATGACCTAACTAGGCTCAAAAGATTCGTCTCGCCGTGTACATCAACACCATGTACTTAGTTTTTTTTATTTATCCACGTTTAGTGTTCCATGTATGAAGAGAGATTTTATGTGATTTGATATGATAGGTGGATAGTGAAGTTTGGAGAGAGAATTTTTGGGGTTTTTGGTGGAACTAAACAGGGAGACTAGTGTTCCAAACCTCTGAAATCTCTGATGTGATACCTCGACGGTCGCCATCATGAGAGACAACCTGGAGCTGCAAGGACTAAAGCTGACCTTAATCTCTCTGCGTTTCAGGAACTGCAACTTGCATTACGTTTTTGTTTGGAATGGAGTTTGCATTACTTGGAGGCGCTTGAACCGTCCTTTCCATTAATTACAGTATGTGATGGACTGATGGTGATTCCGCAGGCTGAAGAAGATGGCGTTAGCATTGGTGTCTTGAACATTCAGATTCAGGTTCAGCGTCACATGATCAACAAAATATTTAGTCAAATCGCTGCAAATAGATCCACATTCCCTTTTTCTTTGCCTCGACAGAGATGCAATTTTATCACATCAGGTACATAGGAAAAGGCAGCGGCTTCGAGTTTTCAAGCATGGAGAAAACCGCAAGCTAGGCCAAACAAATTACAGTACCAACGAACAGCTCATCAGACAAAAGCATGCCAAGATTCAAAGAACAGATCATAACTTAATCTTATACTTCGATTGTGTACATTTGCGGTCATCGGTAGTACGGAAACTGGAAGTTAAACAGCGACAAGTACTCGTTGGTGACATGCTATTTATAACATATTGCCCTGCAGGCGGAGTGCCTTTTATTCTGTCCCGGTTCTTGTTCCACCAATTGCCCTTTCTAACAACAATGTATTCTTGAAAATAAGGTTCTTTCCTTCTCTCGAATTAATCCCACCACAATTTTTTATACCATGGGAAAATTGGAGTTCTGTAAATCTTGATGTTAAGCCTTTACTTACACCAACGGGTGGTTACTGTACCATTCCATCAGTCACCAGCTCCTGCAAGCCACGCCTAAGCCTCTCCGCAGCAAGCCTGGTATCTTCCTCCTTGAGCCCACCGAAGGAGACACGGATGTATCCAGGGCCTCCACTGGCGCTCCCTGGGATCACAGCGACCCCGTGCTTGTTTGCGAGCCATCTAACAACTTCAAAATCATCCGAGCAGTTGTCTGGTAGCTTTGCCCAGAGGTAAATGGCACCCTCCCCGCCCTTAACATTGTCCTCGCCAAGCGGAGACATTGCCTTTATCAGCAGCTCTCGGTTTTTAACCAAGTCTTTCACCCTTTCTTTGATCCACTCAGGACCAGCCTCTAGTGAGTAGAGTGCAAGGCGCTGCCCGATGATGGAAGCGCAGATAGGAATGTTATCTTGCACTTTGAGGAGCTGATCATGGAAGCCATCAGCTTCATTTGGAAATGCAATCTGCAGCATACAACTCATGTATGATTAGTTGATACAATGGCAATTAAGTATGGCAGCCGCAGAAAAGTCTTTAAGTTGCCAGTAGGTTGGGGTAGGCATCACCAGTAGTGAGCATAAGAAAATAACAAACAAAGAGTATGATGCACTCACGTATCCCACACGCCAGCCCATCATCCCATACGCCTTCGAGAATGAGAAGACGTTGACAATATGATTATCTTCTAAGCAATAGTGTTCCATTCCATCATACATGAAGTATCTGCAAAAGAACCAAGATTTTTTAAAAGTTGTTCTCAAGATCAAGTCATAGAAAGGTTAAAGACTATAAGATTGCAGCTGAATAACAATAGCAAGCAGAATTTCTGTGTTTTATCATTTTGAATGGCATTTTGCATGTTGAATCTGTTCTCTTTATGGAAACAGCTCAAAGGTTTAATTCAGGGTCACACAAGTTGTATTCAAGTATTCAACAGCTCCTCTCTATCATCTGAACACAAATTCAAGAGTAGGGAGTACAGTTCCAATGTCTTATATGATCACCCCCTTTGACTACAACCATAATTCAAGGCTCTTTTCAGTCACAAAAGGTTATAGAATTGCTTGTGAAAGATTATCAATCTATCAGTATTAACTTACTCATAGGTATTGTCAACGACAAGCCATGCACCAGCATTTTTACACAGCTCTGAAATTCTCTGAAATGACAATGCAATATTAGGCGATATTCAATAGTGATTCCAGACACAAGTGTTTGTGGAGAGAGATGACCTCAAGCATAGGCCTTGGAATAAAAGCCCCGGAGGGGTTCCCCGGATTCACAACAGTAACAAGTTTAGGGGTAGGTTTATTTTCTTTCAGGACCTTCTCCAGCCAATCTGCATTTTTAGAAATAATTGTAACGTATGCCTCCAAACTGAAATATTATGAATTACATCTGTTGCATAATTTCTTGTACTTGCATATATATTGCATTTTATAAAAGCATAGTCCTCTCCTCAGCTAAAAGATATCATAGACTTATAGAGAAATTTAACATGTGTCAATGAAGCAACTGATCCTGGAACCAGCAAAATAGCACAAATTTCTTACAATAGACTATTGATATAGGACATCTCACCAACTTTTCCAACGAAAAGAAGAGGAGAGTGATTTTACCAACATCGGGATGAAGTGTCTTGGGATCGCAAGGACCAACTAATATGTCAGTAACACCGGTCATCTGGAATGACATGTAGGCGTTGAAATAATACGGTGTAAACATGACAACGGAATCACCGGCATCACAAAGAGCAAGGACCAAGTTCACAAAAGCCTGAAAAAAATCGATGTAAGAAAAGACCTGATTGGACCAACCTAGTTGGAACTTGGAAGACAAGATTTAGGTCTAGCAGTAAAACAGGAGAGGAACTCAGGAAGAGTGAGCCCCAAAGAATTGACTAACAGAAGCAAATTGGGGAACATAACATGCAGGTGGAGAAGTTTACCAGGCAAAAAAGGAAGTAAATATGCATGCAAAAAATATAGCAAACCAGATGAAAAGTTACCTGATTTGCACCTGCAGTGACCATAACTGATGAGTTGGTAAGTTTATTCTCTCTGCGTAACTGCAAAAAACACAATAAACATCAGAAAAGATGTGAGTTGCTTGGAATCCCAACGAAGCAAAGAAGCCAAGGTGCAGGTTACCATAATGCAGTACAAGTTTTAGTACATTGGTGCTTCTATTACCTATAAAAATCTTAGTATAATAGGCGACAAAACAGTGGAATAAATTCTAAAGATAACTGTTAGCTGTGGAACATTTAGGCTAATGGTCTTACAGAGAACACCGAAATTATCTCATGATTTGTCTTAATTGTTAGAAAGAAAATATTACAGAGACTTTGCAGCTCTTAGCACCATGATTGTCCTTCCAAATTTCCAGAGCCACGCAAATGAATATTTTTCTCACTTCTCAGTTGATGAATAGAGATTTTCATGAACTTTACGCCTATTCAGAAAATTATATGCTTCTGAGGGACACAACACAAAAGGACTTTTTGGAACCTTTTCTCTGACAAAATCAACATTGAGATCAAATATCTCTATCAAAATTTGCTTATGATGTAGTGGGCTAGAAGCAAAATCAAGTATGGAATGGCGATGTCAACACGGTCAGACTGAATAGCATGGTCTCCTTCACCTAATGTATGAGGAAAATATATAATATATTCCATAATGAGAAAAAATTACCTTTTCGTGAAGTGCTTCTCGAAGTTCAGGAAGCCCATCATCAGAACCATATCTACTGACTGCTGGTTCCCTGATGATCTTTTCGACCTTATTCAAAGCTGTCTCGGGAGGTTGCCAGTAAACTACTCCCTGTATTCAGGATTAACAAAAGTTAAGTGTAAGAACCATTTTCAGGAATACCAAGTAAAAGTTGTATTATGTGTTCCATGAAACAAAGCAAATGAATGAACTGTATCTAACTACATTCCAACTGGAACAACTGACAGAAACTAAAGGGGGACGAATTGTATTGTATTTGATGATGTCATGTCGTCCATCCCATTAGTCCGTTCTGCCTCCATTTGACTTCCATTTCAGAAGCAATGCGTGAATTCGTTGCACAGCGGAATCTAGGATTATGATCAGATACCTGCGCAAGCGACATCACGTCCTTGGCCCCTCGAAGCAGTTCTTGTATCTGAAAAAGGTCATCGTCTGGAAGAACTCAGCACGGAAGGAAGACCAAGAAATTTGAATCAAGATGCGATCTTGACGAGGTAGGAGAAATTCATCACCTTCACCATAACTGGCGCCTCCGTCTCCACCGCCCTCTTCGCCAGCTTCGCGAAGCTACCCATGCCGCCTCCTCTCCTCTCCCCTGCAGCCCTCTTCCGAGCAGAAGAAGAACCAAGAACTGGAGATTGTGGGGAAAAGTCTGGAATCAGAGATCCAAGGAGACCAAACAAGGAACAGCAGCGAGTCCAAGAACCCGTGGAAGAAGATGGGAGTTAAAGAATTCCCCCGAGACAACAACCTCTGAGGTCACCCGCTGATCCCGAGCTCGCTCACCAACTCCTCCCCCTCCCGCCCCAACTCTCTTGACCCAACAAGGCAACGTCTAAACAAAGACAGATGAAGACAGAAAAAAACTGAAAGATTCGAGGGGGGTTTTCTTACTGTTTTTTTTCGTTTCCTGCTCTCACTCTTTTAATCCTGTCTGTCTCTTTCTCTGATCTTTTGGCTTACGTTACGGGAGTGGTGGGGGCGCCGTGGATAAGAATCCGAGCTCAGCTGCGTGCGTTTCATGGGCAGAAGGGTCATGGAAGGTGGGAGCTTTTATAAATAAAAGGAGACAAAAAGTTTACATTTAAATTTTTTAAATGCAGTGTGGTGTCATCAGTCCACATAGAAATCTCCAAAATGTCGCGGCCAATTGATGGTGAAAAGATTCCACGAAATTCAGCAAACGCTGCGGACTCTAAAGTTGAGATGATACTGGATAGTAATTGAATATTCCACTTTTAAATAGGGATCGGTACAAAAGAATCAAGAATGAAGCAAGAAATGACGCATTAGAGTTTTCATTAAGTTATATTTAAGAGAGGAGTAGATTTGGGATCGGAGAGAGGAGTCGTACACATACACATGTGAGAGACAATTATCAAATTGTTTTTGTTGCGGAATTCAGTGCAAGAGCTAGAATCCAATGGGTGGATGAAGACAAACTTTGCTCAGAAACACCAGTATAGGAGAGAAGCACAAATATGATAGAATCTCAGAAAGCCAGAGCGTCCCCCTCCTCTGCTCAAAATCTCAGCGTTTCAGATTTCAGAAGATAGGATAACTTGAGCACGCTGCACGCCCCTCCACCAGTTCTCCCAAACTTAGTATGGCTCCAACAAACCTTTTTTTTCAGTTATAAAGTTCAGAAAATATCGAGGCATTCCCGGAAGCCGGAAGCAAAAAGAAAGAAGCAAAACGAACCACCAAATCCAGAAGCGAGACAGAAGAGTGACAATTGAGACGGACAGAGAGGCAAATAATGCTCGGACCTATGCGGCGGATAAAGCTGGAGCTTGGCCCTTCCCCTCTCCCTCCCTCGGATCGCGACGCGATCCAGGCCAGGCCGGCGGCACGTGCACGAGGCCGGACTACGCGCCGCGTGCCGCTCGTCGTACTCGCCGCCGATTCGGCTCGATCCTTTCCCGTTCGGCGCCCGCCCTTCGTCTCCGAGGATGAGGAGGGAAGAGGGAGGGGGGTTTTGTCGACCGGCAAACGCTGGCACACGGAGCTTTTCTTGCTGGCGCGTCGGGCCCCCCGTCGTGGCGTGCATGAGTTGCGTTGCCGCGCAGGCGTCGTGAACCACGGTGGATGGATGATGACTGACGAGCATAAAGCCACGCCATGGAATCGGCAGCGGTCGACATGCCGTTCGTGCTGCAAGATCCAGTTTTTCTAATGTTATTTTTAATGGGGAATTTTATTTTTGTGTTTAAAAAAAGCCACGTAAGCAAATGGATATTTAATTATAGATAAAATAGTCTACACAATGCATTGTTTTATTTTAATATTTCATAAGCAATACATGCAAGACATAAATTATATTGTAAACTGTGTGCATACAGAGTTTCATCCAGATAAAATTCATTTCACCTCTATCTCTTCATTAACTCTTTGTCATATCATCTAAAAGCTGACATGACATTCTATTTAATATGTATGAAACTCTATAAAATACTGCACTGGGAGTAGCCTATAATTCTACATCTATAAGCATCTTCAAAAGACTGTATTAACAATATTAAGATTGACGAAATAGCTACAAACGCCTCGTTAAGATGGTTACGTCGTCTACTATTGGTTAATTTTTCCTACCACTATGAGCATCTAAAAAGATTGGACCGGCATACATCGAGATTCACGAAATTACCATAGCGTCTCCCCATTGATAGACATATCACCTACCACTCAAAAAAAAACATGTGTTAAGTACTAGAATAAATTCAGAGAAATATGACTACTATAGTCGATGACTGACTCAAACCCTGATAGATAGACTCTACTATAATAAACTTTATCAACTGACATGCAATAAATTTAGTGCACAAGGTGTAGTTTGCATGTTAAATTTGACCTTTATCTCAAAAACACAACAGTGGACGATGTTAAAAAATCTTTTATCATGCGGAGGTGACGGGTGGATGCTTGTAGGAGTCATAGTGGATTTGTTTTAATTTCTTTTTGAAAATAAGTTTTATTTTAGAATCAAGTTATATTTCCTCAACAGTAAGTGATAAAGGGTCATTGGCACCACATGTCACTCAATTGCGTCAAAATAATCCTCAATCTGAAATTGCACTTTTATTTTATAAATTAAACTTTATATTCTTTATAGTCACCCTCTAAACCATTGAGCATGGCATATGAGCATCATAAGAAATTCAGACCTAGCTTCTCGTCCATTTATCAATTATAACTTTACGAATCTTGCTATATGTGGGTTCTTTATGAGAGATGGATAAAATTTTAGGTGAAATATTTTTAATTATACTAAATCCCAATAGTATAGATATATGCTTTCTAAGAGATCTACTAAAACTAATTTCTCCAAAGGCAAATTTCCAATTACAGAAGACGTTGAAAAGCAGTGGCGGACCTAGGAATTTTCTAGAGCCTGGGCAGCAGAGCTTCCGCTTCCTGTCTGCCATCCCTTGAGTTGAGATTTGATCGCTGACGAGTCAAGATGCTGCAGAGTGCAGACGCCGACGGCAAGAGGGCGCGGCTGCTTTGAGAGTGCACGCCTAGCCGCCGCGCAGGCCACAAAGGAGATGGGATTTCTCCCGCTCGAACTGGAATTGGGAATGGCGCTGGAATTGGGAACGACGTGCAGTAAATAAGTCGCTTCGTTTTCTCAGCCAGGGAGTCAGGGACTTGAGTCGCTTCGTTTCTCTACATATTGGGCGCTGGGCTACGAGTGTTCTGAGTTGGGCTTCCAGGCTTTCAGCGGCCTATGGAATTTCTTTGTCCGGGCTGACATATGGAGGTCCACTGCAACTCAGCAAGGAGCCCGGGCAGTTGCCCAGGCTTGCCGGGCCTTGAGTCCGCCCCTGGTGAAAAGTTAGCAAAAGATAGCTCCTGCAATCTTGCTTTTTTGAGTGAAAACTAGTGAAGAAATAAGAGAATGTCTTTTTTCTCTTCTATGTAAGACACAAATTGACATGTAATTTTAATAGATAGCTGAGTTGACGCTGTTGGAAAAAACGTAACAAAAAGATTAAATAACTAACACTTCCGTTTTCTGCTGGCTATTACAGACTTCTAAAAGTCCGCCTTCAGTGTGCGTTCGCAATACTCAGAACTTCCGAAAAGCGGTAACGCAAAACCCGACCTCTGTGAGTCTGTGACCTCGCCGCCGGAGAACCCCCACTGAGATGGCGGCGGCGGCGGAAGCGCCGAGCGCATCGGCCTCTTCCCCGGCGAACAGGATCCTGCAGTTACTCGCGGACCGGGGGTGGCGCTTCCGCGACCCCACCGAGGAGGCCATTCAGGCCCTGCTCCTGGCCTCCCCCACGCCGTCGCCGGAGGCCGTGGAGTCAGAGCTCGTTGACATGGACTTGAGATCATTCGGCGACAAGTCCTTACCGGACAGAGCCACCACCGCCGCCACGGCGAAACGGCTTTCTTACCTCCACGGCCCCATCGTCCTGCAGGTACTCTCACAAATCTCAAAACCACCGAGTACCAAGCTTCTACACCCGCTAAGAATTGTGTCAGAAACCGAGGAAAAAATACCTAACTTAGCGTAGTTACTAAATCCGTGGCTTGATTTGGGTGGACATTGCATTTGTGATTTACTGGTGCAACGGGGCAGTGGTTGTAGCCAATAAGAGGGGTAAAGAGCATTGGCAATGCCAGTCCTCTGAACCAAACTTCTCTGAAACATCGCTCTACACTTTGGATTGAGTGTGCATTCTCATGTTATTGTAGGAGACAACTGTTTTTTCTTATGTTTATGATGTTTTTGGTTGTTTTAATCCTCTCGTCATGCCTAACTGCTTCCATGAACTGTTTGTGTTAATACAGGTAATCTCTGTAAGAGATATATATCGTAGCAGCATTGATGCCTCCTTTAAGAACCCGCAGCAGCGTCGTCTCCTGCGCTTTGGTCTTACTGACGGGATATGTGAAGCAGTTGCTATTGAGTTTTTTCCTATCCCATTCATCACTGAAGAGATAGCTCCAGGTACCAAGGTCAGTTGAATGTGTTCTGCTTCTGCCACTAATTCTTGCTGTGGAGTGGCACATTTTGTGCCCATTCTGTGTACAGAGTTTAAGCTTATCTGCCTTTCTGGGTATTGTCTGGGACTCCTAGTTCAATCCAGAATATTAATGCCATTGGAACCAGAGACCAGGGTATAGCTTAAGAATGCTTCATCAAGCTCTGAAACGGACAAGGGAATAGTAATATTCTAGCTCTTCGGGTGACCTATTTCCATCTGTTAGCATGAAAGCAAACTTTGAAAAAGATAAAGTAGCATGCTAATATTTATATGTAAGAATGGTGTAACAGAACTTATTTGAGATGATGTATATATGGTGATATTGCAATAATTGCATTACATGGGGTCAGGAGATAGCATCTGGCCATGATCTGTCTGAATATTCTTATGTTTTTTTAAATATGAATACGAAGGCCTGAATCTTGATTAAGAATTTTACATTATGGTTCTCTGAAATTTAGATGTCATGCGGTACCTGTCTGAATATTTACATTTGCTCGAATCTACAGTAGTTGAACTGTCATGCGGTACCTGCAGTTTACATGCTTTTGCAGTTTGTTGAAAAATAGCATTGACACGCAATTTTCCTTCTTTCTTGCTGCTTTATAGATTCGCCTCGAGAATAAGATTCCAATCAATAATGGCATATTGTGCTTAAGCGCGAAAAATGTGAATGTCATTGGGGGGACTGTCCAATCATTGTATGAAGAATGGCAGATGAACCAGAAATACTCCGGCTTATCTCGTCCATCCTTGAGGTTGTCTCACAGCGATGATGGAGCTGGGCCTCCACCATTTGAAAAGTTAGATATTGAAGCACGTCCCTGCAGGACAAGCAAAGTCCAAGCATATCCCGGTAACCATTCATACCCTCCCCTTGTTGTTTCCACTTTTGCTGTTCACTAAAGAGCTGGAAGTAATAATTTTCAAAGAAAAAAGAGAGCTGGAAGTTATGTAGAGTTACTTACTTTCAGTAAAATTAGCAGCAGCAGCAGCAAAGTCTCAACTCCCACGCAAGTTGGGGAAGGCTATAGATGAAATCCATCATGAAGCACCAGCAAAAGGGGAAAAACTCGTAAAATTATCATTAGGCAAAGTACAACATCGGAAGTCAATAAAAAATTCTTATTTGGTTCGGGTGGTGAAATTCATGTGGATGGCATATTAGTTCAGGACTATTTCCTTCATGAAAAGGTGTTATAACATATAGTACAGTATTACAGTCATCACTGGAAATCTTTTGTTGAAATTTAATAGGAAGTCATTGTCAAGTCCTGTAAATCTGAACAGGCACCATTATCTGGATAGCGGACTGGTTCCTTGTCATTTCCGAAAAACATGGGGCTCTGCACTTCCTTAGTAGGAAAACCTGATCCTTCTCAGGTTTCTCACATGCTTGCAAGAAGCACACTTGTTTTGTATACCTACATTATTCTTACCTGTTACATGCAATTATTGCACGTTGCCAAAACTTTAGGGTTTGGTGATGTAACTTGTGAGCTGCTTTCTTTCATAAAGCTAGGAAGTTGGCAGTTACTCATGACCATGTGACAGTTAATTCTGGTGGCAAACCAATGAATGAGGGCTCTAAAGATGTGAACAAAGACGCTACAAAAAGCAAGGTTGAATCCAAGCAAATTACTCAAGATAGCAGACCAAAAGAAGGTCAGACTCCAAAATTTATTTTTCATATCAATTTACTCAACATAATTTGTCAGGGGCAGTTAGAACTTATATTTATTTCCTTGCAATGTGCAGTCAGCGAAACTGTTCCTGTTCAAAACCAAGCTGCTGCACAGAAGCTACTGCAGAAAATGTCACAGGCTGTGCCTGAAGACAGGCGTGGTCGGGGTCACAGATTCAAGGGCAAAGATAAGGAAGACGATACTCAGGTTTTTACCCTTGATGAATGGGAGAAGAGGAAGGCCATTGGTTCGAAGTCCACTGCAGAAAGCTATCTGCAAGACACTAGCCGAGATGAGGAGTTGGCAAGGCAACTGCAGGAACAACTAGACCTAGAAGATATGCATGTTAGTTGGATCCCTCGTTGTGATCATGCATTCCTTTCCAGACATTTGATGACACTAGCATCAGAATGTTGATTCCAATGTCAATATGCTGTTTTCAGGGTGGGACAGACGTTTTCCATGGTGGGGCAGAGAATTCGGACGCCGAACGTTTACGGATGAGCATGTTCAGCTTCAGTGGCCCTGATGAAGCAGGTGGTGGTAGAAGAGATTTTGGAGGACGAGGACGTGGGCGGGGCAGGGGAAGGGGCCGAGGGCGTGGCCGGGGCAGGGGAAGATTTTAGTCCAGGAACAGATTAGGTTTTTAGGTTTGTTGTGTGTTGGGGTAACAGAGGTATGATGATAACCTTCTCAAATCATGTTGTCATTTTCTCTAGCCTGACATGGAATTCAGGAACAATTTGTACACTTCCCTGGAAACTTTGTGCTATTCTTAGATGCAAGAAATAGTCACATGGTTCTCACATGGTTTGAACAACGAATTGAAGTCTGAATTTTCCATGACTTCAACCTTCTTATTTGATTGCTATACTATAATACTAGTGCATCCATCTTACTTATGTTGCTGTATCCTTGGGTATTGTTTCCTCTTCATTCTGATATTCTGATTCTAAAGATGCTAGTCAATGCATTGTGGGCCCAGCACATGAAGATGGACGGAAACTACAACTCTGACCAAACGTAAAGGGGTTCCATGCAAAAGTTGCCAAACATAATAACGACTTCTTAAACCTGAAGAAATCCCAGAACAGCAGCGAAGCGTAGAAACACCAGAGCAGCAAGCCACCGGGCATATCGGCGATCGCTCTTCCAAGTCCCAAATCCTCGAGATCAAACGATCTCGCAGCCATTAGGATTGCCAATTTGCTTCTGTTGATTTGGTAGGATCCCAGGGCGACGAGGTCGCCGCAATGGATCGCGGCAGCGGCATCTGGATCCGCGCGGCGGTGGCGGTGGCGGCGGGAGGCGCTATCGCAGCTCGCGCGGTCCGGCGCAAGTCCGTCGACTTCAGCGCCGTGTTCGTCGGAGTCCCTGCCATGGTGGCTCATACCGTCGCCGGGTGGAGGTTAGAGAGGCGCCAAGCTTCGTTTCCGGCGGAAGGTCTTGCCCGTGAATTCGTGACGAGATCTCGAGATTGTGCCCTCGCAGGTTCGCGGGCTTGCTGCTGGTGTTCTTCTTCACGTCGTCGCGGGTGACGAGGGTCGGCGAGGCGAGGAAGCGTGCTCTCGATCCCGAGTTTAAGGAGGGTGGGCAGCGTAATTGGTGAGTGAGATTTCTGCCTATGTTCTTATCTCTCTGCCAAGAGCTTAGTTTCGGTTTTGGGAATGACGGCGTGGTAATTTTTTTATGTAAGACATGAAAACTGAGTGCAAAGTCTGAAGTCCCTTGATTTTATATGTTTGGTAGATGATGTTATAGATTAGGGATTGATGAGGTTTGTGAAGGAGGAATAATCGAAAATTTTGATTGTCTACATCATTAGCTCTAGCTTCAGATTCCTTGCAAAAAAAAAAGCTTCAGAGAATTTATCTGAGTATTTCATGGCTCAAAGGAAAAACCAAAGGCTTGATATGCTTTTGAGCCTGAGTCTTAGGTGTAAGGACGGTATCCCTGAATTTGAAATTTTGTTGTGAATTAGATTGCCTTTCTTCTGTCAAGAACTCGTCATGTCCACTGTCTAATAGAGACACTTTGCCAACCTTTCTGTAAACTGATTTAAATTGATATTTTTGGCCTTGGGTCATTTCTCCTTTGTTCAGCTCAGGAGCTTTGTCATTGATTGTTACAAGATCAGTCTTACTCTCTTACTTAAAAAAAGAAAAAAAAACTCGACCATAACCCGGTCGGGACGGGAATTTCAACGACTCCTGGAGTTCAACGCTCTAATCGGTGCACTGCGAGAAGCTTGGCCACTCCCTAACTCAAAGTGTTGCTAGAATACAAGAAAATAGTAAACAACGAACAGTTTCTTTTTTGATGTAATATTATCCTCCACCCATATCTATCCAATTTTCAGATTTAATGAGTCAATTTTCTGAAAACAAAAGTTCTTGATCTGGATGTAAATTATGTGCAACCAATGTGCCTGTATTTATGTGTTCTCTAATTTTGAAGATGTTGACATCACCATTTCTGAGATGGATATATTTGGATTTCAGAAAGTTCCCTTCTGAATCTTTCTAATGCAGGTGCACCCCACTCTTATTGGCAGGAAGCAAGTTTTGTCAAATTGCGGAATTGCAAGTATCTTGGTTGTTTTGATAGCATTAGTTACTGGAGGGACAGATAGGTGTCTGGATTCAAAAGAGTCTACTCTTGTAACTGCACTTATTGGTGGTATTATCGGACATTATGCTTGCTGCAATGGTGATACATGGTCTTCTGAACTCGGCATTCTTAGCAAAGCTGAGCCACGAATTATCACAACATTCAAGGTATGCTTTAGAACTTTTTCCAGTTGCGCAATTCATTTAGCAAGCATATAATTTCATTGTTTGCTTTCAACATTAAATTTGATCAGAGAGTGCGAAAGGGTACAAATGGTGGTGTAACCATAGATGGACTTCTCGCAGCAGCAGCAGCAGGGTTCTCGATTGGGCTCACGTTTGTGCTGATAGGATTCTTAACCACTCGGTGTGCTTCTGATGTACTCTGGAGGCAGCTGCTAGTTATACCCTTGTCTACGGCTGCTGGCCTATGTGGAAGCCTGATTGATTCATTCTTGGGCGCAACAGTTCAGTACAGTGGGTTCTGCAGTGTTCGTAAAAAGGTATCCATCCTCAACTATGTCTACATATCCTTGCCTCCTCCAAAAGCTGATTATCTCTGTTGTGTATCTTTGCTTTGCTTAGGTGGTGGGAGTAGATGGTCCAACCGTAACGAGGATTTCAGGAATGAACATACTGGATAACAACGGGGTTAATGTAGTGTCCATCTTCTTGACAACTGTTCTTACTGTGGTGGCCTGCACATACATCTTCTGAGGTCTAGCTACAGAGAGTAATGGTAGGACCACATTACTGGAGACAAAGAAAACCGATTGATGAATTAGAACAGCAAATTGTGTAGTCAGTGCCATTAATCAGTTTTATACAGTCATCTGCAATTGTTGTTTTAGTATCAAGTATTCTCAACACTGTATGAGATATTAGATCTTTTGAAATAGAGAAAAACACTTGCAGCTATCCTTAAAGGTTTCTGAAAAATGTTGCTCTATGCCTCGTCCCTCGTATTCTCACTTATACAATATATGTGATTCATCTGTTGCGTTCTCTGCGAACATATGTATTTATGCCCTAGCAAGAGCGGGAAAAACATTCATTATGACATCTTCGTTAATTTATGGAATATTTCATGTATCCTCTGTTAAGAAAGCCATGTTTTTTATAAGGCGCGCACATATATCAAGACTTAAACTTTACAAACTTTGACCAATAATTTAAACTTACAATTGTTAGATTTGTAATCAACAGTACTCTCTAATAATTATAAAATTAAGATCATAATTAATATAAAATAAGATAAATAAATAGTCAAAGTGTAATTTAAAAGACTATAACAAATTAATTCGTGCCTTATAAAAGCAAATGGAGGGAGTAAGACAATCTCTTATGCAAAAACATGAATAATCACAGTGTTCATCATGGTAATAACAGCACAAGAAATTCTACAGATCACTATCACTTTTTGAACATGTACAACAAGCCAACGGCAATCATACAAGAACACGTCTCAGTTTTACTCCCAAGTTCCACAGGGTCCCTGGACTGATTATTCTCAGCGCCGATGAGGCGATGACAAAGGATTAGCCGCAGCAGCAGAGGCAGTCGAGGCAGCACTCGCAGGTCTCATAACAGCAGAAGCAGCAGCACGCGGTGAAGAGGCTGCCAAAGATTAGAGATGGATCAGCAAGAGGTCTATATGAAGAATTGCGAGTGGAAACTGGAAAAGGATTCAGTTCAGTGATTCAGTCAGTCACCATGCGTAGAGGCAGCCTCTGTCGTGGTGGCGCTTCTGGACGTGCTCGTAGTAGGACATCTCCTGCGTCGCCGGAGGGTTATACATCTTCGTCTACCTCGGAGTGGTATAATGCTACTGCACCTGCAAGAAACTTTTTTCTGAGCATGGATGTGCCTTCAGCTCGGCTGCCTCTTGTAGGGAGCTCAGCTCAGGTCAGGGGTGTTATAAACGCGCAGCGGATCCGGCCACTTGTTATAAACGTGCAGCGGATTCGGCCCGTGCCGCTGCACCCACGGGCCGGCGCAACATGAAGCCCAGGTCCAACGGAGCAACAATCAACAATGCTCAGGCCTAACTCAACCCAAAAGACTAGCCTGATAGGTAAAGACTGTCCTCGCCTTATATGTTGTGCTCCCCCATCATCAATTTCCGATGTGGGACTAAACCTAACAATCTCCCCCGTCACACATCGGACCCAACTCTTCCATTAGAAGAGGCTATCAACAGGTCCAGAGTTTAAATTCTCCAGTGGAGGCACCTAGAGACTTTCACGGGCTCCCCCGTCATAAATGTGACCACTGAGATTTTTCTTAGGTTTCACGACCTTCGGCTCTGATACCACTTGTTAGCCTCTTCTAATGGAAGAGTTGGGTCCGATGTGTGACGGGGGAGATTGTTAGGTTTAGTCCCACATCGGAAATTGATGATGGGGGAGCACAACATATAAGGCGAGGGCAGTCCTCACCTATCAGGCTAGTCTTTTGGGTTGAATTAGGCCTGGCCTAAGCATTGTTGGTTGTAGCTCCGTTGGACCTGGGCTTCATGTTGCGCCGGCCCGTGGGTGCAGCGGCACGGGCCGAATCCGGCTGCGCGTTTATAACAAGTGGTATCAGACGTACTTACACCCTGGTCGCTGATTAGGGTTTCATGACGACGACGATGAAGTTCGATCTTCCGCTACTGGATTACAACACGCGGTTCTCGCTATGGCAAGTCAAGATGCGGGGAGTTCTGGCGCAGACTCACGATTATGATGAGGCGCTGGAAAGTTTCGGCAAGAGGCAGGAGGAGTGGACTCCCGAGGAGAAGCGCAAGGATCAGAAGGCTCTCTCTCTAATCCAACTTCATCTTCATAATGATATTTTGCAGGAGGTGTTGCAAGAGAAAACTTCTGCGCCTATATACAACGAGTAGCTAGGTGGCGAACTCAGCAGTAACTGCACGCATGTCGCGTTGGGCATCTATACAACTAGTAGTTCGTTGCCCCATGCAGCAAACCAGCACTGATAGAACCAAATGGCTGTTGCCTCATACACAGTGACAATATATGGTGTCTTGAAGCGTCGGTTATTGTCTTCTGTTGCATACTTCTTGCATTGTTAAGGGCTTATTCTCGTGTGATTGGTCAACCAACCAAAGGTACAATAATTGTACGAGGGAGCAACGTGAAAGGACAGACGCTGCGGCGAGTACCCAAGTAGTACTACGTAGTACCAGTGGAACAGAGGCACTGCCTGAGCCACATGGTTGATCCTCTCGCAAATGTGTATCCCAATTCCCAAGAAGATCTGGAGATTTTGACACAAATCTTGAAGCAACATCAGTTTCATAACTCTGCTGTTCCTTTAAGCGCTTTTTTTGAGAGTGAATGTTGTAGAAATTTTAGGATTTGATAACATTTGTAATAAATCATAATCAGTTCCATAAGTCCTTGTAGTCTCGGTCCAAACTGAGAATAAAAAGGGATTCCTCATGCTCCCCTGTCCCCTCCTCCTTTTTGCTCAATTTCCTGTCATAATCCTTGCACATACAAGGAGATCCGATATTCCGATGGGATGGCATATATATTTTTCCTATTGCAAAATCCGTATTGTCCAGACACCTCATGTTTGGTGTGGTTCCTCGAGGCATCCGAATTGAACTATAATGTGCCTTAATTGATTGTGGTGCCTATATCTACATTCATGCTGCAGTTAGAAATAAAGGTGCAGAGATCAGAAATAGATGGATACCAATCCGAATCATTTTTTATTGTGAGCTTCAAGTTCAATTTTGATGAAACCATTCAGCTTTGAGGTTCAGTTTCCATACAAACTTTGAGGGGAAAAAAATAGAAATTCACAATCTTTTGAACTAGCACTATGTGTAACCGCTTCAGCACACAAATTAGATGCACGAACGGGGCAAAGAAGGCAATGGCAGATGCAGTGTCATCCTCGCATCAGAACTTTCAGATTGCAGGGCAGAGCCTGAAACAAAGTAAAGAAAGCAAAGCAAGAAGACTCGGAACAGATCAACATACATTACTCCCCAGACCCCACCATGCATGACTCCAGAGATGGCAGTAACACTAACACACTCCACTGTGCATGACTCCAGAGATGAACTAAGCAAACACAGTCTAGCTAATTCAAGCACAGTCTTCTAAATTAAACTAGCTAGAATGGAACAGAGATGGCAGTAACACTAACACACTCTTGGAACAGGACACAGACACTTCACTTGTTCTTCCCAGGCAGAAGGCATGATAAGAACGGCTAGCATTGTTGGATATGTTCCAAATTCCACATCCACGACAAAGGCCGGGCTTCTGCCGAAGCGCAGCGGAGGCCCGTCGCCGGAGGCTTGGGCCGGAGCGAAGCGGATTTTCAGGTATCTCAGAGGCACATCAGATTATTGTTTAAAGTTTGGAAGAACAGATAAGGGGCTGATTGGTTATGTGGATTCAGATTATGCTGCTGATATGGACAGAAGAAGATCACTTACTGGTTATGTGTTTACTGTTGGCAGTTGTGCTGTGAGTTGGAGGGCTACGCTACAGACAGTTGTTGCTTTGTCTACTACTGAGGCAGAATATATGGCTATTTGTGAAGCTTGCAAGGAATTGGTTTGGCTGAAAGGTTTATATGCTGAACTGTGTGGGGCTGAATCTTGCATTACATTATATTGTGATAGTCAGAGTGCTATTTATCTTACTAAAGATCAGATGTTCCATGAGAGGACTAAGCATATTGATATCAAGTATCATTTTGTGCGTGATGTGATCGAAGATGGTAAGCTGAAGGTATGCAAGATCAGTACTCATGATAATCCTGCTGATATGATGACAAAGCCTGTACCCGTTTCTAAGTTTGAGCTGTGCTCAAGCTTAGTCGGCTTGATAGGATAGTCCAAGTGACTATCGTTGGCACCAGAAGCATTTTGCTCAAGATGAAGATGATTTATGCTACAAGAGGGAATTTGTCTCAAGGTGGAGTTTGTTGGATATGTTCCAAATTCCACATCCACGACAAAGGCCGGGCTTCTGCCGAAGCGCAGCGGAGGCCCGTCGCCGGAGGCTTGGGCCGGAGCGAAGCGGATTTTCAGGTATCTCAGAGGCACATCAGATTATTGTTTAAAGTTTGGAAGAACAGATAAGGGGCTGATTGGTTATGTGGATTCAGATTATGCTGCTGATATGGACAGAAGAAGATCACTTACTGGTTATGTGTTTACTGTTGGCAGTTGTGCTGTGAGTTGGAGGGCTACGTTACAGACAGTTGTTGCTTTGTCTACTACTGAGGCAGAATATATGGCTATTTGTGAAGCTTGCAAGGAATTGGTTTGGCTGAAAGGTTTATATGCTGAACTGTGTGGGGCTGAATCTTGCATTACATTATATTGTGATAGTCAGAGTGCTATTTATCTTACTAAAGATCAGATGTTCCATGAGAGGACTAAGCATATTGATATCAAGTATCATTTTGTGCGTGATGTGATCGAAGATGGTAAGCTGAAGGTATGCAAGATCAGTACTCATGATAATCCTGCTGATACCTCGCCTTATATGTTGTGCTCTCCCATCATCAATTTCCGATGTGGGACTAAACCTAACAATCTCCCCCGTCACACATCGGACCTAACTCTTCCATTAGAAGAGGTTATCAACAGGCCCCGAGTTTAATCCTCCCTTCGCAACACCTGGAGGCGTTCACGGGCTAAGCCCAGTGACGTTAATGGGCTCCCCCGTCATCATATGACCACTGAGATTTAATAGGTTTCCTGACCTTCGGCTCTGATACCACTTGTTATAAACACGCAGTGGATCCGGCCACTTGTTATAAACGTGCAGCGGATTCGGCCCGTGCCGCTGCACCCACGGGCCGGCGCAACATGAAGCCCGGGTCCAACGGAGCAACAATCAACAATGCTCAGGCCTAACTCAACCCAAAAGACTAGCCTGATAGGTAAGGACTGCCCTCGCCTTATATGTTGTGCTCCCCATCACCAATTTTCGATGTGGGACTAAACCTTACACGGGGCCGCCACATGTCACTTGCAGACAACTACTTCCTCAGCTAAACATGTACAAGTGCTACTCCCTGATTTGCCCCCGTGGAGCAATAATCTCGTACTCTTATCTGAAAGGACCTTGCTAGTAGTTAATCTTTTCTGACAGCAGATAGTATACACATGTTATCGGATCGGGTGCCCTGCGTAGCGTGGTGAACAACTGTCTGATTAGGAGGCGCCGTGGAATGCAAACATCAGGTGAGAATTAGTCCATGATTCAGACATACAAAGAGACAGATGCAACACAGGGCATTATTTCATTGCTTTTCTCGCTGTACGTATGCATCCACATGGCTAAAGTAGCAATGTACATTCTGGAGGCTCTCCAGCTCCACAGCTGGATCCAAATAATTCCCAGAATATTAGGTAGGAATTAGGCTAGCTCTTGGTTTAAGGAACAAATAGGATCCTGTTTATAATACAAAATCAAGCAATTGGCAAGTAGATATGTTTATTTATCAGGGCTAGCCTCAGCTTTCTTGTTTCCTTTCCACCTTGCATTCCATACTTCAGATTTGTCGACATAATAGATTTTTTTTAAAAAAATAACATAAGTTATGGGCCACAGAAACAGCAAAAAGGCTGGCCGGAAACTTGTCATCCTCTAATGCAATGACGCTGTCCAGACTACACAGATGACAGAACACAGAGCTCTCTGGTAGAATTTGATTCAGACAAGATTTAGACAAGAAGAAACACATGCCCATTCCAAGAATACGCCATGCAAAAATCAAAATGTCCTTTGTCCTCAAACCATCAACTATTAATTACAGACTTTGACATGAGGGGCGCATACAAAAGGTAACAAAATGCCTTTGTGCATCCCCAGTGAAGCAAGCAACTTCATCTAGCTTAGCTACCAAATGGAGAAAACGGAATACAGCCGGTTCCAATCTCATGTCACAGTAGGGGCTACCAGGCGAGCGGATGAAGGGGGCGGCGTAAAGCTCACGTCCGCAGCAATCACCGGCTGGTGGTACCCACGCACTGCGCTCCGCTCTAGCTGCTCCCACATGTGCCTCCGCCGCTCCTCGGTTGCGGCTCGCTTCTCTTCTTCCTCTTCGAAATTATTCTGACAAGACACGAGCAATCTCTCATCCATGTCATGGAACATTTTCCGCACATTCATCGTCACGTTGAGGACCGATTGGTTCCAGTGCCAACGGGTGTTCCGTTCCAGAGCTGGATATACAATTGGCAGAATCACTTGACGATTTTGGGAGATCATATCAAACAAGTGCTCATTGTTCCATAGGAATAGTGCTCTCTCAGCAACCTACAAAAAGCAAGCCAAAGAAAAGCAGCAGTGCTAGTTGAGTTTCAAAGGCTAACTACATTATGCAAACACCACAATATGTATGTATTGTAGAACGTGCAAGTGACTGAACAAAGCCAACAGTAGTGTAAAGCCAGACATAATCCTACATTTATGTTTTTTTAATCAACGGTGAGATAGATGAATACAATATGCTATACATATAAGGAAATAGGAGTCGTTGCGACCCATCCACATTAGCGCACGAAATCAGTAGGCAGCACAAATGGAAAATCCCAATTCTACCTTGTTGATTGTCAAGCTCCACAAAGTGTAAATGCCTACAACTTCTGCTTATTAAGGAAATAAGAGCATTTGCATTCATAACATGACTGGAATACATAAAATAGCAGCAGATTTTGATGATCGCCACATTAACACCCCCAAAGATTCCTAATCTGCCTCTGGACCAAGTGTTTGATCTTTTGTGCCTAGACTCTAGAGTACACTGAGACTAATATAAGGCAGATCTATGGAATTATAGGGCATTTTCCAATCCCATGTTAAAAACAAATGGCCTGAAATCTCAAAGAGCTAGGAAAGTGACCACCAACTGCACTCAAGCCAATAACATAAGAGTGTGGTCTCACTTTAGCCAACAAGTTAAGATTTCAACCACTAATGAAATTCTTATCATTAATTAGTAAGCACTATGTCATAAAGGCGCATGGGACCATGTAAAAGGAACACTAATAAATCAGAAAAGCACCGTGAAAAGGAAAGGGGTCAAACAGATTCATGGATATTATAATAAGCAAAAGATTCAACTGGAAAACAACTTTGCAACTACTACTTGATAAATGAAAAACAAGATTTCATCAAAACGTTCTATTTGAGATATTATCATTACACAAACATATATTTCCTAATTCTTATTGATATTTCTTACCATGGGAATTGTTATAAGCAGAAGAGCACAACAAAATGTATAGAGAAGACACAATTCAAGGGCAAACATTAGCCAATGACTACTCGGATTACTGATTTCAGAAAGAAACTCACCTGAAAATGAGAGCTATTCAGGCAACTCGCAATCCTCCGGAATAAGGGAACCATGCACTTCTGGAATTCAGCCATGTCAGTCAACTCTAGCACCTCCTCCAACTCCCCCAAGAACATCATTTCCTTCTGACTATTTGTAACTGGCCAATACTTCAACAGGCCTCTAATCACAGTCCCGGAAAGCTTTGGTTCCTTCTCAATAAATTGTGTAATGCAATATGTCAGCTGCGGGAGATACACTCCCACTGATTTAGGCTTATGAAGCGGAATCAACGCTTTCAATAAGAACAACTTATGTTCCTCCTTCAATGGCTTCGCAAACCCACTTATTACACTACCAAAGACCTCCAACAGCTCAGCAATCCCATTGTGGTGATCAGTCTCGAACACAAATCTGTAAAAGATATTGCTCACAGCTTTCCGGATGAATGGACGGTTTCCCATGAACTTGCCATAAATCCTATGCAATATCGTCTTCAAGCAGTCCCTCTCTCTCGGGTCATCAGAATCAAACAGATCGAGCAGCTTGGAGACGAAAGAACTATCCACATACTTCCTAGCTACCTTGGCGTCGACGAGCGGCGAGGTCACAAACCGGAGGAGGAACTCATACACGACTTGCAGGTGGTACCAGGAGGGATCGAAGAAGGGCTCGTCCTCCTCGGTCTCCGAAGCCACCAACACCACATCAAACCTTCCCCCAATTAAACAACCATTCCGACAAGCCCAGCCTCCCTCTCAACAACGCGGCGGCGCGAATCCCGGGCCGTAGAAGGCCGCGACTCCGCAACGGGCAAGCGAGCGGCCGATCCTCGCAGCAAGGGGCCAATCAATAGCCGGGTGCGCGGGGCCGCGACGGCGGGGCGGTGTGGCCTGGCAGGGATCCGGCAATGGCGGGCTCAGCGCCAGATCCGGGGGCGGGGGCCGGCCATGGATGGGATCTCGGGAGGAGGGGAAAAGGGCGTGGAGAGGTGGGGAAATTTTTGGCGTTTTGAGGGAGGGCGTGGTGGCAGGGCAGGGCAGGGCAGCAGCCGCTGGAGGCGAGGCGAGGCGAGGAGAGGGGAGGACACTGCGAGTGAGCGAGCTGGAGTGGTGGAGCGCTGCAAGGACGATGGGTGGATGGGGCGCCCGCTCGGCGCGCGTGGGCCGTCGGATCGGGCGGTGGAGCTGTCCCGGCCGTCGGATGCGTGACCGGGTGTTTTTTCGCCTTTTTTTATGGTTGCTTTCTTGTTTAGCTCTGGAAAGGCGTAGGGGGTATGAACTGCGTGATGGTGATTGGATAATGGGAAATCAGTTGTAACGGTCGGAGAGAGGAATATCATTCGGCTGTTTCCTTTGCTATCAGTGGTTGTTAAATTGGTACAATTTTTTTATGATTTATAAGATTTGTGAATTTTCGAATAGGAAGTTTGAAATGTACCATGCATGTTGGTCAATGATCGGATAGGAAATTTTAAAATGTCAAAGATAGGAGCGGAAAAATTCATGGTCTTCCATGATGGGGTGCAATTATGGGATATAATTATGGATTGAGCTACAAACCAGTGCTAGAGGTGCCGTAACTTAGCACTTCAAATTTTAGAAGATATTACTCGATAATTTTTTTATATACTTGGTAGAGTTTCCTAATAAGTTCTTTTCTAGTTAAAATGAGTGATCGTTCTTCCAAAGCCGAATGATGGCTTCGTTTGACATCCCAACACCTAATCATTTCATCTCATTCTCAAACTGTACGTGGTTTGAGTAGCCACGAAGTCCTCCGAACTTTCGTTCACTCCAAGACATTAAAATATCTATTAATTATGCTCATGAAACCCACGCTGCCATAGTCCTAGAGTACTCTACCACAACCTGATCATGCTTTTCAACTGAATCCTAGCTCGTTAATTTCACCTAATAACGCTCAAACAGCGTCACTTTCCCAGAACAAAACATTCAAAAAAGGGAAGAAGACCAAGAAATCGACATGGCAGTGGCAGGTGACAAGCCCTTGCATTGGGATCACCGGACATGGATAAGCCGGTCGTTTTCCCTCTTAAAAAGGAGCACCACCACCACCAGGCCCTGACCCGTCGCCGCCACCCCCACCTCATCCAGCTAGCGGCGACGAGACCACGTCGGTCACAAACTCACAAGCCCGGCCAGCCTCTCGCCAAAGCTGACGCCGGCCGCCGCCCGTCGCCATCCTTCGCCCATGTTCCGCGTACCATGCGCCCATCAGGGTTCAGGCAGGATCACGGCACCACCGACATGATCAATCATCTCATATCAGGCGCTCTCGCCGTCCCACCGCACCGGCGGAAAAGGAGGAAAGGGACCTTCCATTTGATCATGTCGGTTTCGGTTTAGGCTTTCAGAGATAATGCTGGAAGAACATATATGGCCCTCAAGGGAAGAATTTGTTTACCCTGGAGAGGAAAAACTGATCTCAGGCGGTCAATGGCACATGGTCAGGTGTAGCCATGGCCCATCCGAGATCTCTCTGGACATGATGACTTCATTTTTCAATGACCGTTCCATTGGCATCAGCATGACATTGCTTAAAAAAAAATCAACCATTGACTAACATTCGCTATGGAAGTTCAGAATGAACTCTTAAGGATTCATGGGAGCAACCTGCCGCACGTGAAACCTACTCCGCATGAACGGCGATGAAAACATCAGCCGTCTGATTCCCAACCCGGCTGATACCCAAGTTCGTCAGCTTATTACCAGAATCAACATGCCATAGAGAGAATCAGAAAATGCCGGCAACAGAACAGGTTGGTCACATCTCAAAGCAGAGCCTGTATATATGTGAGCAGTATGCAATACAGCAGTGGAGAACAAAACAAGAAAGAAAACCTGATCCAAAGAATAACCCAACTTAATAAAGTCGATCTTTTCATATAAGATGGGGACCAACTGCAACCTCTCTTTTTATTTCAGAAAAAAAAATGCAGCCTCACCTATCTAAAACATACCGATCCCACCCATCCAACACACCAGCAAATTCGTTTCCTTTCCAGAGGCAGCAAAATATATTACGGCAAGTTACCAGGTCCTCAATAGACTGATACAGAACATTACAATAAGACACACAACATTTGATTATATATTACATTCTAATAACACTGCCATCAATGTTTAAACTTAAAAAGTCAGATCACAAAAAACATAGTTTCTTCTAGCACAGCAGGATACGGCAATTCTCATGTCAGATCACACTTTCATCTCTATTTCAGACCTCCACAAATATTAAAGCAACAATTTTTTTTTGAAAGAATATTAAAGCAACAATGAGCATGTATTGGAAACTGTAACAAAAAGAGATTGAAGAAACTGAGTATCCATACAAGTACTTCAACAAGCATACCTCCACTGATTTCTCAAGTGCGCTTAAACAACACCTTCCTGGACATGGAAGCAACAGCACAAAGCATCCTTCTGGATTCATATTTGCTTGCTAATTGGGGCCATTCCATTGAACCAAGATTTCCCACCGGTTTCTTTATTGTCCCCTTCTTACTTGCTTGAGCACTTAGCTTGTCTTTCCTGCTTAGTTGACAGGTTGGAGTCATCTTCACCAGAAACCGACAGGACAGCACCGATTTCCAGTATGGGAAGAACATATTTCTCACTTCTTTTATGGCCAATCCTTTCGGCGGTCGCTTTACCAGAATCTGTTTATATTAGTATCAAAATGCATAAGAATATCATAAAACGCCGTCAGCTTCAAGGGGCAATGTGCTACTGTCTAACCAACAAGGAGACAATTGCAGCTTATGTGTTATGTTTGCTTAATGAAACATTTCCTTGATCAACTGAGTTACTATGATGTTGCTCAGAAGAACAATGTCACTAAAGTATCAATTGCTTCTGATTTAGTTTCACCGTCAGTACAAATTAGACTCAACAAATATACAACTGCCACTGGAAGCTTCAGTTCTGTTATGGGGGGCTAGGCTCCAAGGCGGAATGGTAACTATGACAAAAAAAAAATGTAGGACTACACATGGAACTCAAACATTGCAGATCATAAGCAGTTAAGCGCCACTATTTGGAGCTTTACAGCAAGTCCCAGTGATCAGATTGAGGGGAAATTGCCAAAAAGAAAACACCTGCAAGTCACCTGCAAGTCCCAGTGACCACAAGCTGACATGACACAGATAATATCATCCGCACTTAAATTTCGTTAAGTATCTCCTTACCCTTTTATTAACTCCATCTTCCAGAAAAGATCTCTCAGCTTCATTAGTTTCCTCACAGTCCCCTATTCAGTAATGAAATCGGTTAAGAGTCAACTTATGAAATGGGTAGCATGGTTCGGAGGCTAGTATCAGGAGAAGTTTTTTTTATATACTTCAGGAGAAGGTTTGAAAAGAGGTGCATACAACACATCCAACAACTTTGCAATGGGTGGAAACATAATAAAGTTGAACAACTGATATTCCTTTCTAATTTTAATAGGAAAGTATATCAACCAAAAGTAACATACCGTTCGGTGAATCTGCCATACCAATCGACATTGCCCCATGTTGGTAGCTTCAAAACAAGAAGGTAAGAATTTAGAAAAAGATAAATCAGCAAATCAGGTGTGCATAAAATATATGAATGAACATAAGTGAAACCAATTGATGCCAGACCATTCTAGATTTTCAGTGTCAATGACTTTTCCAGAATAAACCATGCCATTGCTGGTTAGAATCGATGAAACATGTTCAACAATCTCCTCATGGGACACCTACATTTCACCAAAATGTTTGTTAAAACAGATAATAAAGAAACATTGAAATATTCCATTGTGTTGTCAGATATCTTCACTTGCACTGCAGTGGTGATTTCAAGCACATAACAACCTTCAATAAAGAAATCTCTAAATACAAATAGTACTACAACTGAAAGTAAAAAATAGTGTTCTAAGCATTAAATATATACCAATACTAAACAGCCACGGTTATCAAGTCAGTAAGTCAACAGTCCTGCAGAACATTGTTCAACATGGCATGCACTACTACTGCCTACTTCCTATGGCATGTATGCATTAAACGTAATCATACATGGAAAGAGCGAAAAAATCATTGTTCCTAGTTATCAACACAGCCACGCGCGCTATATAACATGTGGCAATTAAAAAAGAAGAAACAAGAAAAACAAATAAAAAAGAGGTGATGGATGCAGGATTTGGCATGCATGCAGGATTAAATGGAAACAAATCTCATACATGCATTAAATGTGAGTGGATTCTTTCCATTTTTTACATAAAAACTCAACTAAGGGCACATGCGTCTATTTTATCCACCTCTAATCTGTCTGAATAATCTATAAAGCATCATTCCTTTTGGGACCGAAGGAGTATACACAAGTGTTACACGTATTCCTTTGGAATTCCGTTTGCTATATTCTCTGCATGTTCTGTTGTGCAAAATTCAACCTCAAACTTCATACGAAGTTAAGCTGTATTACTCCATTTACACATGGTTGGCCAAAAAAACAAAGCTACAAGATGCTATTAACCAAAATAGTTACAAGGCAACGAACGAAACCAAACACATATTTGATAAACCAATCTACTACAAAAATGTAAATACAATGGGCACCCTACAGTACAAGAAAATGGAAACAAAAAGATGCCGCAAACCGCAGGGGAGCCGTTATTTTTTAGACGGGTTAGTGACCTGTCAGTATAATGCAGTCATCTCCCCTACTATTTCCAACTTCCCTTATCATAAGGGAAAGGTGACCCAGACCGACCAGAGATTTCTAAAGCCCTGTACTGGAGCATTTACTAGTAGATTTAAACACTACAGAACATTTGAAGGACACAGAAATTGGAAACCCCATAAATATTACAAAACAAGGGGAAAATCATTTAACCAGTACCTCTGCGTAGGTCTGAATGTATCCCTCAAGATCTTCACCAGCTTTTTGAATAATACCAACTAGTGCATGTGCTGTCAGAAGGGAATCCTTCTTGTATTTCAGCATCTGAAGCGTCTTGCCATTCTTCCCTTCTTTAACCATAGCTAACCCCTCACGATGTAGGGCGTCCAGAGCTTCATCAATGCGGCTTTTAACAACATCAAAACCACTCAAAAAAACCTCATATTCTGTAAGAAGGGCAGCAGCTTCGCCAGTTTTGTGAACAGTACCAACTAGTGCACGTGCTGTAAGAAGGGCTTCCCTCTTGTCTTTCAGCTTCTTGCCATTTTTTCCTTCTTGAACAGCTAACACCTCAAGATGTACGGTGTCGAGAGCTTCATAAATGTGACTTTTGACAATATCAAACCCATTCAGAGAGACCTGGCTGGTGCTCTTATCAAGGCAGCCGCGGAGCTGCTTCTGAGCTGCCAGCAGCAAAATTGCCGCCTCAACAAGCTTCTCCTTATGAATGTAATTCCATACCTCATCAACAATGTTGTCTGTTTGTTTGGCAATTAATCTAGTAGTGTCCAAGAACATCTTCTGCGAGTGGCAATAACATGAAAAAAATAACTTAAACTCGAAACCAGGCTATATGGTTGGATGCATGCAGCAAACAAGGTAAACTGATTGGGGGCTAGTATATATATCAAAAAATGAAATGCTCTAGCAGTACATATATATAGGAACCGACGAACCATCTCAGGCAGACAGAGGAGGAAGATAAGGTTGGCGATATGATCCCCATCGGCCCAATGGTCCTCCAGGTACTTGTGCATGCTGGCATTCTCAACGGCGACATGAAGAGGCAGCAGACCCTCCACAACGTCCTCACCTTCAGTGCGGATGTTTGCCGACGCACCGTGCCTGAAGAGGAGCTTGACCATGTCTACACTGAAGTTCTCGGCGGCCAGGTGGAGGGGCGTGAAGCCGTAGCGGTGGCGGCCGTTGGGGTCTGCACGGCGGCCACGCAATGGAGCGGCGGCGCCCTCCAGTGCCACCCTGGCACATCGCAGGGCGTTGTAGGATGCCATGGAGCTGAGAATCTCCGGGTACAGGAACTCACGTAGGCCCATGAAGTGCGACCAGCCACTGCACACTTGGTAGAACTGCTTGACGCTATCCTTCGCAAATACGGGGCGCAGTCGAGGGGATACCGTATGTCCGTATGTAGGTATTTACTGAACATTTCCTACAATAATAAGATACGTACATCAGGAGTAGAAAGCAAGGGAATTGAAGAACATCGACCGACTAGATTAAAAAAATCATAATGTTTGAGTTTTATTTCAGGGAATTGAAGAAACAAATCGATTCACGTACCTCAAGCTTGTCTTTGAAATAGCGAGCAGACTCAGGATGCTTTGGCATGATATTACGACTGGGATCGCAGGCAATCAGATCCTCAAACTTCTGCTCCCATGTCCATGATCCGTAGTCTTCTTCTTCGCTGGGGGTGGCGGGGCGCTCGGCGGCTGGAGGAGAGTTTCCATCTGCCATTGTCAGCTTGGAACTAGAGATGACGAGGACGAGATAGAGGTTGTTTGCATGAGAACGGCGGCGGCGGCGGCAGTCGTGCTCAAACCCTTGCCCCGGACACCCTAGCGGCATACTCTCGCGGCTTGCAAAAATCCAAACGCACACCTCCCTCGCCGCGACATCCCGTCCGACCATCCTTTTCCTGGGGCCGTCCGATCGCGGCTCCTTGGTGGATCATGACCCTTAGCGAGAGTCGTTTGAGCTATAGCTTTTGAGCTTTTGGCTAAAAATTGGTTTTCTGATTTTCTTAGTTTTTTAGTTGTTGAGCTTTTTTATTAGCTTTTGTAATAAAATTTTACTTTCTCAGCCCATCAAAAGAAAGAAAGGGTTTCTCTCGGTCTACTTTTCAGGTTTTAGTTTATTTTTTATAAGCTAGTTTTCTAACTTTTCGAAAGCCAGTTCAACCGTTGAACTGTTTATGTAAGCTTTCGAGTTTTAGCTAGGAGAAATCCAGAAAAGCTTAAACAAATAGACCCCAAGGGTCCTCGATCTCTCAGTTTCTGATAATGATTGGCATCGTTTGTTTGAGAAAATATCTTTCACCATTTTTAAATTATGAAGAAAGGGTATCGTACAAATATGTTTCATCGGAATATTATAATTTCCAATTTATTTTGTAATCTCTGCTTTTTAGCCATAATATGAACCGTTGAAACTGCTAGGTTTGCTTTGTTTGAGGAACAACTAAAGCTCTGTTGACAAAGCTCTCAAAACTAATTCTCTGTTGAATTAAATCCAGCGTGAGCTCTGGAAAACAGTTATCCCACCACACGCCGCTGCCTCCGCATAACCTAGTGGAGCCGTCTCCGAGGTGCGGAGGACGAGCTGAAGCGATGACCGTGGTGTGCCTCATCAACTATCTTAATGCGAGGATACAAAAGCAAGCATCTCCGGCGCTGGTGTCGGGGTCGGCAACGCCACAACGGCGGCGTCTTCGGATGTCATGAATCTTCTTGGAGGTGTTGGTTAAGAGGCTCCCGGCTTGGTCTTTGATTGTCTAAGTAAAAACCTTTCTCCGGCTGACCGGAGGGGAGATGACGGCGGTTTCGACCTCGTATACTTCTTGGAGGCGTCGCCTTGGAAATCAAATGACCGGCTTCAACTGTGGAGGAACGGTTTAGTAAACGGTTGGAGGTTTGATTGAAGCATGGACGGAGAAGAAGATTGAAGCTCAGTCTTTCTTTTTCTTTTTGTTAGTGTGTTTTCTTCTTGTTTCTTGGTTTCCTCGGTGTGAGGTTTAGAGTCTAAGTATTCTCGTGTCGTGTAACCTTTGGTCGTATATATCCACTTATGAATATAGAGACTGGAATTTTATTCCTTAACCTAAAAAAATAAAAGCAAGCATCTATATATGCTCTGTGCAAAAAGAAAGAAAGGCAGTACTGTGGTGAAGTCTACATGTTTTGAATGTCAAACTTGCGAAGCCACATCCACATGTTTAAGGCGTAAAAAATCCAAATTTCTCGCCGTAGTCCATGGACAGAGTACTCTACCACAACCCGACCGATCTGCTCTCATCATGCTTTTGAACTCAAGCCTAGCATGTTAAGGGGGTGTTTGTATCCATGGTGCTAAAGTTTAGCCCAACACTTTTAGCTAAACTTTAGCACTAGTGTATCCAAACACCCCTGCTAATGACTTGCTAAAAGGGTTTTGCTAAACTTTAGCACCCAAAACCTTTAGCACATGAAAGATGTGCTAAAATTTGCTAAAATGTGCTAAAGTTCACTTTTTCCACTGGTACCCACGTTCTCTCTCCTCATCTGAGGTGGAGAGGAGGGGACATGCAGGAGCAAATCTGACTTTTGACAAACTTTAATAATTTATAAGTACAGGTAACCAAACACGTCCTTGCTAGCTTGCTAAACTTTAGTAATGAGCATCCAAACCGGCCCTAAATCTTACCTAAAGAACGCTCAAACAGCATCACTTTCCCAAAACAAATCATTAAAAGGGGAAGAAGACCAAGAAATCCACATGGCAGTGGCAGGTGGCAAAGTCCTTGGGATCACCGGACATGGATAAGCCGGTCGTTTTCCCTCCGAAAAGAGAGCGCCACCACCCCTCATCCATCGCCGCCACCCCACCTCATCCAGCGGCGACGAGACCACGTCGGTCACAAGCCTGGCCAGCCTCTCGCCAAAGCTGACGCCGGCCGCCGCCCGTCGCCATCAGGGGCTCGGCGAGATCACGGCACCGATCAATCATCTCATCTCCGGCGCACCCACCAGATCAGGCGCTCTCGCCGTCCCACCGCACCGGCGGAAAAGGAAGAAAGGGACCTTCCATTTGATCATGCCGGTTTCGGTTTAGGCATTCAGAGAAAATACTGGAAGAACATGGCAGAGAGACCCATGGTCCTGAACGGAAGAATTTGTTTACCCTGGAGAGGAAAAACTGATCCCAGGCGGTCAATGGCACATGGTCAGCCCATCCGAGATCTCTGGCCATGACTTCATTTTCAATGACCGTTCCACTGGCATCAGCATGGCATTGATTTAGAAAAATCAACCATTGACTATCATTCACTGTGGAAGTTCATAATGATTATTCATTTCAGACCTTCCAGGATTCATGGAGCAGCCTACTGCACATGAACGGCGATGCAACATCAGCCGTCTGATTCCCAACCCGGCTGATACCCAAGTTCGTCAGCCTACCATGCCATAGCGAAAATCAGAAAATACCGGCAACAGAACAGGCTGGTCACATCTCATAGGATGGGGAACCATGAACTTCAAACAAAACCATAGCTCAACACAATAAGATGTATATATGACAGCAATGCCATCAGCCTCACACCTGTGTGGCGCATACCACACACATATAAGTATGTAATAACCAACTAAAATCAAAACCGCAAGCAGGCGACAAGCGTCAACGGACGTGAGTTCTGCGTGTCTGCTCTTATTCATGGAGAGACGAACTGTAGGCGTGTATATTTCAAGCTTCAGATCTATATGTAGAAACTACAGACAAGTAATGCAACTACAACCTTTTCTCTGCTCAATAGCATAAGGGGTCCGAAAGCAGGGTAGGTGACAACTGTACACATTTCTATCTCACTTGAAGATTCTCAGGAGAGCAAAGTTCCTTCTTTCCTTCAAGAAGCCTGTGCGAATCCGGCGTGGAGTGCGCTTCATCGGGCGGCTCTTGGTGCTGTGAGTAACAGAAAACGAACTGAGTGGATCAAGCATGAGCTGACAATTGTAGCACAGGAAGACAAGCTTTAGAAAACATGTACCTAAGTTAACAGCCTCTGAAGTTTTCATCAGACGAAGGCGCTGGCAGGTTTCCACAAACATCCTGCAGAAACATTAGTTAGAAACTTGACAAATTGAAGTCTAGTGGGAATGTTCTACTATGAACTTGCAGTTCTCTATGAAGCACCACTCTAGTTTGTTGCACTATACCAAGAAGATACAGAATAAAATAAAACGAACTAAACCATCTCAAAGCTCCGGTAATATATTTCCTAGAAGGATCAAGAAGCAATTTGCTCTGTAGCAGAGCCTGTAGATCCATGAACAGAATGCAATCCAGTAGTGGAGAACAAAACAAGATAGAAAACCTTATCCAAAGTAGCCCAACTTAATAAAGTCGATCTTTTTCATACAATAGGCTACAAGAATTGCCCTGTTGTGGAGAGAAACAGTACACCAGAGTTGCTTAATCTGCTAAAGGCTAGAGACAGCAATAGGGACACATTTGGTACAAGGAGCCTCAGACAGGAAATTGTCGTGATTGATCCACGTGACAGATGTTTCTGGGTGGGATCTAAGATTAAGAAAACAAAAGGGCAAAAGAGGTGTGGATAACTAGATTCGATTCCCCCGTTTGGCTATTCCAGTTTTACTCAACCAAAAGAATGGGGAGACAGCATTTGTGATCAATATGATCACAGCAAACTAAAAGGGAGAAAGGAAATGGCACAAGCTTGTCTGTAAATGAAAAAAAAAGGATGTGCTTCTTAAATCTCCTTTCCTGAGATTGCCCATATACTCCCAACAAAACTATGGATCAGTACATCCAGAACCAGATGCAGTTATGCTACACTTATGTATTCCTGCAACAACCAAGGGCACCCCTGAGTGACCTGTCCTAAAAATAACACGCTGCTGGAGGGAGATGATTCAATTTGGGTGCCAATACAAAGCAATTGGGTCAAATCCCTTGCACATTCCTATTTTATCCAAACAACCCTTTAGGATTTGTTTCCTTCCTACAATCTCAATTCATATCGACTTGGCGCAATCTAATCCCAACAGAAAAGACTTCATCAAGGAACTGTGAAGAAATTTTCAAATCAAAGCCACCAGATCAATTTGATGATCAGTTCAAGATCCTAGTCATCAATCATATGCTAGGTACTATTTCGAGCACGAACTGCAGTTCACCAAAGGACTAGTATGAAGAAATTCTCAAACCAAAGACACTGCATCATTTCGATGATCAATTCAAGATCCTAACGATTAATCATACGATAGGAGAACTATAGTATATTCGATCACGAACTGCAGCGACAGTAATCGAGGAATTAGGGGAAGTAGGAGAACAGATTCAAGGAGCTCACTTCCAGGGGACATCGCCGACGAGCATCCAGTCGCCGTCCTTGTCCTCGTACGTAGGCACGTACTCCGTCCCGTTCACTGCGTCGACCAGCTTCCTCTCGTCGTCGGCGAACTTCCCTGCGCGCCATCCAGGCAAACCACCCTCTCATCAGCCGGAACGCTCAACCAAACGGAGCAGAGTGCTGCGGGAACCAGAGGCAAGCAAGGCAAAAGGGGTGGTACTCACGAATGGTGAAGTGGGAGAAGAACTTGTCCTGGAGCGCGCGGAGGAGCTGGTCGTAGCCGGCATAGGCCTCGAGGTCCACCTTCTGGAAGTAGGGCGCGCCATCGACGGCCACCTTGACGAACTTGGCAACCTGCTTGGCCTTGCCGGAGCCCGCGACGTCGGCGAGCGCGTTCTTGCGGTACGACCTCACGGGCGGCCACCCCACCACCCGCGCCCTGGCCACCACAAGAGAGAAGCGGCAGAAGCAAGCAACAGACAATCAGGCTCACGCTCCCCTCAGGCCAAATCAACCGCCTTGCAATTCCTGAGAAATTAAAAAAAAATGAAAATCATCGGGGAAGGCGGGCGTACTTGGGCGCCGGGGGAGCATCGAGAGAGAGAGAGAGAGAGAGAGAGAGAGAGAGAGAGAGAGAGAGAGAGAGAGAGAGAGAGAGAGAGAGAGAGAGAGAGAGGAGGGGAAGGGAAGGGAAAGCCGAAATGGTTTGGTTATAGTGGGTGGGCCGTCACTCCCATCAGGTTGCGCGAGTTTTTACGCATGAGCCCCTAATCTTTACGCTAATTCCTACATCTGTATATTGATCACCGTGAGTCCGTGACGAACCGGCGATGATGAGAAGTTGCAAAAATACAGGATAACGTGAGGGGCATGGAGTAATAAGGGAGTCATTAAGCGAGGCTCGAGGGAGTTCCCAAAAGGGGAATAAACAAATGCTCAAAAAAAAAAAGGGGAATAAACAAGGAAAATCGCGGGAGAGCACTCCGCGCGGGTGGGCCCCGGCTGCCGGTTGGGCGCCCTGCAGCGGCCCCGGAAGCGGCGAGCGGGCCCACGTAAGAGCGGCCGTTGGATCCCCGATCAACGGGGATCAACCGAACCGGGGGTCCGAGCCTCCCGGGCAATCCCGGCACGGCCGAAAGAGACCTGGAACGCACGCATTGCTTTGCTGCTGGGTCGTCGTCGGGTCGGGTGTTGACAACTGACGATATATCCATCCATCCGGTACGAATAATAAACCCGATCCGGGCCCCGTACGTGCTCTGTAAAATACTGAAATCCTAGCGGTGGAGACGAAGGCACGCACGAAATTTGACACGCGGTGTGCGTGAGTGCGTCTCGGCACGATTTGAATGAATTCAAAGCTCTCGTCGTACTCGTACTGCTGGTAAGTGGCACACGAAGTGAAAACGAAGTTTGAAACGGGGGTGGTGGGGGGACGTAACGTAACTGCGTGTGGCCGGGCTGGGCGGGGCGCGTCCCTGTCCAAGCCATAAAGCGGGTGGCATGTGAACGTGCCGTGCTGTCGGGCGCTTGTCCCCCCCCACCCGTTCGTTCTCCATCAGCTCGGTCGCTTGCCGTCGCCGCCTTCGCCTTGCCAGTCCGCCGCACCGTGCCGTCGCCCGCAGGTCTCCACGACTCCACCCACCGCGCCCGCTGATTCCATTCGGCTGGTGGGTTCCCCGCGGCCGCGGCGGGCGGGCGTGCGGCCAAGCAGAGGCGAGACCGTGCTGGCCGCGAGCGAGCGCGCGATCCCTCCGGTCCGGCAGACGTGGAAGAGAAAAGGAGGCTGCACTGCTGTGCGGGGCACTGGACGGGGGACGGTGCGTGGAGAAGCGCGCCGGGGAGCGGACGCGGACTAGTGGCTTCCTTCGGCTTGGCTTGGGATAGCGGGAGATCTCGACGCCTTTTCCTGTCCAGTTCAGGCGCGACAGGGCAGGGCCCGAGGCCGGCGCGCCGCCGGCCAGGCGGGCCCCACCAGCCACAACTGCCACTGTGCGGCCACCTTGCGTTTGCGTTCTTCTTGCCCTGTTCAACGAACGAATGGATATGGGTTGCAGCGTGATCCTGGGGGATCAGGGTGAGGATCTCGGTGCTCAGAAAATTAATTAGCAGAGTATCAGAGACCGGCCGGCCGATCAGGACCACGCATGCACGTCGAGATTCAGTGTAGTAATCTGAGCACCAAACCAAACGAAACCCTCGCTCCTGTGTCTTCTAGTCAGAGGTGATTAGCAGCGAACATGGTTGCATGCCACATGCATGATGCGTGGCTTGTTGTATACGGAGTACTTGTATGTGCATTGGACCATCGATCAGGGATAGTCTTTTCTTCCGAGAAAGCTGCGATGTAGCTGGCGTGTGTCACGAGCAAACGGAGCGAAATGCCAAAAAGGCAGGCAGGAACCCGGTAGAATAAATAATAGGCCGAAATGCCGAATCGATCGCGCGGTAAAGTAGACGACCGTAGCTTCTCTTTTGGCGGTTCCTGCTCGAGCCATTATTCCCAGTTTCTGATCATCGCTGCGCAAGAAACCCATTATACTCGCCTCTCCTTTTTGTCGTTTTCAAAGCAGAGAAGAACAGCTTCCTCTCCAAGCAACAACAAAAAAAAATGTTCGCACCGTGTCATTCGCTTGTTGCGTCCTTTGTTACCACCTGTTCGAGTGTTCGTCCCTAAATACGAGTACTTGCTCGTCGTATTGACCCACTAACCTTGCCACCCAGCCGTGCCCATGCCTGCCTACTGGTTTGTCCGATCTACGCGCATCGGCATCAGCCATTCCGCCGTCAGGTCAGAGCAGAATCTGCCTACGGGTTGCTTTTGGCCTGCCAACTGCGGCGAGACACGCTCAAGTAGTAAAAAAGTCACCCTGGTCAAAGCTCTTGCCTGGCGAGCGGCGATTCGCCGTGGAAAGAGAGAGGCCGGCCCCGCCCGGACTGGACTTTTCCCATCTTTGGCAATTGGCAGTTGGCACTGACTGACTTGTCCACGAAGCTGCCGCAGCTGGCTTGGTCAGTCAACGTACATCCTGTCGGCTCAGTGAGGAGCATCCGATGCCCATTTGCGAGCGACGCCACCCACTTTGAAAAAAAAATGTCCGTGCTCCATTAATTAAAAGAGAATTAGAAATAACAGCTAGACTTTCTTTTATTTATGTCTATCCCATCTCCGTCGGAATGGACCATCTGAAACCGTGCTCCTTCTCCAACACGACGGCCTACCAATTTCCTACCAATACATACAGTACATAGCACCACTTGATATAAGGATTGCACGAGGCCACTACCAGGGGTGGGAAGCTCGCTGGAGTACATACAGGCAACGTGGTAGCCTGTTAGGGCTACACGTCCGCATGGATGTCTGGGGTGTAAGAAATCAAGGAACGTAGGTTGCCTATCTTGGCGCACCCACGGCTGCACGTTTATACAGGGGCAATGCCCAACTTGTTTTACAAGAATTACACAAGAGTCATATTGTACTCGGTATCAAACTTATATACAAGATACAACTCTATCTCTATTACTATCCTAACCGAGTACAATAACAGATACTTTGTGTAAAGGACAGAAACTATTTCTAACAGCCCCTCTCAATCTAAGCTCTTCTTGCCTTGGAGATTAAGATTGTTCCTGAACTCTTCAAGTTTCCGAACAGGTAACGCTTTGGTAAAGTCACCTGCTAGCTGATCACCTGTAGGAATTAATCTGACTTGCAATTGCTTGCTTGTAACTCGTTCTCGCACAAAGTGAAAATCTATCTCAATGTGCTTAGCTCTTGCATGAAACACTGGATTGGCTGACAAGTACGTAGCACCAAGATTGTCACACCATAAACATGGCGACTGTTTTAGATGCACACCTTGTTCTGCCAACAGAGACTCCAACCATATTACTTCTGTTGTTGCATTAGCCATTGACTTGTATTCAGCTTCTGTACTAGAGAGAGATACAGTCGCTTGTTTTCTAGCACTCCATGAGATCAAGTTATCTCCATAGAATATAGCAAAACCTCCGGTAGATCTTCTATCATCAATACTACCGGCCCAATCAGCATCAGAGAATGCACTGATAAGCTTTGAACACGACCTCTGAACTTTAAGACCCAACCGAATTGTATATTTTACATACCTCAAAATTTTTTAACAGCAGTCCAATGAACAGAGGTCGGAGAATGCAAGAACTGACACACCTTGTTTACTGAATAGGCCAAATCCGGTCTTGTCAAGGTAAGATATTGAAGAGCTCCAACTATACTCCTGTACCTTGTGCTATCTTCTGATCCAAGAGGAGATCCCTCATGACAGGAAAGCTTTTCCGTTGTTGAAAGCGGCGTGGAAGAGGGCTTACAATTTCCCATACCAACTCGTGTTAATATGTCTTCGGCATATTTTTCTTGAGAAAGAAGTATGCCATCATTTTCTTTTAGCACTTCTATTCCCAGAAAATAATGCAAATCACCAAGATCTTTTAGAGCAAAGTCTTTGCGCAAATCCTTTAACAGAGCTAACACTGCTTCTTGAGAGGAACTGGTCACAATTATATCATCCACATAAATCAACATAAAGATTGTTACCTGCCCCCTATTGTAGATAAACAGAGAACTGTCTGATTTGGAAGCATTGAAACCAAGATCAACTAATTTTGAGCTCAACCTAGAGTACCAAGCCCTCGGTGCTTGCTTAAGTCCGTAAATTGCTTTGTCAAGCTTGCAGACAATATGTGGACCATCTGCACTTTCAAAGCCTGGAGGTTGTCTCATATATACCTCTTCTTCCAGAACACCATGAAGAAACGCGTTCTGCACATCTAGCTGTCTCAAGCACCACCCTCTGGATACTTCAATTGACAGAACAAGTCTAACAGTAGCAATTTTAACAACAGGACTAAAAGTATCCTCATAGTCAATACCATAGCATTGCTTAAAACCTTTTGCCACCAATCGAGCTTTGTACCTATCAATAGTTCCATCAGCTTTCTTCTTAATCTTGAACACCCACTTGCAGTCAATTATGTTTTTGCTGTCCTGTTTTGGAACAAGATGCCACGTCTGATTTCGAAGTAAAGCCGTATACTGATCCTCCATCGCTTTCCTCCATTTTGAATTTGCAAGTGCTTCCTGTACATCATTTGGTTCACCCGTTGTACAGAGATTTCCATACCTCACCATGCCCTCAAAGAGCTTCTTGGGCTTTACAATTCCACTCTGTAACCGTGTCCTTTTTCGCTCTATCTGTGGAGAGACTTGTTGATCATTAGGAGGTTCAACAGGGTCAACAACACGCGATTGAGC
>OAMR01000511.1:10868-25171 GCA_900205405.1 Echinochloa crus-galli
AGAATCGAAAAGTTTAGCGGGTAATTCCTAGAATCCCGACTATGGGAGTCATCTGGCTTTTGGATTTGTCAAAATCGAGCCTTAAAAATCGGCAAGCCCTCAGCTCCATTGACAATCATATTCAGCAACCAAGCAAAGTACCTGAAGAGCCCAGGACCTCATGAAGGTTGTGGAGCCATCCTGCCGCACCGTGTAGTAGTTGCACATCAGCTGCACACAACAATTCAAAATGAATTCGTCACTTCACTGCCGTATAAATGCCCTGTATTAGCTAGCTATAGCAAGCAAGCAAACGGAGGAAGAGGAACCAACAGATAAAACCCAGAAGCTAACCTGATGGTCCTGTCCGATGTCTACCATCCACCAACAAAGCTTCTTGCCATCTTCAATACAAGGCCCAGCAAAGCATGTCCCCTAGATTCACCCCCAGATGCAGCATATTATCAAGCTTTATCTTGTTCCACCACCAGAAATCTATCAGCCACAATTCACAATGCTATCATCATACCTGGTAGTTCTTCGAAACCAAAGCCTTTGGATCCGTGTGCCTGGAATTAGGGCTGCTTGCCACCACGGTGATATTCTAATAACACAAATAGATTGAGCATGCTCATGAGTGAATAAACTGGGCTTATTGGTTACTACACTGAATAGCCTCAAAACATCCCCTTTTACCTTGGCTAATACAGGATTCATCCACTGATGCTTTCCAAATGAAGTTCCAGCGTAGTAGATAACACCGTTGCTATCACCGTCAGAGATATACTGGAGCTCTTTATAGCTCGAGCGCCTGTGCTGAAATCTCTCACTGAAAGATTTGGAGTTCACGTATAAATACCAGTCAACCATATCGCCAATCCTCACTAGAGCCTAATCCAAGCCTACATATACTCACCATTCGTATGATGTAGCCATCCACTGTTCAGCATGAGAGAACTCGATGGCTTCTGCAACCTGTTGTCCAGCAAGTAATCAGTTTGTACATTTTCAGTCCAGAAACATGCACTAATTGAAAGGATTAAACACTGGAGCAAGCAAGCACTAACCAGATGTCTGAATGCCTGTATGTGGTTCGCTAGATTACTTATCTCCATCTGCAGTGAAGCAACAGGCACTATAAGAACCCAAACAAATTATTCGCCACACGTTCCTTCAGGTATAACAAGAAAAGCAACATGTACCCTCTTTAGCACGGAGAGCTGCATCAAAGGGAACCTCACAAACGGTAGTAAAATATTGATAGCTGAAAGCCTCTCTCCAAAGAGTTGCTCTGGTGTCTTAGTTCTCAGTAGCTCATCTACTGAAGTCCAGTAAAAAGTTCCACAACTCCTCATACACCATGTCAAGATGGCATCCAGAACCCTCTCTTCCGATGTAACCGTCATATCGCCATGCTGCAAAATTACTACTAGTATGACCAATGCCAAAAGAAATACCTCACTACAATTTTCAGTGTTTTAGTCTATCCAACACATTGTGTGTTCCTCTTTGCAAGTACATATGTGCCCACATTTAGGCTGTACTTCCATACAGATTCATTTTACTATATAAAGCAGAAAATCTTAACCATATCAGAACCAAAAGAACCAGGGAGCAAATTTTAGTTCCTGGGAAAATATGAGGAACTTAGACAAAAAAAATCTTTACCATTCCTATCGAAACTCATCATTCCTTTTCCCCTAATGTTTGATTGATGTGTGGATTCATCGACAGAGTACACATGAAGATATATACAATCATTCATACAGAGATATCTGCACAATTATTTGGAAAGCCTTGCAACCGGGAAAAGTTACCAAGGACTGAAGTAAAAAAAACTATGAAGCTACATTTGTTTGTCAAGAAAATGCAACAACACTGATAAAACTGAAGGGATTCAGTGGATTCAACTATAAACCACCAGTTTTCTATCTAAAAAATTACCAAACTTATGCAAGGCAGCTCCTGGCAATCTACTAAATCTTTAAGATATTACACATGCCATTTCACATTAGGCCACTAGCATCTTAATTATCTGGAGATGCTGAATCTTGAACACCTTAGTCTGTGTTCTCAAGGACACTATTCGTATTTAGTGACTGCAGTAGGCTGATGTACAGAAAACAGCTATATTACTTGCCTGAAGAATATCCTTAAATGTCGCCTCATCTAACAACACAAAGTCCGTGCAAGCAGTTGTGCAATAATCGAAGTGTGTAGCAAAATTCCTCTTGCATACTTCTTCAACAAGTTTACAAGATGGGATTGATGAAACTGCCTGTAAGACTGAACATACTGTGTCCTGCAATAAACTTTCATGGGTCAGTCTACACTGAACCAGCTACAAGTTCACCAAAATTTGCAGAAGCCATATCCCTTAAATTTGGAATTAAACTAGAAACTAGTCTTGTTGGATGAGCTTCTTTCAGTAGGACACGCGATCCCTGCATGTATAACGCATGTGGAACGTATTAATATCTCATATACTTCATTCCTGAGGCTGATGGCCCCACTAAGTATTGTCAGACTACCACAGGCCACTGCAGATCTTGAGTAGCCAAGATATATCTTTTAGTAATTGCAAAATGGACAGTAGAAAGGCCTGAAACTGTAGCAGGAGTATATAGACACAAGATATAGCATAAAAATTACTTTTTTTTTTGTCAATATACGGACATCGCCGCATGCAGAATGAGGTGTCACAGGTTCCTTTTTAAGAACAACACAGCTCTACAGACTGGTGAAAATGAAGAAAAATGAGTGTACCTTGGCAAGCGGCATGCTCCACAGGCTAAGGATAAGCCTGTGACCCTTGGCAACAAGACCATGTCCATTAACATAGATATTAATATCACTATGTTTGCCATTTGCAAGGAACTGTCCAATTTTCTGCGCATTCACTGGGGCTTTGAGAGGGAAGGAGCCAGATCTATGATCTTGGAATCTGCTACTCGACAATTTTAAGATTTTGCCAGGCTCAGAAAGTTTTGTATCCCCTTCCAAACAGTCGATGATTTCTTCACAACATTTGACCAATGGTTTGACTTTAAAATGCGAGCTCAACTCCAGCAGGGAACTTAGTAGCCATTCAGCAATCTGAACAGGCAACAAAATGAAGGGCTTTCAGGTGGTTTCCAGACTTTGGGTCGATTTCTACAAAAAGAACAAAGCAGCCTACCTGTGTAGAACCTGTGTAGATATACTCAAGAAGGGAGTGGAGAACTGGGTAGGATACTGATGGAAGTTCAATGGTAGCTCCATCAATTATTTCAAAGGGGAATTCTCCAGAAGCACACAGAACAACCTTGTGTGCAGGGACAACTTTTCTTTCGGTGCCAACCACAAATACAGCATCAGACAAGTCCCAGCTCTCCAGAAAGTCTGAAAGCAACCTTTGGTCAGAGTCATCTGTTGTGCCTCGTTTCGCACAGCATAACCTTTGCTCAGAGTCAACATAGGCACAGTCAATCTGGCTCCAAAGTATGCTGTTTTGGGGAGCTGATGGGAGAATGCTTATGTTCCTGTACCCTACATGCTTATCCCAGCTGGATAGGCCGACATACTGAACATTTGGGTTGGGATGAGGATCGAGCCACTGGAACAGGAGGTTGCTGTTGGGATGCATTCCTTTGCCGATGCTTATTAAGCCGTCGTAGATGCTGATCCAGTAGCTCTGGAAGGAGGAGGGGCAGCACAGGCCAACGGCAGCAACATCAACAGCAGTGCTTCCATCGACCTCGATCTTGAGCCGCTTGTTCCTGTGGCTGCCCAAGATGACAGTATAGTGGCGGGTGGTGTCCATTTTGTAGTGGTAGTGCTGGCTTCCGGGCTGCTGGCGGAACACCAAAGTGACGTCGTTGTGGGCAGATGCCTCGAAGGCGACGCAGCCACGGCCAGGCTCCCCGAAGCGAAGCTCCTCGCCCCAGGCGCACTCAAAGGGGGCAACGGTCAGGGATCTCTTGGTCTCCTCCACAAATCCCATTGCTCCTGCAGGCTGCAGCAGCTTATCAACTGAATGGAATGGATCCCAAGATGCAGGGACGGACACAAAATCGAAGTTAACAGTGACCGGGTCAGATTCGAATACATTTAGCATATGTTATAGGGTTTGGGGTGCTCCGTTTCGCACAGCAGGAAGTGAAGACAAGGGGCGGCATCGCAATACCTGCTGGGCTCTCGTCGCCGGTAAAGGCGGGGCGAAGACGCGGCAAATGGCGCCGCCGCCCGCCCAGTCGTCGGGGGCTGACTGGCAAGCCGTCGGCCCCGTTTTCGGAGGAGGATCTGAGAGCCTTGGGGTCGACGGGGCGGTGGAAGACGCGGTCGGAGGCAGGGTGTCAGCGAGAGGAAGCAGCGGAAGGCGGAGCACAAGCGACGGCTGGGAAGGAGACGGTGACGAGGCGCACCGAGATTTTTCTTTTGTTCTGATCGCTCTCCGGGGGGGCTGATTCCACTCTATCATAGCCCCTGTTTTACACAATCCAAAAGAGCCAAATCATTTTCTTAAATTTAGTTATTGCTAGAGAAAAAAGTTTAATCATTTTCTTAAAGTTTTAAAAGACTATATAGTGGCTCTCCATCCCACCTCATTTCTAGCTATTTTTAGCTAGCCTACTTTCCTAGCCATCTTTAGAATCTGTTAGAGCAACTCCACAGAGTCGCCAAATCTACTGGATCGGTAAAAAAAAAGAAAATATCGATTTTTTTCGTTTCCAACAGAGTCGTCATTTTACTCTCCTCGCTAACCTCCTCGGCATCCTTTCCCGTCCGCTCGGAACTTTTACCGAACCAATCTCCTCGCTACTTCCTTCCTCGCCCTCCCGGACCCCCTCCGTCGCGCCCTCCCGTCGTGCCCCGTGTCCTCATCTTCTACCTCACCACCTGCCGGGCGAGCTCCAGCTCCGCGCGGGGGATGACGGGCTCAGGCCCGCAGGGGCCGCCGGTGCGCCGCGGCGCACGACTCGTGCTCGGGCGCAGGGACGCAGGTCCCCTGCCCTTCCTGCCGGCCGTCCCACCCGCGGCCCCCGCCCGCTGGCCATCGCCGCCCGTGCGCCGCCTGCGCTGCCGCCGTGGCCGCTCGCTGCTGCCGCCCGCGCGCCGCCGTGCGCTGCCTGCGCCGCCGCCCCGCGTGTCGCCCGTGGGCCGCTCGCGCTGCCGCCCCGGCCGTCCGCTGTTGCCGGCCGCTGGCCTTGCTCGACGGGGGAGCAGCCGAGCAGGGTATAGGGGGCGAGATGGGAGAGAGAGGAGGAGGAGGAGGGAGGGGGCGGGCTGTGACAGGAGGAGCCGAGCAGGGGAAAGGAGATGGGAGAAGATAAAGCTATGATAGGCAGGTCCATCTAAATAGAGAGTCCAGTTTAGAGAATCTGTTGGTTTTCATTCTCAAAAAGATGCTTTTTTATATATTTAGAGAATATTTTAAAGAGGTTGTTGAGTTGCTTTTAGATTACCCCACTGAATTAGATGACTTTCTATTTTTACAAATGGGTTATAATCTTCATATTTAGCTACAAACAGAGTCTCTTGGAGATGCTCTTAGATCCTAAATTTCACCCTCAAAGTTCACTATGCAAAAAGAAGATTCACATCAGATCAAAATGTCGGCACATGCATCGAGTATTAAATGTATATAAAATCAAAAACTAATTACACAGTTTTGTTGTACTCTGCGAGACGAACATTTGTGTCTAATTAATCAATTTTTCGATAATTTTTATACTTACAAACGAAATGCTAAAGTGTCGCAATGATTACGAAGAGACCACAAACCCCCTAAATCCCGATCCCTATTTTACATCTAAACACGGCCACAATAAAAGAATATGCTATGTGAATGACAATCGAAGAGTATCCGGTATACATATTTAATGATCGGTGTAGTTTATCGTTACTCCATCGGTCCTGTAATATAAACATTTTTCGATTTCTACCCATCATCACATTTGACCATCCGTCTTATTAAAAAAACTTATAAAAATATTGAAAAAAAAGTCAAAAAATACTTATATTGTAGGACGGAGGGAGTATGTATTTAGTACAACTTATCACATGAATATGTGGAACTGAACATAACATTCAAATAAGAAAAAAGTCTAAATGACCCCCTCACCTATAAGGGCTCGACTCATAACCCCCAACCTATGAAACGGTCTATATCAACCCCCCCCCCCCCCCCCCTGAACTTTCTAAAACCGGTCAAATTACCCCCTAAAGCAATTTTAAAAAATCATAAAATCACAGAAAAATCATAAATTGGAAAATTCAATTGTGTTGGACTCCAAATGAGTATATCTACATAGTGAACATATAATATGATATATTTCAGTACATTTTTTACAGTTATCAAGAAAAGCATAGATCTGAAGCTAAAAAAAAATATATACTAAAGCATACCATTTATATGTTCATTGTGTAGATATACTCATTTGAATTCCAACACAATTGAATTTTCTATTTTATGATTTTTCTGTGATTTACTATGATTTTTCAAAATTGCTTTAGGGGGTAATTTGATCGGTTTTAAAAAGTTCAGGGGGGTGATATAGATCGTTTCATAGGTTGGTGGGTTATATGTAGTCTAACCCTCATAGGTAAGGGGGTGATCTAGACTTTTTCTGAACTCTATTGTACAATCTGTATATTTTATATGAATATATAGATACAAAAGCAACATGTTAAAAATGAAGGGTACTATTCTTCTTAGCTCTGCAGTAGCAGTGTCGACTAAAGTCATGTAGCTTGCAATTTGGTCTCCTCTCTATTGGAGAAGTCATTATTTGCTCTGTTCGTTTGATTTACCAGCCACCAGTCAATAGTGTTTTTCTCTCAGTAAAAAACAGCACCAACCACCAGCCAGCAGTGTTTTTCTCTCAGTAAAAACCAGCACCAGCCACCAGCCAGCCGAACAGGCCGGGATGGTTTAGACATGGTGCGTATATTGGTCAACAGGGTTTCGGCTAAAGTCATGTAGCTTGCAGCTTGATCTTCTCTCTATTAGAGAAGCCATTGTTAAGGATGGTTTAGACATGTCGAGAGTAGTTAACTGTTGGTTGGTCATATCTAATTCCCTGCACATGCATCAACCTGAATCCAGCTTAAGGATGAAGATTGTTACTTATAGTCCCACAACATCGAACTTTATCTAGAGCCAAATGCACATTACTTTCACGCTCCCACTCTTTCGAAGAGACATCTAATTGAATCCAATTACACAATTTTATTTCTTAGTTCGAATTTTTCAAAATAAGAACAAACAAAAGTATACTACTTTCAAAAAAAATATTTTAGAATCATTTCAGCAAAATATAGTTAAGTGAGGTCTTATTTTAAAAGTTTTATTATGAGAAATACAACGATCAGTTTGAATTTTGAGTTGGATACTTTTTTAGAAGGGATTTCATTTTTTGAACTTTCATTTCACGAAAACTATGCACAAGACATCATCATTAACCCTTTTTCCCTTCTTCCTGTTGCATGTATGGCTCGCATCTGGTATGGTGTGGTGCATGCATCAGGATGTTGATTGGCCCAAACTTAAGTGATCCAAAATTCTTCTAAGAGAACGGAACAAGGATTTATAGTACTATAGTACTAGGATAGACTCTATCCTGTACATCCATTCTTGTACTGTAGTCTTTTTCGAGATCCGTGCTGCAACAGGGAAGAGCGTATCAAGTCACGTCATATTTCAGATACGGTATGGATACTTTGCAGCATACACGGTTCTGTAATGCGGATTCTGAACCGGCTTGGATCCTGTACTCGAATTCTGTATACCTAAACAACGGTTTGATTATAAAAGAGGGGAGCGTCCGGATCAATTTCAAAATCATTTGAAATCTTTCTCTCTCCCACTAATCTCTCCACACTCTCTCGCGGGCGGCGATGGGAGGTCGCACGCCGGTGCAGCAGGGTCGGCTGTGGATGGAGGTGGCTACTCGCGGGCGCGGTGGTGGATGGAGCAGGGGCGGCGGATGGAGCCGGGCGGTGGCTCGCGGCGTCGCTCCGCGCAGCCGGCGGCGACTCCTCATGGTAGCAAGGGCGGCGGACGGAGTCGAGCTGGGGCGGCGGATGCAGTTGCGGCGAAAGACGTGGTGTGGTGCTTGAGGCTGGCGGCGGCGAGCCTCTGTGCGCCGGCGGCTCGCCTCTCCCTCTCGATCTCCGACGGGGGCGCTGCCCAGCTTCGGCTCCAGCGGGGACGGCGCTCCAGCCATCCACCGATGATGGCGTTCGATCCAGTGGCGCCAGGACTAGATCCGGCTGTGCATCGGCTAGATCTGGCGGTGGCGGGGGGCGGGGGCGGAGCTCCGGCGATGCAGCGACGACAACGCTTGATCCATCGACGACGACACCCGATCCAGCGGCGCCGGTACTTCGCGTGCGGCCGCCGGGCCCGGATCCGGTGGCCGAGGAGCCCGAGCAGGAGGAGGAGTTGTACTAATCGTTGGATCGGATCCCCTCCGCCTGCTACTCCACCCTCGCGCAGCGAAGTGGCGCCCTGGCAAGGTACCACGGCACCGGCGGCGAGTTACCGCGGCACCGGCGGCGGCGCAAAAAGGTACCTTCTTTTTCTTTTTTTTTCTGTCTCCAGCCCAAGCCCAACCCCCGGGCCCTGTCCGCCACCCGCAGTGCCGGCAGCTTGAAGCTGTCCCCACCGCCGCCTGAGGCAAACTTGAACCTGACCCCGCGCGCGGTGGCCGGAGCGGCTGGGCCGGCCATCGGCGGCGTGGGATCCCCGCTTGTGTGGTTCCACGCCGTGTCCCTTTGGGAAGTTTTGGCCGCGCTCCCCATCATCCGCCATTGTGCCCGCCTCCACCCCCGGCGTCCCTGTGCTCCTCACAACCACCTCTCTCCTCATTGTAAGCTCCTGCTCACCTTCACGGCTTCACTAGTGCGAGTTCCATTTATAAAAATCTGCATTGCGTAGTGGATATCCACTTGTAGTTACTTAAATCTTTCATGATCATTTCCTAGACAGGATCTTTGGAGTATCATTTGTGAAAGTGTATCTCAGTTATTTATTCATCCCTTCTGCATTTCTCAATCTCAATGTGGAGTAACTTTGAGGCATTGCATTGATGCATTATTATACTTGTTCTCAGCATAAAGAAATGGGCCTTTAGTTTGTCACAGGCCATCGTTTTTTTTTTGCGTTATTTTTTCAGTCATTACATGTCACGGTATCGAGTGAGCTGACTAGTTTTGGTACCCGACTTAAGCAGGTACTAGTACTCGTTCCGAAGAGGTACGGATACGTATCAACGAGTGAGGCTAGCTTCAGTACCCACCCCGAACAGGTACTGGTACTCTCATTCCGAAGATGTACCTCATTCCGAAGATGGCTGGGTGGGTGGATAAGATTGTTTCTTTGAAAGGAAACTTATGGATATTTAGAATACTGCAAAAATCTGTAATTTATATGTTTTCACAATTTGTATATCATGTTTGCATGATCATTCATTCATTCTAAATTAAATAATCCAGTACTGGAGAATCTCGTGGTGCGGAACCAATTGTTCTGCCTCAACTTTCATCCGTTGCGACCCCATCCCCCGCGCCCCCATACGCCCGCCGCCGACCCCATACCCCGTCCCCCGCCGCGCCGCCGCCGCGGCCGCTGCGGCTTCTATCCCCGCCGCCCTTCCCGTCTACACGACGGGGTCGAGGCCCAAGAGCCCGCCGCTTCAATCGCCATCGCGGCCGTCCCGCCGCCACGATCTGCTACGCCGCCACGCTGCCGCCGCTTCAATCGCCATCGCGACCGTCCCGCCGCCACGATCTTCCACGCTGCCGCCGCTTCAATTGCCATCGCCGCCGCCGCTACAATCGCCATCACCGCCGTGTACAGGTGAATTGATGGTTCATCCTCTCTCGCCTTGGCCTGATATTGATAGATTTTTTGCCAAATCAGACTTACTAAATTGATGGTTCATCCGTTATTTAAATTGATCCACATGTTCACATAGTAAATAGTGGTCACCACTGATTTGTTGGGTCAAGAAAAAATAATGATAGTTGCAAGATACATGTTTGGTGAAATCCCCCTTCAATTTGATATTGTTGTCCACCAAAATTGTAACATTCAGGGTTCCTGGGTGCCTTTGGAATATTTTCAAACCATGCACTTGGAAACACATCTACATATGCTAAATCAAAAGCAAGTCAGACGGTGTCGCCACTATCGCTTTAGTGTGCTTTGGTTTCTTTAAGAGTACATTGCCCTTTTTTCTTAACTGAGTACATGCAAGCTATTTAGAAATGTAGAACGTGTTGACCTTAGAATTATAATTTTCTACTTATAGGGAGATAGAGAAGCAAAGCCTCATTTAAAAGAGAATTTGCATTGGTTTAGGTGCATTCCACTCCTGCAAAAAAATGAAGATAAGAAGCAAGTCATGTAAACTTCATAAAAATAAACGATTATAGGATATGTCATTAGAAATATTCATATACTGCAACCTAAGTGCAGAGATAGAGAGCACATCCTAAATGCAGTGATCAAGCTGAGTTATTCAGACCATGCTTCATTCCATGGTAGTTCCAAACAGATCCAAGAGTATGAGATCAAGCAGAAATAAAAAGACATGGTAGTTCCAAGGACCCATCTCTTCAGACAGCAGCTTCAGTCCAATTATTTTCTAGGCTAGTTAGGGCATTCCACTTGTTGGGGCTTTAACTTGAAAAAAGGCATTGATTGAAGAGCAAGGAAAAGACAGTGCCATTGGTTCCAGATAATTGAGAATCGGTGTTAGGTTGAAGTACCTGAATGTTTGATTAGGCCTAATAAGAATCATCTTCTTATTTTATCATGCCTTGCTATGCACCGCTGCTTTTCAGTAAGCATTGGGTGCGAACCTTTGAACCACATGATATTATCTTGACGGCAAAGGACCTCCAAGATTCATTAAAAGAGAATGAAAGCATGTCTGCAAAATGTTTCAACACAGCCATACGTTTTCGTGCCTACAGTGACTACAGAAGGTTGCAGTATAACAAGCTGGAGATTTCAAAGCACTACATGGATCTACGATTCTGTGTAAGTTGGGTGCCGTTAATATTATTATGATATAGTTTGCACACTATTCTAAATAGTAAACCCTTTGTGTAATAATATGCTCATGTATTTGATCTCACTTTTATGTAGACAAAGTGTGATTTGAGACGAGAACCAAAATACCATGAGCCTTGTACGGGTAAAGAGTGGGCTACAACGATTGGTCCATGCAACAAAACAAGCTATGACTTTTAAGTTGCAGATATGTAAGTCCCGTGTAATCTTTGTTTTAAATGATATTAAAAAGTACTAACTTTGATTCCATTTTGCAGTTCCTGATGCCATGGTTAACTGGGAAAAAATTCATGCTGTATGTCTTGGACTATAAGGAAAAGAAACTGACAGTGGTTGACTCCAATCGCATTGAAGAAAAGTGGAAACATATGCCATACAAGAAGTACGCGCGTATAATCCTACAATTTCATATGAAGTATATACTGGCAATGAATATACATTGTCCAGGATGGAACCAAGATATTTATGATTGGCCATATATCCGTGCGGAAGGTGTTCCCGAAGACACTGATGGGTAAGTTGAAGTGCATTATCCAGTGCTGAAGTACCAATGCACACTACATAGTTATATAACATTGTTCTTCCACGGGTATTCAAGTGGCTACCTCGTTTTACAGTGTATGGCAGCAATTAATAGTAGCCAATCCACCATAATTTGCACGGTTAGTATAATAATTTTTTAATTTCTTGCCTTATTTGCAAGACATGAAACTATGGTACACTTTCTAAACTTTTATATATTCACCTGACCCATGTGCAGGATGGCAGGATAATGCGGCAAAACTTGGCTATCCTGACACAATGAAGGATATCCAAATAATTCTTTGCTCTTTTACGAGCTTTCCCTGGATTATGCAGGACTTTATTGTTTTTCCAGTACAAGTAGCGATTTCTTTCCGGGAAAAACTATGTTATATCTATCCTTTGCACGAACTCAATTGAACTGTGAATTATTTACTATCCGTGTTTCAATGAAGTTTGATTAATTAATAGTTTGCACTATATATAAATCAATAGAGGCATATAATATACAATATAATTAACCATGGTTGTGTAGCCCACCATCCATAAAACAAAATGACTAACTTCTATGAACTTTGGTGCGACTCTACAACCATCAAAATTTTAATTTTTCATGTGATCTATCTTTCATTGTTCCATGTATATACCCGTAGCAACGCACGGGCACTTACCTAGTTCATTCTAAATTAAGGAGGAATTTAGTGGGGATGCAGCCTGGACGTATGCAACCAGGCATGGCTTAGAGTCAGTTGAACCGAGGAAATCATCTACGAAGTCACTTGGGCCAGTTTGCTGGAGCTGCAAACAGTGCAAATAAGTCCATTCAGTTTCCTAAATAGATAGCTGGACTTTATTGTTATTCGTTTATGAGCTCACTCATGAAAGTGAACTAATGAAAAAAGTTTCTTTTTGTTTCGTTGCTAGTTTCATCTGTAGATTATTTTTTGTACACGGTCCAATCATTGGCTAATCTTGCCTCGTTTGTTTTTGCATTTTAGATGGCATGTATACCTGGAACTATGCAATCACAGTCGCTGATACCACAAATGCAGGTCAGTGCCTTTATCTTCACTCTATTCAAAGAAAATAATTCCTCTGCACGTATGGTATAATTGATCATCTCAATTACTGGGCTCCGAAAGTCTGCATTTCACATCTTCCCTTTACCTTTGTAAATCTTCAAGAAAGAAGGTACTCTGACTGCATTGTACATGAGATTTTGCTGTAGGTTGGTATAAAATTCTATTGTTTGCATCGTGTTGACACTCAAATTGGGCCGAAGGCCAAACCGGTCTGACCGGTTTGCCAAACCGGTCAGACCGGTTTTATTCTGTAATTCGAGTAGGATTAGGATTCCGAGTTTAATCCCATATTGTAACCTATTCGAAAGGGGTAAGACTTCCCCGGCCTATAAATATAAAGGCTAAGGCCGATTGAGAGGGATTCCAATCGAATCAAACACGTTTACCCTTTACTTTTTTATCTCTCAAACCCTAATCTTTTCCAACCCCCATATTCTGTTCTTTGCTCGTCTCTACGGCGTTCAAGGACGTTCTAGGTGGCCTGCCGACCCTAGAGCAACCCTAGATCAGCTCGAGCTCCGACGGGGTCCCTCCCGAGCTCGAGTTTCTAGGTCTTCACGACCTCCCGACCAAAAGCGGTCAGACCGGTCTTAAGAACCGGTCAGACCGGTTTGCCCCGGGTGATCAGGAGTTGGCCGTTGTGACGGCCGTGCCTATCGGAGAAATTTGAACTTTATGCCTTCCCAGTTGAGCACCAAGAACTGTCTAAATGGGAAACATATAAAGTTCTGCTTCCTAGTTATATTATCCGTATCATATTGCTTCACCATTTGGTTCAAGGTATTCAGATCTCTTTCCCTGTTTGGGTAATATCAGATTCCTGTGGAAGCCAAGATACTTGAACAATGGCCTACTTTTGGGCTCTCAAAAGTGGGAGGCTAGGGTTGGCCTATCCTTTCGGCTACACTGTTGATGTTTCTTTTCTTTTGATTCCTCTTCTCTGATAATCAGAACCGACACTGCATTCAGCCCTGCAACCTTTATGATTAAATAACTTTCCTGAAATGCTTTTGAATGGAATATATCTCAGCATATCTTGATTGTAATTATTTTGTATCCAGGTTGAAGTACTTTGCTTGCCGCTTGCAGAGGCCACCCATCTCTTGATGGATGACAATGTGGGCACTCAAGGTCTGATCCCAACACCACCTTCAAAGTTCTAAGAATTATTCCTTAGCACAATTAGTATATTGCTTCTCATTCATCTTTTATCAAAACTAGTACTGTAAACCAACTGTCAGCCTCAACTCTGGAACCTCCAGGAAATAGAAGAAATTTTGCTGAATTATTTCCATTGTTTGAACTAAAGTTCAATATTTTCAAGACATAAAAGCAAATCAATGATTTCGTGAAAAAGGAACAAAGAAGATGATTTTTTTTGGTGAGGATGAAAAACCGTTTTGTTCCAAATTGAATTGAACACATGCTGATTAGACCTTAATCATTAGTTGATCAGTATGCAAATTTTGTCTCTGGCATCATTGTGAAGATACATGAGCTGATCTGCTGGGTCCAGGTGGGCTAAATTCTCCCTTTCTTCTGGCTGTATTCCTTAAAAGTACATGTGAAGTCTTGGAGATCTGGGTCTCCTTGTGAATCGAGCTGGCTAATCGTACTTTACGTTTTATTACGTTCATCATTGCTAGTTAAGACACAGC
>OAMR01000511.1:33621-47521 GCA_900205405.1 Echinochloa crus-galli
TCAGGAGTTAGCCGTTGTGACGGCCGTGCTGCGCGTTTGATCGATTTCGAGTGTGTTGGCGCGTTTTTGTGTCAACACATCGGCACATGATTTATATTATAAACGCCAAAACTGGCTTGTCCATACAAGTTCAGCACATCTCTCTCTAGTTGATGGACTATGTCAGCAGTTTAATTTCTCATTTGGGCAGTTGGCTTCTCTTGCAATAGACAAGGTTTACCACTTTATGTTCTCCTCTTATGCTAGCAGTATCTACTGTTGGTCACATAATTTTTTCCCTGACATCTTACTCCCAAAAGTTTAGTTCCCAAAAGTCCCTAAAAAGTTACTCCCAAATACACTATGCAAAAAGAAGATTCTCCATCACATCAAAATGTCATAACATGCATGGAGTACTAAATGTAGATGAAATCAAAAATTAATTGCACAGTTTTGTTGTACTCTGCGAGGCGAACAGAGCCTAATTAATCAATTTTTGGACAATTTTTTGCACATACAAACGAAATGCTACAGTAGTACAATGATTACGAAGTGACATCTTACTCCCAAATTCAACCTTCCAATTCTAACATCTAAACACCACCAAAGAGTTCTGCTGCAATGGTACAGTGGTCCAGGACCCAGAGCTTGGATTGGACGGTTATGGTATTTTTCGCCAAACTTGTGTTCTTGAGCCTACGCGTTGTTTAGCACTTGTGTATGTCTACAAGGTACTTATCTCAACGAATTGTTTGCTGGTTCAGGTCATTCAACTCCAGGGTGATCAGAAATAATGCCGAATGCACGTGTGACTGGTGCTTAGTTGATCGGAATCACGAATGAATATGTTCGACTTTGAATATACTCTACCCATTTTTTTCTAGTTCATGTTAATGATTTCATCCAAATGTCGGAATGAAGGACCTTTCCCAGCTAAGATGCAGGAGATTTAGAGAAATGGACGAGTGTTGATACATGTTTCGGTGAATGTCCAGATCCAGATCGGCGGATCTTGTACCTGTAACAAAGTCAAGGAGGTTGTACATGCTAGAACCAGTCCGTTTAAGAGGAGCCAGCATGATTTAGTTGTGTTTGGAATCAGCTAGCTTTTGTTGGATGTTTTTGGTATTTAATGTAAGTATTTATGTGAATGGTGATGGCGTGGTGATACTTCATTTTGTAGTATAAAGTTGTTTTGTGATCTCATGGGTGATTTATTTTGTAAGAAACCAGACAGAAATATATGGTGAAGTGGATGTTCTTAAAATATTCACTGCTTTCTTTGTTCATTATATTTTAGGAATATTGGCAGTAAGAGAGGAGGGAATTAAATAATGTAGTGTAACTATGTGGATAAATACAAGGAGCGATGCTATTAGAGTTGGTGGTACTAATATGTACTGTAATATGCTGGAGCAGGTACCGCTTCTAGATAGTGATATATATAAACTAGTTTTGTTTGCACAGTCCAGCTGCGCAACGGTAGCATTGGAAAATAAAAAATTGCCCACAACATGTGGGCTGTGTTTAGTTCAAAAACGAAAAGAGAAAGTTTGGTGAAAATGTCACATCGGACACTGTAGCGTACTGTAGCACTTTTCGTTTGTTTGTGGTAAACATTGTCCTACCATGACCTAACTAGGCTCAAAAGATTCGTCTCATCGTGTACATCAAAACCATGTAATTAGTTTCTTTATTTACCCATGTTCAGTGCTCCATGCATGAGGAGAGAGATTTAATATGATTTGATGTGATAGGTGAATAGTGAAGTTTGGAGAGAGAATTTTTGGAAAGTTTGGGAAACTAAACACAGCCGCGGTCCAGAATCACTTGACAGTACAGCCTTTCACGGTACACGATGCCACACTGTGTCCGGTCTAACTTTATGTCCCCTCAGGACAGAGAGATTCACTGAGTATACAAACAAGAAATAAATCATATAACTTTAGAAATACAGATACATAAGACAAAACAGGCTCAGATCTCGAATAGAATCAGCAGCCACGATTGAGTCACCTGTAAGTGACGGGTCACACAACCATTTTTCGTAAGAGAACGTTTAATAACCAGTGAGAAGAAATAGGAGAGAGTAGTACGGGTGACTCACCAGACGTCGGCCGGCGGTCGAATCGTCCTATGGTCGTTTTTACTGGCTTCGCTTGTCCTATATTTTAAATAGCCCGTCAATCAGCTGGCAGCGGGCGTACCTATTAGCCCTATGCTATCTCCAACAATAGAGACCCAAACCAGCTATCCATTTCATAGTTGGGGTCACACATAGTAAATAAGTAGGCTACCCAAGTATTTCCTTCTCCAACGAGCGACAAAAAACAGAGGGCCCATACTTTCATCCCCTTCCTCCGGTCGCTTTCTTCCACCTCGCGTGCGCCACCAAATCTCGCAGCTGCCCCGGCCGAAGACCTCGCACCGCTCCAGCCGGTCGGCGCCGAGCGGCAGAGCTGGATGCGGGATGCCCTCAGGCTGGGCTGCGCTCCCGGGGAGGCGGTGGTGGTCAACCTCGCCTTCGCGCTCTCCCACGTGCCCGACGAGAGCGTCTCTCCGGCGAACCCGCGCGACGAGCTCCTCCGACGCGTGCGCGTGCTGGGCCCGCAGGTGGTGGAGCTCCCTAGCGCTCGTGGACAGCGGGAGCGAGCGCGGCGGACGGCGGGCACGGCGGATGACGCGCGTCGGTGGCAACTGCGGGCGGCGGGTGGCGCGTGCGGCAGGGGGCTGGGGGGCGCGAGCACGGTGGCCGACCGAGCAGCTGGGGCTGCCGGCGCGTGGACACCGCAGCCTGGCGAGAACGAGCGACATGCGCGCGAGCACGCGGCCGGTCGGGCACGAGCGAAGATGGCCGGCCTATAGGTCCTCCGCGGCCGGAGGAGGAGGTCCCCTCGAGCGCCGTCCGTCATGGACCCAAAACGCCGTGAGGCTGCTTCGCTGCACCGGCCGAGGAGGTGACCGAGCTCCGACCGCCGAGGCCCCGTCGAGCGCCGGCCGCCATGGGCCCACCGCGCCGCGAGGTTGCTTCACCGCGCCGGCTGAGGAGGTCCCCGCCGAGCTCCGACCGCCGAGCGCCGAGCCGCCGAGCTCCGTCACGGGCTCGCCTCGCGGAGCCTGGAAGCGCCGCCGCGCCCTGTCACGGGCCCACCACGGGACGGATGCGTCACGGTGGAGTGGGATGCATTTTTGCGTCGCCCATCGGCTGCGAGGCATTTTGCGTTCGGCGTTTGCGTCGTCTTTTGGAGTCGGATTTTGACACCCAAGTATGTTGTTGGAGACAGCCTAAGCCGTGAACAGGCAGCAATGCAGGGTTGCACGATCTCTCTCTCCTCTCTCTCTGGGGTGTTTAGTTCCATGGAAAGAGGTAAAAAGTGGGGTGGAAAGGTCACGTCGGACACTGTAGCACTTTTCGTTTGTTTGTGGTAAACATTGTCTTACCATGACCTAACTAGGCTCAAAAGATTCGTGTCGTCGTGTACATCAAAACCATGTAATTAGTTTTTTTATTTATCTATGTTTAGTGCTCTATGTATGAGGAGAGAGATTTGATCTGATAGGTGAAAAGTGAAGTTTGGAGAGAGAATTTTTGCAAGTTTAGTGATGGGACGGGGAACTCTCTCTTTCCTCGAGTACGACGCACTGGCGCGCAAGGCTGCAGGGCTTGGGCGTACGACGCAATGCCAGGGCTTGGGCGTACGCGTAAGTTGCAGAGAGGGAGGGAAGGAAAAACAAGCTGCTTAGAAACCCGATTAGGATAGAGCTAGCATTTTAATACGTATACATAATAGCTAAATATCAAAATTAGTTGATTGATTTTTTAAATTTAAACAACTAAGCTTATCCTAGAATTTAAGAAATTTTAACGAGTTTTTTAATAAAATCTAATGCACTTTCTTATTGTCATTTTGTTTCTTAACTTTTTTGAAAAGAAAGAGAAAATAGAAATTCCTTTTTAATAGAAAACATTACGCATGAAGTTTATGTTCATACTACCGTAATACATATATATATTTTCATACATGCACTTACTTAACTATATAAAACATCCCACCCTAATCCATGACCTAACTAGGCTCAAAAGATTCGTGTCGTCGTGTACATCAAAACCATGTAATTAGTTTTTTTATTTATCTATGTTTAGTGCTCTATGTATGAGGAGAGAGATTTGATCTGATAGGTGAAAAGTGAAGTTTGGAGAGAGAATTTTTGCAAGTTTAGTGATGGGACGGGGAACTCTCTCTTTCCTCGAGTACGACGCACTGGCGCGCAAGGCTGCAGGGCTTGGGCGTACGACGCAATGCCAGGGCTTGGGCGTACGCGTAAGTTGCAGAGAGGGAGGGAAGGAAAAACAAGCTGCTTAGAAACCCGATTAGGATAGAGCTAGCATTTTAATACGTATACATAATAGCTAAATATCAAAATTAGTTGATTGATTTTTTAAATTTAAACAACTAAGCTTATCCTAGAATTTAAGAAATTTTAACGAGTTTTTTAATAAAATCTAATGCACTTTCTTATTGTCATTTTGTTTCTTAACTTTTTTGAAAAGAAAGAGAAAATAGAAATTCCTTTTTAATAGAAAACATTACGCATGAAGTTTATGTTCATACTACCGTAATACATATATATATTTTCATACATGCACTTACTTAACTATATAAAACATCCCACCCTAATCCATGACCTAACTAGGCTCAAAAGATTCGTGTCGTCGTGTACATCAAAACCATGTAATTAGTTTTTTTATTTATCTATGTTTAGTGCTCTATGTATGAGGAGAGAGATTTGATCTGATAGGTGAAAAGTGAAGTTTGGAGAGAGAATTTTTGCAAGTTTAGTGATGGGACGGGGAACTCTCTCTTTCCTCGAGTACGACGCACTGGCGCGCAAGGCTGCAGGGCTTGGGCGTACGACGCAATGCCAGGGCTTGGGCGTACGCGTAAGTTGCAGAGAGGGAGGGAAGGAAAAACAAGCTGCTTAGAAACCCGATTAGGATAGAGCTAGCATTTTAATACGTATACATAATAGCTAAATATCAAAATTAGTTGATTGATTTTTTAAATTTAAACAACTAAGCTTATCCTAGAATTTAAGAAATTTTAACGAGTTTTTTAATAAAATCTAATGCACTTTCTTATTGTCATTTTGTTTCTTAACTTTTTTGAAAAGAAAGAGAAAATAGAAATTCCTTTTTAATAGAAAACATTACGCATGAAGTTTATGTTCATACTACCGTAATACATATATATATTTTCATACATGCACTTACTTAACTATATAAAACATCCCACCCTAATCCATGACCTAACTAGGCTCAAAAGATTCGTGTCGTCGTGTACATCAAAACCATGTAATTAGTTTTTTTATTTATCTATGTTTAGTGCTCTATGTATGAGGAGAGAGATTTGATCTGATAGGTGAAAAGTGAAGTTTGGAGAGAGAATTTTTGCAAGTTTAGTGATGGGACGGGGAACTCTCTCTTTCCTCGAGTACGACGCACTGGCGCGCAAGGCTGCAGGGCTTGGGCGTACGACGCAATGCCAGGGCTTGGGCGTACGCGTAAGTTGCAGAGAGGGAGGGAAGGAAAAACAAGCTGCTTAGAAACCCGATTAGGATAGAGCTAGCATTTTAATACGTATACATAATAGCTAAATATCAAAATTAGTTGATTGATTTTTTAAATTTAAACAACTAAGCTTATCCTAGAATTTAAGAAATTTTAACGAGTTTTTTAATAAAATCTAATGCACTTTCTTATTGTCATTTTGTTTCTTAACTTTTTTGAAAAGAAAGAGAAAATAGAAATTCCTTTTTAATAGAAAACATTACGCATGAAGTTTATGTTCATACTACCGTAATACATATATATATTTTCATACATGCACTTACTTAACTATATAAAACATCCCACCCTAATCCATGACCTAACTAGGCTCAAAAGATTCGTGTCGTCGTGTACATCAAAACCATGTAATTAGTTTTTTTATTTATCTATGTTTAGTGCTCTATGTATGAGGAGAGAGATTTGATCTGATAGGTGAAAAGTGAAGTTTGGAGAGAGAATTTTTGCAAGTTTAGTGATGGGACGGGGAACTCTCTCTTTCCTCGAGTACGACGCACTGGCGCGCAAGGCTGCAGGGCTTGGGCGTACGACGCAATGCCAGGGCTTGGGCGTACGCGTAAGTTGCAGAGAGGGAGGGAAGGAAAAACAAGCTGCTTAGAAACCCGATTAGGATAGAGCTAGCATTTTAATACGTATACATAATAGCTAAATATCAAAATTAGTTGATTGATTTTTTAAATTTAAACAACTAAGCTTATCCTAGAATTTAAGAAATTTTAACGAGTTTTTTAATAAAATCTAATGCACTTTCTTATTGTCATTTTGTTTCTTAACTTTTTTGAAAAGAAAGAGAAAATAGAAATTCCTTTTTAATAGAAAACATTACGCATGAAGTTTATGTTCATACTACCGTAATACATATATATATTTTCATACATGCACTTACTTAACTATATAAAACATCCCACACTAATTAAAGTTGTGCTCTTCTTCAACTATTATTATGTTGGGTGGATCTTTTTTATGTTGGCTATTAATCAAAGTGTTATGCACATCCACGTATTACATTAGGATAGCGTTATATGAAATGGAATCAATATAATACTATAGATGTCTCATGAAAGATTTGATCAAGCATCTAGCGGGTCATCTCTTTCTAGGGGGTCTTAACAAAAAGGTAAAATAGGCGTTTTCGTTCTTAAACTTTGTTGTAGGGGTTAAGTTCGTACTTTAACTTCTAAAAAGGTCAATTAGTCCCTGATCCTTCGTCGTTTTTGGGTTAAACTTGTTCTTGTGCTAGGGTAGTGCTCCATGCCGGCATGCTATTAATGTAAAATGTCCTTTTTATCCTAGAAATGGGACACAACCATCCCTTACCGGTGCCCTTCGATTTCTCTATTAGGCCTTGTTTAGATTCCTTTGGAACTAAACACAGCCGTGGTCTCATGCTAGTATGCAACGTCACATCAGCACAGGGAATAGTTTGACCTAAAAACGAGAATTGAAGATTAGATTGGCCTTTTTAAAATTTAAAGGATAAACTTGATCCTTGGATCAAAGTTCGAGGACTTTAATCAATTTTTGGACAATTTTTCACAAATACAAACGAAATGCTACAGTGGTGCAATGATTACGAAGTGACATCATACTCCTAAATTCACCCTCTCAATTCTAACATGTAAACAAGGCCTTAGCTCCCAACCGGCCATGGGTGAGCTCCAGTAGCTCCCCACTAGCCTTAGGGTACGTACAACGCCCCATAGTCATCCGTAGATATGCAGACGAATTTTGCAGAAACCCCCCTCGCGACCCGTGTCTACGACCGAGCTGCCGTCTCCTTCGTCTACGAGCTGCGGCCCGTGCTCCCAAGCAAAACGACGACAGAGTCTTCCGTTGTACGGCACGCTGCGAGGAGCCGTCGGAGGCATGGATCCCGTGCGTGCGCGGAGGAGTATTCGATTGCCGCCATATTGAACGCTGTCGTGCGGTAGAGCGCTGGCCTCGCCAACAATGGCGGCCCGACCGCTCAGTGCGCGGCGGCGCCGGTCACTGGGCGGCTTCCGCGGCCCTTGGGTGAGCGCTCGAGTTCCACACGCACACGGGAAGGCTACCTGGGTGCTTGGCTTAGGCGGCGCACGTGCGGAGGAAGCTATCAACGGTGAGGTGTTCAATGGCGGCCATGGCGACGGCGTCGTGGAGCTTGGGTGGGCTTGGGGTGGCGCGCGTAGGTGGAACGGGCTGCGGAGAGAGTGGGGATGCTGCTGCGCTTGCTCGTGGGGGAGGAAAGGAGGTGGAGCGGCGACGGCTATCGGCTCCGGTGAGCGGCGGCGCGTGGGGAAGAGAGTGAGCAGAGAAAGAAGATGACCGGAATTTGGGGCTCCCATGGTAGATTCAACTCGTGAACAACTCAAACGGATCGCTGATGGTGTGGTGAGGCTGTGTGTTCAAGGAATTTAAAGGAGGACAACCAACCATGGCGAATTTCACCCGAGAAGACAGCTCGTGCAAGGGGGGAGAATGATGGGAGGTTGAAGATGACTGTCTCACGGTGGATAAGCTCGAGCTGCCCTATTTTGTCTGTGTTCTGCTCCTTTCTTTTCTGAACCCGTGAATTCAGGCCCAAATATCTCCAAAATTCATACATGAACTTTGAAATCGGCCAATAGGAAATTTGTAAACTTCATATTCCTCTTCAATTTCTGTTACAGACACATGGCTTAATTCAACCTATATCTTGCTCAAACAGGGTCAGCATTTTCTGAATTTGAGTTGCACTCTTTCTGAACCCGAAACTTGCAGCCCCTGGATCTCCAAATTTCACATGTAAACATCAGAAACACTCAACATAAATGTTTTAGATCTGACATTTGGCTACATTTTTCCTTTCAGGCACATCCTCAAATTTGGCCTCTAACAGCAGAGCTCGAATTATTTGAATGTATTGTGCGTTGTCTCGTATATGTAACAAAGGCTACAAGGATCAAATTTGTACTAGATCCTCATGAGTTTGTGTGTCAAATGGTGAATTAATTATCATATAGACAGCTAAACAGACAACACATTATACAAGCTGTCAGTTCAGCTGTCTATTTGTAATAAAAAGACAGTAGCTGTCTCTACTGTTGTACTTGCCCTTATGTGGATGGGATACCCAAGCCACACTGTACCGTGTTGTTGCCTGCCCAACGCACCGTGCTCATGAGGTTACCGAAGCAATAAGCTCATCTCACTTCAAGCCAAGGGCAAAGGGGGCATCTCATATCCCCATTTCATCACCAAAATTCCCAAAATTCTCTCTCCAAACATCACTATCCACCTATCAGATCAAATCTCTCTCCTCATGCATGGAGTACTAAACGTGGGTAAATAAAAAAACTAATTGCATGGTTTTGATGTACACGACGAGACGAATCTTTTGAGCCTAGTTAGATCATGACAGGACAATGTTTACCACAAACAAACGAAAGGTGCTACAGTACGCTACAGTGTTCAAAGTGACATTTTTTCCAAACTTTCTCCTACACTTTTTGGAACTAAACACAGCCGTGGTCTCATGCTAGTATGCAACGTCACATCAGCACAGGGAATAGTTTGACCTAAAAACGAGAATTGAAGATTAGATTGGCCTTTTTAAAATTTAAAGGATAAACTTGATCCTTGGATCAAAGTTCGAGGACTGAAATGTCTATTTTACCTAACAAAAACAAATTCATAAATCATAAAACACAATGGTAAAAATAGAATGCATTTTTGTGTATAAAAATTTAAGAGCTCATATTTGAATTAACATAATTTTAATAAAATCATAGGCCAAAAAATAAAATGTACAAAACATCGAGGGCTAACATTTGAAGCAACATATTTGAGTCGATTCCATCGAGTGAACTTGGTCTTAAAAATCCTACCTATGAACATTTTTATCTATTTTGCAATATTTATAAAGAGATGAAGCGGCTTGAACCAAAATTATCTTGTCAACACACCTAACCCCAATAGGTGCCGGATGCTTTCATCTTCTTGTTCACATAGTGGGCATTGTGCAGGGTGGGGAAGGCCTCGCCGCGCTAGGCGATACACGGTACAGCATCTGTTGTGGGCGACCAACCACATGAAGATATGACATTTAGGAGGAGCCCATGTCTTCCAAATTCGATTGTACGACTTAAAAGAAATAGACTCATTGAAAAGAGTTTTGTATGCCGATTTTGCTGTATATAATCCTCAAGAAGATAGCCGTAAAATATGTTTGTCAGGAATCTCTTGATGCAACACCACATTGCTTTATTGTCCCATAGAAGTAGGTATTCTATCAAGGCGTCAACAGAGATGTTTCCCTGGATATTCTCTAGCCACCTTTGATTTATCAAGGCTTCTTTGCTTGTTTGCTCTTCTTTTAGATACTGACATGGGGCTAACTCTTGAATACATTTCCCCATATGTCCTTTCAGAATAGAGTATTAGCCCCGTCACCAATCTCTATGTAGACTGCCAGCAACATTAGTGCCTGGACTTCGTCCCGACTTGGAGATTTGGGCCGTGTTTAGATCCAGATTTTGGACTCCCAAGTTGGGATGTACAGGTCACGTCGTACAGTTCCGTGTACTGTAGCATTTCGTTTGTATGTACGAAAAAATGTCAAAAGTACAACAAAACTATATAATTAGTTTTTGATTTCATCTAGATTTAGTACTTCATACTTGTTATGACATTTTAATGTGACGGAGAATCTTCTTTTTTATAGTAAATTTGGAGTAACTTTTTGTAACTGAACAGGACCTTGGTTACAGAACACATTCGTGTGTAAAATTTCTCGATCAGTCCCGTTTCAGGCCGCGGTGGTTTTCTCCGTTCCGGTGACGGTGAGATAATGGCCCCTCCTACTTGTTCTACAACTCGCTAACTGTGGTTGGGTCTAGAGAGTTCGTGATCAATCCAGACTTGAGAGGTTGAGGAGACCGAGCAGCCCGGTCCAGCTGGGGCCCATGGGCAGACACAAATATTGGACTCGCTGAACAAATAAAACACCTCTCTATCTACTCATATAAAATTTTATATTACAAGTAAGGGCCGTGTTACGCAAGTCCGGGAGAAAAATTGTCCAAAAAAATCTTGCAATGCATAGAGTACTAAACGAAATCTTTTTTTTATACTTAAGACTTGATTATATTAAAAAGTGCAAACCAGAGTACAAGGATTTGGGATCTTCCATCCCAAAGAATAACATTGTAGCTTCGTAGCTACTACTGAAGAGCCAACGCAGTGACTCATATAAACATGCTCAATAAAAGAAAAACAGACTAATAAAATTAATCCGAACTTCTGTTGAAACACACACAGAGGTGATGTCTTCGTTGAGGGCGCCGGGCCGAAAGAGAGGGGTGGCCACAACGTCGACACGAGGGTCCTCATCGCACTCTGATAGTACAGTCGACGCACCTCTGAACTGTCTGATCGGGATGTGCCTTCGAGGATTAAATGGTTTGAGCCGTAGATATCGTAGAAGCTTCACCAGACTCAAGCAACTGACTCTACATGTACTAACGTTAAACCTGAGGACCGGCGTCGACGGAGGTCGGCGGTCTCCTCGAACGTCAGCAAATGCTTCGCCACTTCTTTGAGTGTTGTCAAATTGAAGAACGAAACAATGGATTGCAAAGTGCTGTTCCCTTCTCAATGCTTCCATGTTACTGATTCTCACACTAAAACTTGCTAGAGAAGACGCGTGCACGTGAGCCAATAAGACCGACCGCAAGTGCTTAGCAGCAAGAAATATTAGCTTGTAGTGGGGCCCAGGTGGTTGGTGGGGCCACACGCAATGGAGAAGGAAATTCGATCTTCTCCTCTGCGGCGACCACGCGAAATCGATGAACACCATGGAAGCACCGCAGTCATTCAGGCCTGGCGACGCATCACGGACACTGCAAACGGCCATGCCGCCGACGAGGAGAACCACGCCGGCGGACGCGCCGCAGGGGTGGGACTGCCGTGACCGCATCAAGATCAAGAAGGCCTGAATCTCGGCGAGGGTAGCCATGGGAGGTGGAGGGGAGGAGGCAGCTCGAAACGCTCGATCCGAAGTTGAAGGCCTCAGATCGAGATGAGCGGAGGCCGGAGCTTCCTCAGGGGTCAAGATGGCAACGGGTACGTACCCGCTGGGTACTGCCCCGCCACACCCGCACCTGCCAGATAAAATTCTACCCGTTAAAATACCCTTACCCGCTCACGGGTATAAAAACTTGCCCACACCCGCACCCGCACGGGTTTTTTTACCCGACGGGTAACCCATACCCGGTTGCACACCCGCCATGAACCATGAATATACTACTGATAAACAGCGAAAATCAACAAAATTGAAGTAACAGCATTCACCAATAACAGTACCAACACGGCCGCAATAGACAAGAATCAATGCGTGCTAGCAGTAAATAGTGAAAGGAATAGTGTGTTCAATAGTGATAGGAATTCTTTTAAGCAACATGTCGTTTTCATGCTATAGTGATAGCTACTTGACGAGCCTCCTGCGGCCGCTGCTTGACAGGGCGTCGAGTTACAGTTGCAGCTTGCTTCTTCTTGGGCTCACCAACACAGCACGGCGCTAGCGTCGTTCTCCGGCAGATGAGGAAGTTGGACCAGCGCAAGCGACGGAGTAGCCGATGGCTTGTTCTTGCTGGCGTCCTCCAGATCCGGCTCCGGTGGGTGCAGGTCGTGGTGGCAGAGGTGCTGCCATGGATGCAATGGCGGCGACGAGCGCCGAGGGAGTCGCGAATCGACGACTGGGGTGTAGGGTGTGGCCGTGTGGCACTCTGGCGGCGGCGGCTGGTACCGGGAGAGGAGAGGTACGAGGGGATAGAAATGAGATTTGGGTTAGGGTTTCTCATCCATCTGAGTATATATACACGGGCCATGTGTATATGGGCTAGATGTACATGGACCTTCGGGTATATTTTACCCACGGGTTTGCGGGTATGGGTACTATACAGCCGTACCCGCATTCGCTATACCCGATGGGTACAGATTTTTACCCATTAACACACCCACGGGTGATGATATCTTTCCACACCCACCTTCTTAGCGGGTAAAACCCGTCGGGTAGTCGGGTTTCGGGTACCCATTGCCATCTTGACTCAGGGGCTACCGGATCGGGAGGGGAACGAAGCAGATCATGGCGACGGCGAGGTGCGGAGGTGGGAGTGAGTGGATCTGCATCGGCGGTGTGGGGAGGAGACTTTATTTGGATACAACTCACCTTCACCGCGCAGCTGCTTCCGACGAGGACGGCGGCGACGGCGAGGTGGCGAAACCCGAGCTCCGCGGGTCGCCGGAGGCCCATCCGGGCGAACTTGAAGACTCAACAGACTAAAACTAACTAGTAGTAGATACGTAGTAAAGATGGGGGCCGGCCCACCTCCCTGCTCGCCGTCGGCGAAGACGCCGGTGGAGGAGAGGGAGGGGGCCGGAGTCTACAGAGATCTGGGGGAGCTCGGGGGAGGTGGGGAACTTGGGGGTTTCTATTTACGGCGCTAAGGTTGTGTGAGCCGCTCCCGACTCAAACGAAATCTATTTGCAAATCTCTTTTAGAGATGGGTACAACTTTACGCGACGAATCTAACGAGCCTAATCAGTCCATGATTTGCTACAGTTGTGCTATAGTAACCATCATCTAATCGTACGGTCAAAGATCTCATTAGATAGATCTCGCGAAATAGTCCAACATTGTGAAGGTAGTTTTGTAAAGTGGCTTTATTTAATATCCTTAGTTATTAGTCAAAGCACTGATAAATTCTCCGGAGAAAAATTCCGAGGCAAAGAAACACAGCAAAAATAGCATTCTGGTTCGGAAGAAGTCTACATACCCCCTCGAAGTATCAAGCATGGAACACTTCATCCCCTAAACTACAAAACCCTCTCACCTTTAGAAACCGGTGCACATAACCCCTCGGGTGGTTTTCATAGACGGTTTTGCAAACAATTTTATAGAAGCCCCCCTAACATTTATAAATCCTTGCAAATAGACCCCTCCGGCATTAAACGACGAGCCCGACTGTTCGACGGCGGCGACGATGGCGGCGGCCGGTACGAGAAGGCGTGCGCCGCGCTGGGGGAGTGCCGCGACGGCGCGGGCTGGGTCCGCGCCATGCTCCGCGAGGCCGACAGCGGGACGGTGCGGGAGCTGCACCGGAGAAGGCAGAGCAGTCCATGGCCGCGGAGGAGGCAAACGGCGGCGGCGACGACGTCGGCGGCCGCGCAGCGGCGATGGACGTCGAAGAGGAAGCCTCCGCACTCCGCTGGTAGTCGCGAGGGTCCACCGCTCAGTCACAGACTCCAGACCCCCGCCGCGCCGGGCGCTCCACGCCC
>OAMR01000511.1:57374-83128 GCA_900205405.1 Echinochloa crus-galli
GAGGGAATGCCAGTTATGTACATCATTCCTCATAGCAAGGTATGTGAGAATCAGCCAAGTTGTTTTATGAACATTTCTTCAAATGTATTTACTGATGTTAATTGCTCGCAAATTTGTGGTTCGGTTCTTGTCTGCTTCAGCATAATCTAGTAATATCAAAATAAAGTTTCCTTTGTCGAGACAGTTTGAATATTGGTTAGACCTTAAACCATCAAGATTAATGACAAATGGATTCAGCTCGAGGACCAGTTCTGTTATCCAATGCCCCCTATTTCAGTTAATATTGCGTTATCTTCCTGAGACAAAAAATAGGATGCCCATGCTAAGACCCTTTTGCCTCAGTGTTTTGTTGCGGTAGCAGAATTAAAGTTGCTTCGATGACATATTTACTACTTTGGATTATGGTCTATCTTGTTTTTGTGCTCATGCGATTAACATAAAGTTCTGCTTGCAAGCTGCAGAAGGCTGTGCTAAAAGGAGTGATTACTGGTTGCAATATACGTTGCTTTTGTCCGTCCTGTAATGGCTCCAAGGTTGGTGTTCAGCAGTCTATAAACTATTAAAGGACACAAACTATTTACATTATGTTATTCTCCTTCTCGTTTTACAGGCTGTTTCGGCTTATTACTTTGAACAACATGCTGGAAGCACCAAAAAACATCCTGCCGACTACATTTACTTAGGGAATGGCAATAGTTTGCGTGATGTGCTGCGTGCATCAGATAGATCTCCCTTGGAGGCTCTGGAAAAAACGATTCGTTCCTCCATTGATCCAGGGGTTAAGAGGAGCCATGTTAATTGCCTTAATTGCAACGGTAAGAAATTCAACCTTCATTCTTGAGCACTTTTAAAGTGCAATTTTTCTATGTTACATTTAACTAATCTCCTAATGCTGCAGAGCATGTTCTTCCGCCATCACAAACTGAACATGTACTGTGTCGTGGTTGCCTCGAGGCAAAGCAACCCCAAGATCCTCCTACCCCATCATATGCATGTAAGAGCAATTCCAGGTAAGCAGATTCAGTAAATAAATATGGCCTAACCATTGGTTAGATAACTATTTTGTCCTAGAGATATCTTCTTGACATGGTTAGATGCTGAGAAACTTTCTCACCTCTGGTTGTTCTAATTGTAAACTTTTGCTTGTTTCTTAAATCGTCTTTAGGTTCTTGAGTTTCAATCTTAGTTTCTTACATGCTTTTTTTGGGCTGTAGTCTGACTCCAATTTCGAAGGAGGCTTTGCTAAAGAATATATCATCAAGCAAGAAGGGGGGAAGTGCTGGCAAAGTAACAAACAAGTCGGTACACTATAAGTTTGTTATCTGACCTTCTTTATTATGTGTGCACGAGCTCATTGGTATTTGTTTGGTACCTTCTTCAGGGATAACGGACTACACAAATTGGTCTTTAATGTTTTGCTTGATGGCACAGAAGTAGCTTACTATGTTGATGGACAGGTTGTTAGGCCAAGGCTATCTCTTGATTTTCTTCAATTCACCTTGTGTTTTCGTTGGTTTGTAATTTGCATTGCATGATGCAGAGAAAGGTTGATGGGTATATCAAGGATCAAAGAATCTACTGTAATCACTGCAACAGAGTGGTCTGGTTCTTCTCTCATCGAAGTTATTTCTTCAGGTTCATCATACATAGTACAAATCAATTGATCTTTTTTTTGTGCGTATGTATATTCAGGTTAGTCCATCAGCATTCGAAGCTCATGCAGGCGAGGGATCAAGGCGCAAGCCGTATGTATTTCCGTTTTCCTGTTTAAATAATCCAACTCTATCAATTTTTTCCCTTATGTGTTACATTGCTGCCAGGTATGATAACATCTTCACATCAAACGGAGTATCATTGCATGAGCTGGCAATGAAAATATCAAAGGATATGGGACGGTCCGAACGCGAAACAGATGATCTATGCAGAGAATGCGGTCATGGGGGAGATATTTTCCCATGCAAAATCTGTCCGAGGTCATTTCATCCAGGTAGTTTTGCATGTCCTTGAAACTTTGTTTAGGTAATTATTTGGAAAGTGTTAACAAGCGGCTTACATGTTGTACCAATTGCAGCTTGCCTTGGACTATCTGAAGCCCCCTCAGAATGGTATTGTGATAATTGCAGGAATCTTGTACAAAAAGAAAAGGCTTTGGCAGAAAACAAAAATGCTAAAGCTGCTGGGAGGCAAGCTGGAGTTGATTCCATTGAACAGATAATGAAGAGAGCTATACGAATTGTTCCCATCTCTGATGATCTTGGAGGCTGTGCTTTATGCAAGTGAGTACTGCTTGTCATAGTTGGTTCTCTTATTTTATATGCTATAAACCTTGCTTATACCTGATTAAATTAATTGTAGCTTCGGAAAGTTTGAGTTTTAGTAACCAGGGTTCATCTGTTTTGTTACTACTTACTAGCTCAATTTACAGGCTAGTTACATTAGTGGGAGCTAAGTGTTGCGTTTACGAACATACCGGTGCAGTTAGTGAAGCACTGTAGCCTGTAAATGGCCTGAGGCACAAATCAATAACAAAAAACCATGCACCCAAGTGATGATAGGTGCACAAATGAACTTCCCATTGTACAGATAATAATTTGGAAGCTTGAATGTTAGAACATATCCAGTTTCAACATATGCAAATACATACTCCATATGCGCACCAGCTGTCCAAGCCTATTCTACAGCTGTAAGAGATCACAAACTTAACTTTTACAAATCACAAAGATATTTTCCGCCTTCATGGCAAATAAAATTATATTTTAAGAACTAGACAAAGTCACTTGATTGTTATCTTGTTTTTTTTTGAATAACTAAGCCTCTTTTCTTGTATTTTATTAATTTCTCCTATCAGAACACATAAGGCCCCTTTGCATCTTTGGCACAAAAATAGTGTGCTTGGGACCTTTCCTTTTTGCACTTATTTAACAAGTATTTGATCATAGAATTTTTTTTTCATTCTGTTGGATCTGTTGAGCAATAGTGTAATAAAAGACACAACACATGGGCTAACTAGTGGGTTGGAATACGCCCAAAGTACATATGAGGCTGTTCGGGACCCTATGGACCAGGGTATGAGAGAAGAAAATGGCCCACTACTTATTGTAGAATCACTTAATGCAGAAACTTATGCTCAAGTACTAGGCCAATCAAACGCGGCCTAAAGAAATTACTGTAGCTGGAAGACAAAATAAAGAGTATAACCTTTTTCTGTAGGGCTGGGTACAATTAAACTAAAAATGAAGATGTTTTCTCTTAATACAACTGATACCCATCCTTTGTCACTACTAGTAGTTCCTAACTTTCGTTATTCCTCACTTCCTCTTGGCCCATGCTGAGTCTGCTCAATCCTCCCAGCTAGAACAGTGAGGTCTTGCCACCTTCCTGTTACTGCCTGGGCACAACAGGCAAAAGGAATCCATCCAGTACCATGCTGCAGATGAGCACTCCTACAGCACGGGCCAAATAGTTTCCTTGTTTGCTCTTTTTGTCGATTTGATTTTCTCAAGATGTTTTCTCTCTGATTCTGCACTGATGATTTCTCTGCTGACCAAGGTATACCATGTACTTTGGTGAAAACCTAACTGTCAAAACCAAAATTGAAACTTCTCGGTTTTGGCATTCTTTACAGGGGCATCGGTTCACAATTTCTAAACACCAAGATATTCATACACCGGACCAATGAAACCATACTTACCGATTGCCCAGGCCTATGTTTCTAAGCTAGGTGGCTGGTACCTAGTGCCTATATGGTTCACTAGGTGCTTTTAGGCAGGATGGTGTGGTGGCTGGCTTGTAGGCATTCTTGGAGGTTATCTCCTAGAACAGTGAAATATGTCATTGTATTTTTTAACATTTGTTATCAGTAGGCAAGCCTCCAGAAACAGCTTGCTGTGCTCTTTTCGTTATGTTTGTTGCATTCTTACTGGTAAAATTTCTCTTTGCAGACAGAAAGACTTCAACAATGCTGTATTTGATGAGCGCACTGTGATACTCTGTGACCAAGTATGCTATGCATTTCCTATTCCTGCAATGGCTTGATGTTTCTGCTTGTACAACATAATTTGTAATTCAAATACTAAGATGCATCTTTTCTTCCAGCTGGTTTGATTCTTAGTTTTTGAAGCACTAGACTAAAGTGCAATATACATGTGCAAGTTTACTGTTATACTTGACTGACATACTTCTATTTTGTGCTGCTCAGTGTGAGAAAGAGTATCATGTAGGATGTTTGCAGAGTCAATGGCAGGTAGAACTAAAGGTTAGTGCAGAACGACATTATTATGTGATTGAAATCAGTCATTATACATCTGTTTGATGTGAATGTTTTATTCATTTCAGATGAAGAATGGTGTTGTCTTTTGCCTGGGTTAATGCTAACACAATATAATGCCTTCCCTTTTTCTACAGGAATTGCCAGAGGGGGAGTGGTTCTGTTGCAGCAGTTGCTCTGAGACACGATCTTCATTGGAAAAAATAATCTCTGATGGAGCTCAACTGTTGGTGGAACCAGATATTGAAATCATAAGGAAGAAACATGAAACAAGAGGTTTATGCATGGACACCAGTACAGATCTGAAATGGCGATTACTTTCTGGTAAAAGAGCTACTGAAGATGGAAAAATATTGCTCTCGGCTGCAGTGCCGATTTTTCATGTAGGTCATGTATTATTTTATCTATTTTGTTCATCTTCTACATAAATTTCTGGTTCAAGTTTCCTTGTTTTGTTTCCTCCTTTTGATGTGTTTTCTTATGGCCATCTGATGGTAATTTGTTCTAGGGAGTTTGTTCTTATATTGGGTTGATGCATTATATCATATGTAGGGGTGGTAATGGATCATGGCCCTCATGCTCACTTCACAACCCGACTTGGCCCTAGCTCATTTTAGCTCAAAAACGAAGTATTTTGGCCCGGCCCTTATTGAGCCCGATTCTTAAAATTGCTAAGCTAAATTTTAGGGGTCCATATGTTAGGAAAAAAACTAGTTGTTTATCAATAGTAGGGCTGTGTTTAGCCAGTGTCACTACAAAGCTGGTTACGGGGGTGTGGACAATGTAGTGCCAGCGAAATGCAACCATGGGGTCTGTACACAAACCATTAAACAGTACTGATAATATTCAAGTGTTCCAAGCGTGGTATTATAGTGGAGGTGCATTAAGACTCCTTAGCATTGAGACTCTGGTTTCTCACTAAGTGCTCTCTTGCAGCAATCCTTTGATCCAATCATTGAAGCTCACACCAGTAGAGATCTCATTCCCGAGATGGTTCATGCGTAAGATAACCAAATATCTATTTTCTTTAGAGGTATATATATGTTACCGCCTCTGTGAAGGTTCTTATCTTCTCGTTTAAATCTGCCAGGAGGGGACCTAAGGACGGAATGCCCGGCCAAGATTACAGTGGAATGTACTGTGCACTGTTGACTGTGGGGTAAGTGTTGTTTTGGTAAAATGAAAAATTGCCACTACTTTTGCATCCAATGGATACTGAATGCTAGTTGCCTGTGCAGCTCGACGGTTGTATCAGCTGCACTTCTGCGTGTCATGGGAGGTGATGTGGCCGAGCTGCCACTGGTTGCTACAAGTCGCGACGTTCAAGGGCTGGTGGGTGTTGAAGAGCTGGCTGAGCTTTGATCCTATGTTCTTTTATTGTTGGATCAGTGTTTGACCCATTACTCTGATGCAGGGCTACTTCCAAGCCTTGTTCTCATGCATTGAGAGGGTCCTAATCTTGCTGAAGATCAAGCACTTTGTGCTTCCAGCTGCACATGAAGCTGAAGGAATCTGGATGAAGAAATTTGGCTTCTCTCGGATTCCTCCAGAAGAGGTCAGCTACGAGTCAGCCATTCTGGTCATGGTCAGGGTCATGTGATATAAACGTAAATCTAATTGACCTTTCGGTTTTGCAGCTGGATGCTCATCTTAATGGGGCGCACCTGACTATATTCCAGGGGACGTCATACCTTTACAAGGCAGTTCCTCTGTCATCTTCACAAGAAAACGTGAGATTGGCGTCATAGTGACTGAGCTAGCGGGATTTGTCTGTCTTTTGGGGTCAGGATGTACATAAGATGATGAAGCATGGCAAGACAATGGATGGTATACGATAGGAAGAGGAAGGAGGAAGGATACTAGACAAGTTAGCTGGGTCGTCGAATCTAAAATTGATTTTGGATGATGCAGTGAAGATGAGGCATTGCATTGGCAATTTATCATGTTGAGGATGCCATTGTATTTTCTTTGTTTCTCTAAACTTAGTTGAGTCGCGCCGGGGTTGGCAAGTGGTGGCGCACCTGTTTTTGATGATGTTGATGCAGCCCCACCCAGAGTCCTGGTGATGAATTTGCCAATTTTGATCTGTTTGACGAGTGGTGGGTGGTGGGCGCGCCTGTAATCGGTGATGTTGTTTGAACTTGAAATATTCATCCTTTGAACTCGATATGCTTCCGTTCCTTTCCATTCTTGTTGAAACAGGCCAAGCTACATCATGGGACAGCAGCAATGCTCCATAATTCATTTACAGATAGATGGCAGGGATATCATTTCATTATATGCCACTGCAACAAACAAACTTGCAATAATTAGTCAGTCAAATTCAAAATACCGAAGATAGAGTAACAAGTGATCTTTTGCAGCTCCCGAAGGCCTCGTTTTACTCGTGTCTATAGGCCTGAACGCACGTTCAGCTGATAAACGGTACACTAGGATGTAATGGTAGAACTCTTTAAATAATGGTTCTACCCAACTAAACGTTAGTCAATTAGTTCGTAAAAATCATCTAATCTGAACTGAAAGGTGCAGCTAATACTATTATTGTCGGGGACATATCAAAGGGGTCAACTAACCATCAGGGTAATCACCTCCAAAAATGCAAATTAAAAAATACAAACCCCATGGACTGAACTCGAACCAGACACCACGGCCCAGCGATCGTCTGAGCTGGCCCCTCCCTCGAGCGCGCAACAGGGGCGCACCCTGTCTCCGCCTCGCTCGAGGGCTGCCCACACCCTCGAACGGGTACTGTGCAAATCTCCGCCTCGCTTGAGGGACACGCGCCCCCTCGAACGAACACTATGCGGTTTCCGCCTCGCTCGAGGGTGTCCGCCCCCTCGAGCGAGGCCCACAGCACTTCCGCCTCGCTCGAGGCCTCCCCTCAAATCTCTCCAACCAATAACAGCATTTAATGTCCGCTCCATCAACAAGGCGCCGAGGTCAAAAGGCGATCTCTCCCCATCCCGCGCCACTGACACCTCCAGGCCCACGATTCCACTTGCTCCGGCCACTGTTCGACCTCACCGCCGCTGTGCAGACGTGCGCGACACTGTGCGAGGTCCTGTGCGCGCTTACGGGCATCATTACACAGCACTATGCTATCTGCTCCCGTCCTCTCCCCGCGGCACAGCCCTCAAATGGGCATGGAGGACCCTCGAACCAGTGTACGGACGACGGCCGGGCGGAGACTCCGGTCAGGCGCAGCCGTGCGGATGACGTGGGCCGGGTCAAATCCACCAACTCTCAGCCATTCCCCGCTAAAGTGGACACGCCGCGCACTATGCTCGACAGCGATCACCACTCCGGCTCCTATGCTGCCAACTCCCGTCCTTCCTCCACGCCCAGATCCTCGAACGGCATGGTGGCACCCCCTAAACCCTAAACCCTAAACCCTAAACCCTAAACCAGCAGGAGGACGACGATCAAGTAAGGATCAAGGCCGCGCCACCCCTCGAGGCCATATCAAACAAGCACAGGAGCCACCTCGACGTCCGCAGAAGCCGGAGCTCGCCATAAAACCCCGCCGTAAGCAAGGATAAGTACACGCCCGACGCCATTCTCTCCAGTGTTCACCCCTGTAGACTACGTTGTACTTGTAATCCCCCTCCCCTTAGTCTATAAAAAGAGGAGGCGGATAGATCAACCCTTGTGAGATAGCCTTGAGAGTGTAGTGTTTGGGGTTAGTGTGCTGTCAGGACCCAAACCGGTCTGACCGGTTTGGGAAACCGGTCTGACCGGTTTCCAACGGCTATAACGGCTAGTTTGGGAGTTTGGGGTATTTATACCCCTTGGCCCTCTCCTTTGAGGGCTGCTGGTTCCCTTGCCTTCCTTGCACGCCTAGAGCCTTCCCAAGCACCAGCAAGCTCTCCCCAAACCTCTCTTTGTGAGAGTTGATTGATTCTATCAATATCTTTGGATTTGGGTTGAGAGAGATCTTGTGAGTGAGCTAGAGAAAGCTTGCTAGAGCTAATTGCAACAGCAAAGAGTGAATCCATAGCTTGAGCACTTGCGGTGAAGTCTAGCAACCTTTGAAGCATTTGTTACTCTTGGAGGTGAAGCCTCCTAGACGGCTAGGCGTCGCCGGTGAGCTACCGTGTTTGTGGTAAGCCGCGGATCGTTTGTATAGGCCGGCCTTGCCTCCTTCGTGGAAAAGGGCCACAAGCTAGTGGAACCGAGGAAAGTGGCTTGGAGTGGATAAGCCCGCCTTTCGTAGGCCCTCAACGGAGAGTAGGATTCACCTTGTCTTTGTGACGGCCTTTGTGGCATTGGTGAATCCGAACTTCGGGAAACAAATCATCGTGTCTCTCTATTGGTTTGCCTCACAAGTTCAATTCTAGCATTTATATTTGCTTCCGCTTCGATCTACTTGGTTGTGCTCTACTTGTGTGCAGGGACTTTGTGAACCTGCTAGAAATCACCTACAGGAGCTGCAAAACAAGTTTGGTTTGTGCTAGAACTCGTAGAGGGGGTCATATACATATTTGTGTGTTTCTGCAGGAAACCGGTCTGACCGGTTTGGGAAACCGGTCTGACTGGTTTTGGTACTGACAGTGTGAAAAAGTTTTGTAAATTGCAGATTCACCTATTCACCCCCCCTCTAGGTGACATCAAGGTCCTTTCACGGGCGCCCCTCCAAGAGCGACCGGACAGAAAATCATCCACACAACCACCACACTCACGATATTGGCACTCTGCCTCAATCACTCCACATCCAGGGACTTGAAGACTTCCTCTCCTCTCCCGCCACGCTTGTAGCTCCCCACTGCAAGCATCCGGTGCGAGACAGTACAATGCCACGAGCACGCTCTGCTGGACGTACGGCACCGTGGTCGGAACCAGGATAAACTCTTGTATCATTGTGCTAGCTCTTGCATCAACCGTTAGGGGACAGGACACAACACATTTTGTGTGGCGTTGAGGTTGGGCGCCAATCTCAACACCGACAATTATTATACCTCTTTTTTCCCTTATCCTCACCCTAGGGGTAAAATGGCCATTCAAGATTTTCTACGACTCATAGCTAACTTTTTGTTCTGACTAGACTAGATTTTAGTCTCCTAACTTTGACTGCAAACTAACTTTCAGTTCTAGGTAATTCTTGCTTGACCTTTTCTGATAATGATTTACCATTTTATCTTATTTAAAAAAATATAGAAATATAATTTATCTTCTTCGGGATTTACTTCAGGGTCAAAGCATGATTTATATTATTTAAAAATTACACAAATATCTTATATTTGAATAAGCGGAAGTGTAGAATAATGTCTTTGTCCTGTCATCTCCCCCTCCTTCCTCCTTCCCTCCTCCACCTGCGAGTCTAGACTGCGACTGCGTGGCGTTGGGTTGGTGAGGCCGTCCCGGCGGTGTGGCCACCGCGTAGCCTAGGTCCCAATTCGTCAATTACATCGGATCGGATCTCGGCCGGACGGAGATCGGAGATTGCTTCGCCGTCAATCCATCACCGACCAGTTTCTTCCCCACCATCAAAGTTATGCTTTGGTGACCGTGTCGCGACTTCTAATAGTGAACCGGCGTAATTTATCTTTACTTCAGGGTCAAAGCATGATTTATATTATTTATAAAAATTACACAAGTACTATCTTATATTTGAATAAGCGGAAGTGTAAAATGAAGAAACTCGGTTTTGGACTTCCTTGTCATCTCCCCCTCCTTCCTCCTTCCTTCCTTCCCTCCCTCACCTGCTGCGACTGCGATTGCGTGGCGTTGGGTTGGTGAGGCCGGCCCGGCGGCGTGGGCGTGGCCACCGCGTAGCCTAGGTCCCAATTCGTCAATTACATCGGATCGGATCTCGGACGGACGGAGATCGGAGATTGCTTTGAATTCCCGCACCGCCGTCAATCCATCACCGACCACGGCGGCGGCGGCCATGCCGGCGCGTATGGCGGCGGAGATCGCCGCGCTACCGGAACCGCGCGGGCCCATGCGCCGCCTCTGCGGCGACCTCGCGCGCCGCATCCGTCTCCTCGCGCCCCTCCTGCAGCAGCTCCAAGACAACAACGCCTTGCCTCTCGCCGAAGCACTGGGGGCAGCGCGCGACCTCCTCCGCGCAGTTCACGACGGCAGCAAGATCTACCAGGTCAGGTGCCCTGCTCGTTAAAACCTACTAAACCACCTCGTCCCCAACCATCCAACCAACCTATGTTTGCAGTGTATTATTTATTTATTTATTTATGATTTTGATGAATTGAGCAGGCGATGCGAGGGGATGGCCTGCTCGACCGCTTCGCAAGCGTCAACAGGCAGATTCAGCTGGCCCTGGATGCCTTGCCCTACCACGCCTTCGACATGCCTGAAGAAGTGCAGGAGCAGGTACTCCTCTCCATTTCCTTCCTGATGCCTGAAGAATTCCCAGACTGACATCCATTTGCTTGCTCAGGTCGTGCTTGTGCATTCCCAATTCAAAAGGGCTGCAGCCAGAACAGATCCCCCAGATGCTCAGCTTTCAAAGGATATATCCTCAGCTCTCGCTGACAAGACCTTTGACCCTTTGGTCTTCACAAGGATCTCAGAGAAGCTGCAACTGCAGACTATGGCCGGTATCAAGAAAGAATCTCTCGCCCTGCATGACATGGTCATCTCTAGTGGCGGCGAACCTGATGGCTGCGTCGAAGAGATGTCTTCCTTGCTCAAGAAGCTCAAAGACTGTGTCATTGCTGAACCTCCCGCACCAGAGACGCTTTCTGCTAGGTCTGCTTCCATAAAGCACAGATCTCCTATCATCCCCGATGAATTCAGATGCCCGATATCCCTTGAGCTCATGCAAGACCCTGTCATCGTTTCCAGTGGACAGGTATGCATTCCGTTCCATAGTGCAAACTTATAACTGCTGCTCTGCTCCTTAAATACATTAGTTTTAATTAATCATTTTTATAAACCTGCCTTGTCATCTTTTCAGACATACGAGCGATCGTGCATCCAGAAATGGCTTGATTCCGGACACAAGACATGCCCTAAGATGCAGCAGCCCCTCTCTCATACCTCGCTCACGCCAAACTTTGTCCTCAAAAGCCTAATAGCTCAGTGGTGTGAAGCCAATGGCATTGAGCTTCCGAAGAACAAGGCAAATTCCCGAGATAAGAAAGCAGCAAAAAGCTCTGACTATGACCATGCTGGCTTGGTCTCACTAATGGCAAGGCTGAGGGGTGGGAACCAAGATGAGCAACGGGCAGCTGCTGGTGAGATCCGTTTGCTTGCAAAGAGAAATGTCAACAACCGGATATGCATTGCTGAAGCAGGAGCAATTCCCTTGCTGGTCAATCTACTCTCCTCTTCAGATCCAAGAACGCAGGAACATGCTGTCACAGCGCTCCTTAACCTCTCCATCCATGAGAACAACAAGGCAAGCATTGTGGCCTCTCATGCTATCCCTAAGATTGTGGATGTGCTCAAAACTGGGAGCATGGAAGCCAGAGAGAACGCAGCAGCCACACTATTCAGCTTGTCAGTTGTAGATGAGAACAAGGTTGCAATTGGTGGTGCTGGTGCAATACCTCCACTCATTAATCTTCTGTGCGATGGGAGCCCAAGAGGCAAGAAAGACGCTGCAACCGCAATTTTTAATCTGTGCATATACCAGGGAAATAAGATTCGAGCAGTAAAAGCTGGAATCGTCATCCATCTGATGAACTTCTTGGTGGATCCTACTGGGGGAATGACTGATGAGGCACTCACTCTTCTGGCTATTCTTGCTGGTAACCCTGAAGCCAGGTCTGCAATTGCGCAATCGAATCCGATTCCTCCACTTGTGGAGGTAATTAAAACTGGGTCTCCTCGCAACAGAGAGAACGCTGCAGCCATTCTGTGGTCTCTCTGTTGTGCTGATGTTGAGCATACGAGGGCTGCAAAGGCTGCTGGGGCGGAGGATGCACTCAAGGAACTGTCGGAGTCTGGCACGGACCGTGCAAAGAGAAAAGCTTCTAGCATTCTGGAACTCATGCGGCAAGCTGAAGAAGAGTGAACCTGACCATAGTAGACTTGCTGGAATTGAGGTTGTGGCCTTGCTATATTGTACACATAAATACAAAATGCTTCTGAATAGTGTTGACATTTGAGATATATCTGTAGGCAGCTGTGTTAAGAATTTTCTGTGAACATATATATTTGTTGTATAATATTGAAAGTCAGCCCAAGATGTACTTCTTGATAAAAAAATGGGATAGTAAACACATTTGTATGTGATTCAGTTCGGTGGTTATCATTGTTTCAGGTTTCATGCATGCAAATCCGTTCCCCTTTATGGGACGTTTCAATCGATACATTTAGACCCAGGGAATTCCAGATTTCCAGATTGAAGCTTTCTGCTGCATAATAAGAGAAAGGAACCCGTTAAGTTATTTGATGGCTCTGCTCTTTGGTTAGTACTTTTGGTGGTTTCATTTGAAGTAAGTTTGCTCCCAGCAAATTGTTACTGAATTTAGAAATTATTTTAATTGTTTCATGAAAGTTTCAAGCATTCATTACAAGGCTTAATCTAGCTTAGTTTACGTAGAGGCCTACATCATTCTTCTATTATCAGAATATATCTGGTTTGTTGGGGAAATTATGACCATCTTCTCATTGATTTCTTCAGATAAGGTTATGATACCCCTTATTATCTCTATCATTTTGTGGTACCTTTTCTTGTGAATGCCGTCTCTGAATTCCTTCCGTACCATGGGAATATGCAAATAACCAACCAGGAGACCGGTACAGTTGCTGTTGGTGGAATCAAACAAATTTAGATGGGGTCATTGCATATGTAGCTGAATGCAAGATCTTTTTTGCATATGCTAGAAAAATAAGAAGAATCCAGTTATCATTATTGCACTCGTTTATGGTTCTGATTTCCAAGTCACTAGACCAAACACAAAGTTCAGATGCAAAGTGGAAAAGCAGATGACAAACCAAATAGACATGATGGTTATGCCACACATGACACATGGATCATATCACTTGTTGGTAGCTACTTGCATGATCTTGTTATTCTGGAACAGACCACAAACACATACACTGTGTGACTATTTTTAATATGAAGATGACATGGGAAAGGGAATAAAGAAATACTTTAATAGCCAAGCTGAGGCCACTGGTCCGGTAGGTCATGAAACATCACTGCATTGTGGTATGCCAAACACACTACATGTTGATACCATAACTAAATGTCAAGAAAATGCTGTTAACAAATACTGATCTTTTTGGACCATGTTAGTCATGTCTTGGTCTCCCTTTTCTTCTCTGGGGACTTCAGAAGATCTGGTGTTCTACCCTGGTCCCTGGACAACGAACTTAGAATACATCGCAGGCATAATGCTGCTCATGTCAAGCTTAAGACAAGTGTCTCCATGCTGTGAATCGTCTTCAATTCTGACTAAATCTATCCATTTCCACAACCTAAAACCATGTATAATAGATTCGTGTGGAGCTCACAATGAACCAGATTACTTAAGCTGCATTGAGCCACTGTGTTTCTCTGGTGAGAAACTCATCAGGATGGACTAGTTGGCAATACAGTTCGTGTTCAACCTAAATGTCTGAAACATTTTAATTTTGAGAGGGGCTCCTTCTATGTTTTCTTGGATGAAGTCAATGCAACGCAAGTTGTAGGCTTCTGTGTATCTCTTGTTTCTCAACCCATGAATTGTCAGTGTACCTTTTGTTTCAATAACAGTTGAGCTATCTATGCACCATGCATGGTAAATAGCAAATACGATATGGCATACGGTTACATCCTTGATATAAAGTAGCTAGTGAGGCAAGAGGTACAGAAGTATAACAATAAATAAAAAATAAGCCTCCTCCTGCAGTATGTCAGTACACAGTAACATGCCGGAGCCCAGGGACATGGTTCCTTTTCATGCATCACATGGCCAACCTAAGCAGCGCAAAGGACAACATTCCAACTAATCATGCATGCCCATATCATTTGCTTTCTTAATCTGTCTCATCTCATCTGTCTTTGCTCCCTTTTGCATCAATAATCAAGGATGCATCTAGGCAGTGTGATGACACAGCTCCTATCTAATCCTTTCACTTATACTGTTAAACAAATAGGCAAGTTGGTTGAGGAGATCTAAAATGCTGCTGGCCCTGTAGTAGTAGATTCAACTTTGACTGCAACTGCACACACCTAATCAAGATTCTTATACTTGTTACAAACAGAACATCCATTGTGATATTATTCTATCTCCACATGTCATGTTTAACTAAGGCAAATTCCAGCTTAGCTTATTGACGGTGCCCATCATATTGATACAATCATATGATAGATGGTACTTATTCAATCCCTTGGGATCCCATGTCTGATATGATCACAAGCGTTGGTCAATCTCCATTCTCCACTTGTTTGATCTAGGCCGTTGATTGCCTAACCAAACCGACCTCCTTCTGCCTGTAATGAATCCTTATAAAGATTGCCCATGTGCAGGGGATACAACAAAAGTGAGGTGTTTGGGGTTGCAGCAACGAGCCTCAGCCCTGAGGTGGGAGCTAAATCAAGATTCAAAGGTTTTGATCCAGCAAATGCATAGATTAGGAGCTAAATCAAGATCCGAAGGTTTTGATCCATTAAATATGTGGATGCTTGTATCGTATGCTGAAATCAAATGTGTTTTACAGAAGGTTCTGAGCTTCCACGCAAGGGACGATGCTGCAGCCGCAACAGCTGCAAACGGAGGGCGGCAGCGGCAGAAGCAGCAGCAGCAGCAGCAGCAGCAGGAGGAGGTGAGTGACGAGATGAGTTGCAGCTCGAGCAAGCTGAGCTTCAAGTGGGACATGGGCAGCTATTCATCGGCGTCGTCGGTTGCCTATTCACCGCTGTCGTTGATGTCGGCACCAGCAAATGCGTCGGAGCAGACACTGATGACGCCATCGAGGAAAGACTACTACATGTCAAGGCTGTCGTCCATGAGCCAGCAGGGTATGCTCTGCCGCGGCGGCAGCCCAAAGAGCATGAAGAACATGGAAGTAGAGGAGGCGGCGGCGGCGAGCAGCTGCAGGATGGGGCAGTGGATCACCACGGATTCAGACTGTAAGTTGTGTCTGCATTATTTCTTTGCTAGTAGTATCATTCCTTCATCATCTATAGCTGAACCTGTCATATGCACTGACCCCTCACCTGCTTCTGGATTGACCTGCAGTTGTGGTGTTGGAGCTGTAACCTGATGTTCATCGATCAAGGTCCAAGGACGATGTGAGCAGGTGAGGCAAATCTGGTTTCCTCAGCAATAGCAAGCCTCTCTCTTTCGAATTCCTCTCTTTCTCAGTTTCCTTTTTCTTGTAAAGATGGATGGATTCAGCTAGGGGTGATAACGGATCATGGCCCGTTTGTTCCTTCACAATCAAACTTGGCCCTAGTAAAATTTAGCTCAAAAACTAGTGTTATTTTGATCCGGCCCTAATCCGGCCCGATCCTTAAAATTTCTAGTACAAAAGTGAGGGCCCTTTACCACCCCTAGATTCAGCAGCTGCCGGGAAGCGCAGTGCTCAATCTTTTTGTCCCCATTTTCCCATGTGTCGGTCTAGTACTCTGCTAATCTATTGGTAGTTGTTACCTTGCCAACCAGGGATTGATTGACTGGGCATGCAACATTCTGACTGACGGATAATTTTGTACATGATGTTGTCTTGCTCTATCCGAGGATGAAATCGAAATTGAGGCTTGGCTGCATTAGTACTTACGGAGTACTATGTACTATCTTGGAGAGCAGAGAGGATATACAGGAGATGAACTCCAGAATAGATTCACGTCCTCATCAGCTAGAATCCTGCTGAAGAATGCTGCTTGTAACAAAACAAAATCCTGCTGCCAACCATGATGTCCATTGTGGAAATAACTGATGAGCTACCTGGCTGCAACGGTGCATTCCCTCCTGAATCCTGATGGTGATGGCCATGGAGACTAGTTTAGTGCTCCAACCTCCAAGCCATGTCACCTTATAGCTTAGGGCGTCTCCAGCAAGCAGATCAAGTCGCCTGTCGACGTGGAATTCAGAATGAATAAAAAACAAAATAATCTGCAACGCTCCATTGAAAAACCTGCGAGCGCTTGCATGAGCACTAGCGAGCACTTTTTTCCCATCATCGACCGATGGATACGCCTATATAGAGATATTTATCTCTTTTCATGTTACATGTATATGAATATAGACCGATCCTCTGCATAGCATACTAGCTGCCTTATAAATTCAGGGCAACTGAGCCTACAATTTCTTTTTTCATAAAAGAGATTTAACTTATATAAGCCTTTTTAGTCCATACTATATACTATATTTAATCATATTTGTCCATAACAAATCATGCGCACAAACCAAACACTGATTTGAAGAAAATTTCAACACCATCCGTACTTAAAAATGATATAACCATCAAAGTAGTACTCCATATAATAATTAAGGGTAGAGAGTGAAAATAGTATTGCAAGAAATACACTCTTAATCTCCTGAAATAAAAACATCGCACGGTTTATTCTCCCCTCGAAACGGACTGTCAAGACTCGCTCTCTGGTCCTCTTAATGCAAAGATACGCAGCTCTCCTACGTGTTTAAAAAAAAAAGACTTGCTCTCTGGGACAATAGGCATGAGCGACGTCCAGAGAAGCTTGAAACTGGAATCCTTGTCTTTTACACATGTTAGCATACTTTATATAAAGTAGCTCATGAACTGGCCAAACAAGCTAATGGATTGGTAGGGACGGTGGTGTGGCAAAATGAGACCCCGTCATTTATTCTTAGTTTGCTAGAGGCTGATTGTAATCACGATCAGTGATGAATGAAAGCGTTCAAAGCTACAAAAGAAAAAAGTCCGCGGGCACCAAACTATTGCGCAATTCCAGTATTTTTTTCAGGAGGCCCGTTGTCAGGAGATGAGGATGCTTCACTCTTACTATATACACCCACAGAATTGCAGGAATTAATTGAAAACACACACGCAAGCAGGTCGTTGCCGTGGGTGACATGGGCATGATATAAGCAGAAATTTCGTATGACTGGAGGGAGGTTTAGTGAGGAGAGGAGTGGGGACATAGGTAATAAGGGAAGATGAAAAGGAGGATCTGATGTGAGTGATCGAGCATACCTGGAAAAACCAGTGGACATACGTAGGAATGCACAACGCAGCAAAAAGGAGGCCAGTATAAAAAAACAGCAAATAGCAGTAGGCACATAAGGGAAGATAAACAGGACCAATGAGTCATTGACAATTAATGTGTACATTTCGTGCTTGTGTGTAACTAGTGGTGCTATTGCAAAGACTCCTCCCCTATTTTGATTTTTTTGTTGTATATTAGGACTCATCGGTCTTTTTTTATGCTGAACGCCGCGCCGCCAGTCAATCGCTTGTTTGTCGCATGCCGCCGACCAATCTTCTGTCGCGCGATGGGATCAAGTCGGAGGGAAACTAACAACCCTACACATCACGCATGTTATTTAAACCATGCAAAGTTTCCTTACTATTACTCTCTTCAAGTTCACCAACGCCGTCATCATAGAATTAAACATGCATCCATGCGTCCAGACCCCATTCATGGCAACTAGGTATGGAACCACCGCATAGCCTCCTCGAACCCGTCGTTTCGCACGAACGCTGATATCAGCGACTTGTAGCATATCCTGTACAAGCACGCTCAACATGATTGTGTCGTCACCGTACACTCGTGCGACAATGGCCACATGCACGCAGACGTCAGCCTGAAGGTCGTGCAGCATGGCGCACGCCTTGGCGGTGGTGGAGAGCGTGCATACAGAGCGTATGCACGCTGAGGCGACGTCCTCATCGGTGCCGCAGCCGCCGGAGACCATGGTTTTGAGGTAACAGGCAAGCGGTGGCGGTACTCGAGAAAGCGGAGGACGGTGGCGCGACGGAGGACGGGAATCCAGCTCCAATTTACTATGCTCGCCTGAAAACCCTAAAATTATACTATCTCTTGTTCATCAGTAAGAAGCTATGATCCGGTATACCTCTGAAAATCTTCGATGATCAGCAATGGTGAACAGGACGAAATGACACTGTATCGAAATTGTCTTAGACCAATGTGGTGAGAGGGAGTAACAGTAAGCTTTTAAACATATTTGTGCGGTATAAAATTACATTAAAAGTATTTATTATTGTGTTGTTATATTAGTTTAAGTAAAATAGTAAGTGAGATTCCAGGCGGAGGAGAAGAGAGGACACATCACGCCCCCCATCCTTGATTGTTCCCCACTTTGCTCTTCCTTCCGTCGTCACCACCGCAAAACCCCTCGAGACGAGACGAGACGCCCGCGCCGGAGGGCCTATCGACACCTAGGGTTTGGGGCTTTGGGCACTCCGGCCGGCTCCGGTGCGCGAGATTCCTCCCTCTCTCTCTCCCTCCTCCGGCGCCGTGCAAGCTCCGGCCCCCTTCCCTAGGTCGGGCCGGAATTCGTTGTCGCGCCCGCCGCGTTGGTTGGTAAGTAATAATTTGCTCAAGCGGCTGCGCTGTCCCGTCCCTCACCCCTCGTCTTAGAATTGTACTGAATCGAATTCGCGCCTTCGCTGAACAAATGGCAGGTGGCGATGCGCTGCTACTGATCCATGGCCAATACCCGATCAGGAGGAGGAGGAGCAGCCGGGTCAGGGACACCCAGAGACGGACACACCCCTCCTCCTTCTGCAGCTGCTACGAGGAACCTTGCCAATGCCAGGGAGACCAGGAGTGCCACAGCCGCCGCTGCCAATGCGCAGGCACCAAACCTCAGGAGGTCCACTCGAGAAACCAGAGGCAAGAACAAATCCAGACAAGTTGTAGCCACGCCTTCCTCCCACAGATCTGCTACACGGCCCACCAGGGATGCCACTGCCATTGCTACCCCCATATCTGCATCCTCGCCAAACAAGCCAAAAGACTCAACAAAAAAGCCCAACAGACTTAGGAACACAAGCGTTTCACCTTCTCCCTCATCAAACCAAGACTCTAGTGGAACCTCTACCAAAAGAAAAACTGAAGATGACGCACAGACTGTCACCATGCCGTCCAAAAAGCAGAGAAGGCCCATGAAAACAAACAGCTATCTTGCCTTCTTCACTGAAGAAAAATCCAAATCCCCAGGTACGGCATGTCCATGACATTTCATTCTACTAATGGCCTTTTGGCCGATCAGGCTATTCTAGTTTTGTTATTTCTTTGTTGCAGACATTGCATCTTTCAGATTACTTAAAAAATGTTCACGATTACGTAAACGAAAAACAAAAACAACTGCATCGTCTAGGCTAATGCACAGGAGCAAGTCAATCAGGAATCTTCAAGTATGGCTGCTGACAAGGTTTTGGAAGGTCACTCTTCTGACTTGCATGAAATGCCTGAGGAATTGGAGGGAGATGAATTGAAGATGGGGTCTAATCAGTCTGATCTTGTTTCAGAGGTTTGGCTGCCATTTCTTCTCTATAACCTGAGATTCAAACATGTGAGCGCTGTGTTTCTGCTGCTGATGGAACTAGTGCAGTAAGCAGTAGTTGAGTATCTACCGATGAAATTTTTGGTATTTACTCCACTTAGAATGAAAGAATTACATGCATGTTCCAGTTATCCAGTAATACACTCTTTGTTTGCACCTGGAAATGTTATACTGTTTCCAGTTTTACTTACTCTCAATGGATGCAGTACCCATCATGCACTCTTTTACCACTTAACTTCTTATGTTTGTCAGCTTTTTACGACATCCTGGTACCTTCAAGTGTTGTATTTGATATATTCATAGAAGTCTTGGTTCTTTTCACTCATTATCCGCTGATGTATATAAGAGACCTAAAGCATCACCGCCTTTTTTTGTACAGTCATGTATGCCTGTTGAGATGTGCTCACTAAATAAGGCAGCGGAATCCATATTGGAAACTGGAGAGCAAGATGCTAGTGATTCAAAGTACACTTCAACTAATCTTTGCAAATTATTTATGCCATTTAGATTTTTATATTCTATTTAATGCCGCTGTGCTGCAGTTGGCATAACTAATTAAGTGCTCACCTTCTGTATTGCAGCCAGAACTCTCTACCAGAATTGCAAAATAGGGATTGCTCTACTGCTCAGCATGAAGAGGTAGTAATCAAATAAGGTTCCACCAACCCCCACCCCGATCACACACACAATTCGTCATGCAGTTTGCGTGTTTTCATCACTTGCTTTATTTGGTGGAATATAACCATATGCTTGCATTTAATGTTCTTTTTTATCTTGCTATAGGCCAGCAAGGAAATCGAAAATGGTGATTCCACTGGGATTCAAGGGGCATGCACTACAATGCATATTGAAGCTATCCAATGTGATGAAACAGATTACAATAACATGTGTGTTGGATGCAAAAGTAGGGGAGCCTCAGATATTCTCAAGTAAGTCTCTCTGTAATTTATTCAAGTTGCCTTTTTAGCTTCTATGCTATTTTCATAATCCCGAAATAATGGAAATATTGACCTAGAATCGGAAACGGAATATGATCATGCTAAATTAAGCAGTTTCCGTCATAAATATATATTTTTTCTTACATTCTACCAGTTGATAACGCTATTACAGTCACATTCTTTTTATTTCCTATTCCTTTACTAGTGGTATTCCACATCCTTCTATTTTCTTGTGTTTCACTAGTATCAAATTTTTTACTCCCATCATTGGTTGGCGTTATTTCTTATATTTTATAAATAAGCTCTAGTTACTATGCTATTGATATGGCTAGATGTACGAGATTGACAGGATGAACAGTAAAGGCAGAACCAACTCGCCCTCCGAAGAGGCTCTGAGTATTTAGGGTTTATCTCTGTTTAATTCTCCAATTGCAGTAAACACGAGTACTTATAGAGTTACAAAATCCCTAACACAAATCTTAACTGAAAGGCTATTCCAATCGTATCACAATAGAATCCTAACACACCACGAGAAAGATCAAATAAAATCCTAACTATTGGAGGACGCCTGGACCGCCTGGGACTTCTTCTTGCGCTGGAAGCGTTTCCCAAAGAAAGCATCCATAGCAGCTATTGTCCAGTATATTTATCTGTTTACTCCAGATGTCATGCGTTTTATAATATACTGTTGAAACTGCTGTGCTTACAAAATCAGAAGTGTTCAGAATTTTATCATGAGATTAAAAACTACAGCTTAACTCTCTGTATGGTCATGAATAAGCGTATATATTTGGGAAGATTGGTCTTCAAAGTATAACCATGACAACAAATTTCTTTTGTAGTCTATTTTTTTAGACATAATGCGATTATGGTGTTGTGGATGTATTTTTTTGACACAGCTCTACGCCTCTCTCTCTCTCTCTAATATGGTAGATTAAAACCACAAAGATGCTATTAGTCAAACTTAAAATAGTTTGATGGCATCCTGCGATGACACTTTTTTCTTACTGGAGTCAGTGAAGTTGTAGGTTATTGCTGTGCTGAATCCTTGAATGAAGAATGTAAAGCTATATTTGGAACTATTGTAGGCTAAAGCTGGAGCTTGATTTTTGAGATGTGAGATTTATGCATACTAGTTCTGTATGTTCTGCATTTACCAGTACCGGTCTGTATGGTGCCTAGGTGTCTGAAGCCTATGCTTCACTAGCAACTTTTGGTGCTTGGATCTCGATTTCACCTCCATGTTTGTATTGCTTATTAAAGATGCATTCAAATAAGGAATCATTCGAACCTACACAAGAAAGGAAAAGCTTAGTGAACCCCGTATTTTATAGAAACAACAAAGAATTTATAACATAGAAAAAATGAATGTAGGCGACACTAACAAATGCACAAATAAGTGGTACACAAATGCAGCAAAGCTTTCCTAAACTTGCATACTACTTGCTACCACAATTTTAGACTAAGGCCCTTGTTTTTAAATGGATGGCTGGATTCATCAGTTAATGTTTTTTCAAGGTGACAGTAGTTTTTAGGTTGCCGAAAGGTGCAATGTCAGGTGGAGGTTAACCAGTTGTGTAGTATCTCTCAACTTCGATGTTTTTAGACCATATAGTATCTCTAGAGTTCATACTTGATATGCAGGATCTTAATAAAAACTAAACCCTATTTTTTATTTGGTAACAGGTCTTGTGATGAAAAAGGATGTAAACGGCATTACCATCTTTCTTGTACAGATCCTCCCTTGGATGTGTCCCTAGGAACATGGCTTTGCATCATATGTACAAAAAAGAGGCTCCAGTTTGGTATATATTCAGTCAGTCAGGGAATCGAATCTCTGTGGAACGTCAAGGAGGGTAATTATCAAATTATATGTTATGACAGTTTGTCTTCCAATTGTTGCCATTCATTTATTACTTGTGTTGCTTGTCCATTTTAGGAGCCAATAACAGCAAGCAATATTTCGTGAAGTACAAGAATCTAGCTCATGTACATAATCGATGGGTTTCAGAAAGTGATATAGTTGATAGCACCCTGCAAGGTCGTGATCTTATTTCCAAATTTAGCAAGAAGATTCATAAAGAAAAGGTGATTACTTGTGCGATGAATCCCCTCCTTATCTTTTTTTAGAGACTGTTAGACACTTGGACTCTGTAAAAGTATGCCTGCTGATGGGTTCCTTTCTGAATGTGATTTCTTAGACAATTAGGTGGAAGCAGGAATGGGCGGAACCACACCGTCTGTTGAAGAGAAGATCACTTATGCCTCCAGAAGAAGCTGAAGTCTTATTTAATTCTCTAGGTGACAAAATTGCATATTGTAATGCTGAATGGTTAGTGAAATGGAAAGGTCTGGGCTATGAACATGCTACATGGGAACTTGAGACTTCATCTTTTTTATGTACACCTGAGGCTGAGGAGCTCAAAAGGAGCTATGAGAACCGCCTTGAAGCTGCAAGAAGAGCATCTGATCCTGCAAAAGTAGACAAGGTATGCCATACAAGATACTTATTCGTATTAACTGGCACGCTACAACCTCACTTGACAAGGAAAATTACCATGGCCTATAAAATTTTGATTTGTTGGACTATATGCACATCGCTTTGCTATTCCACAAATAATGAACTTTATTAGTTCAAAGCAAGTTTGTTTTTCTGCAGTTGTCTGGACATAGCTTTGCTAGGCCATTGTATACAGATAACGAGTTCTCTTAGTTCCAAGAAAGTTTGTTCCTTCTGAAGTTGCCTGGATATTAGAACATTTGAAATGTGGGTTCAGATTTCATGCGAAATGCCTGTCACAGTTTCATATCCAAACAGTTTGCTTAAAGATTTCACAATTTTGAGTAACTGCAAACTATCCCTGGTCTATACAGGTTAAGGGAGGCACATTTCAGAAACTCCAGAGACTGCCAGATGGTTGCCCCCCTGGTTTAGATGATGATCATTTGAGTTCGCTTAATCAGGTTCTTGAGTTTTGGCACAATTCTCGTGGTGCTGTTTACATTGATGATCAGGTAGAACTATCTAAACATTTTAGCTGCCATGCATGGAAAAAATATTTTGATATTTTAGTTTCACCTTGCACTTAAGTTCTTTGATTCTCTCTGAATTTAGTTTGGCTACCAGCACTAATTCTTCTGGTGCCCTTGTATGATGGCTGTTTTTAATGCACTATGGTGGATGCTTCCACTGTTACATTGTCGTATTTTTGCGCATATCATAGTTCAACTAATTAACATGTCTATTGTACAGGAGCGAGTGATTAAGACCATTCTTTTTGTGATGTCTGTCCTGCCTCACATCTGCCGACCACTCCTCATTGTCTCTACTTCTGGTTCTCTCTCCTTGTGGGAGGCCAAGTTCAGTCGCTTGGCAGCATCCATCAATGTTGTTGTGTACAACGGGGAGAAGGATGTGCGCAAATCAATTCGAGATCTGGAGTTTTGTGAGGATGGTTCTGTGATGTTGCAAGTTCTCTTGTCCCACCCTGATGCCATCTTAGAGGTAGTCTAGCTTACCGATTAAAAGAACACCGGTGCTATCTTTAGATACATTTTGCATCAATGTCGTGCAACCATGAAGCTTTCTTGCCAAGTAATGTGTACCCTTTTGTTTCCTTTTTTGCTCAATACAGGACATTGAAGCCATTGAGCAAATTAGTTGGGAGGCAGTTATGGTTGATGATTGTCAAAACTTAAGAGTTTCAAAATGCCTTGAGCAACTCAAACGACTTCCTACCAATTTTAGGATGGTTCTATTGAGTTCATCACTAAAGGTGCTGCCAGCAAACCTTTTATATAGAATTTCTTTTGTACCACAAGTGGGTCATATTGTCTTGTTTTGTCTTGCAGGAAAATATTCCTGAGTACATCAATCTGCTGTCTTTCCTCAACCCTGATGAAAATGGCACATTTAGTGTTTCAAATGGTGTCTCTTTTGATACAGCTGGCACCCTAGCGATGCTGAAAGCAAAGCTTGCACGCCATGTTGCATTTGAGCGGAAGGCAGATTCTTCAAAGCTTTTGGAGTACTGGGTTCCTGCTCGCCTTTCACCGGTGCAACTAGAGATGTACTGTTACACGTTACTATCAAACTCCCCGGCACTTCGATCACATTCAAAAACTGATAGTGTCGGTGCTCTTCGCAACATTCTTATATCCCTCCGGAAGGTTTGCTTTCGAAACTCCTTTGCATGCTGCATGAATGATACAACTTGTTTTAAGTAGTGATTTAGATGGACAAGATGGAATCTGCATGTACAATTACTTATCATGTATAGCTGCAGATAATCCTATTGATCTTCAGCTAATTTTGTGCAACAGTGCTGTGACCACCCTTATCTCGTCGATCCAATGCTGCAAAGCTCTCTTACCAACGGTCACCCTCTAACTGATATGCTTGATATTGGAGTGCGCTCATGTGGCAAGTTGCTGCTTCTAGACAAAATGCTCCAAAAGATAAAGATTGAAGGTCTAAGAGTTGTTATTCTTTCCCAGGTGAGACATCCATGGTATCATGCTTCCATTATTTTTTACCTGCATTATTTAATTTTGGTAAAATCTATGTATTTTATTGTCAACTAGCTGGGTGTTACTGATTAGTTATCTGACTTGCGTCAGTTTCAAAATCAAGAATAGCAAAAAAGGCATTGGTGATGTTCCACTTTAATACTGACCTTCATCCAAGAGCTCCAAAGCATGGAGGTTCTTGACAACGTTCTGTTGAGTGCTTTGCAGTACAAGAGAACTAAATAATTTCTGACATGCATCTGGTCTTCTTGAAGTACATGTCTACAACATTCTAAAAAAAAGTACATGTCTACAATGATTATTCTGAACATTTGTTTCGATAATTCTCTGATATGTTATTGCAATGATCAATTCAGTATGCTTACGATGCCTTTGTAATACACGGTTATTGTATTAACAAAGCTTTTGATTCAATCTGATTCTACTTTATTTCATGTGGCAGTCTGGTGGTGGGTCTGGCAACCCGATGGGTGACATTTTGGATGACTTTGTTCGTCAGAGATTTGGTTTTGAGTCGTACGAACGTGTTGAACGTGGTTTGCTACTGCAGAAGAAACAGACAGCAATGAGTATGTTCAATGACAAAAGTAAGGGGCGATTTATTTTTTTGAT
>OAMR01000511.1:88706-121826 GCA_900205405.1 Echinochloa crus-galli
CTCTTATCCCTGTCTCTTATACACATCTAGATGTGTATAAGAGACAGATTGTATACAGATAACGAGTTCTCTTAGTTCCAAGAAAGTTTGTTCCTTCTGAAGTTGCCTGGATATTAGAACATTTGAAATGTGGGTTCAGATTTCATGCGAAATGCCTGTCACAGTTTCATATCCAAACAGTTTGCTTAAAGATTTCACAATTTTGAGTAACTGCAAACTATCCCTGGTCTATACAGGTTAAGGGAGGCACATTTCAGAAACTCCAGAGACTACCAGATGGTTGCCCCCCTGGTTTAGATGATGATCATTTGAGTTCGCTTAATCAGCTTCTCGAGTTTTGGCACAATTCTCGTGGTGCTGTTTACATTGATGATCAGGTAGAACTATCTAAACATTTTAGCTGCCATGCATGGAAAAAATATTTTGATATTTTAGTTTCACCTTGCACTTAAGTTCTTTGATTCTCTCTGAATTTAGTTGTGCTTGGCTACCAGCACTAATTCTGCTGGTGCCCTTGTATGATGGCTGTTTTTAATGCAGTATGGTGGATGCTTCCACTGTTACATTGTCGTATTTTTGCGCATATCATAGTTTAACTAATTAACTTGTCTATTGTACAGGAGCGAGTGATTAAGACCATTCTTTTTGTGATGTCCGTCCTGCCTCACATCTGCCGACCACTCCTCATTGTCTCTCCTTCTGGTTCTCTCTCCTTGTGGGAGGCCAAGTTCAGTCGCTTGGCAGCATCCATCAATGTTGTTGTGTACAATGGGGAGAAGGATGTGCGCAAATCAATTCGAGATCTGGAGTTTTATGAGGATGGTTCTGTGATGTTGCAAGTTCTCTTGTCCCACCCTGATGCCATCTTAGAGGTAGTCTAGCTTACCGATTAAAAGAACACCAGTGCTATCTTTTGATACATTTTGCATCAATGTTGTGCAACCATGAAGCTTACTTGCCAAGTAATGTGTACCCTTTTGTTTCCTTTTTTGCTCAATACAGGACATTGAAGCCATTGAGCAAATTAGTTGGGAGGCAGTTATGGTTGATGATTGTCAAAACTTAAGAGTTTCAAAATGCCTTGAGCAACTCAAGCGACTTCCTACCAATTTTAGGATGGTTCTATTGAGTTCCCCACTAAAGGTGCTGCCAACAAACCTTTTATATAGAATTTCTTTTGTACCACAAGTGGGTCATATTGTCGTTTTTTGTCTTGCAGGAAAATATTCCTGAGTACATCAATCTTCTGTCTTTCCTCAACCCTGATGAAAATGGCACATTTAGTGTTTCAAATGGTGTCTCTTTTGATACAGCTGGCACCCTAGCGATGCTGAAAGCAAAGCTTGCACGCCATGTTGCATTTGAGCGGAAGGCAGATTCTTCAAAGCTTTTGGAGTACTGGGTTCCTGCTCGCCTTTCACCGGTGCAACTAGAGATGTACTGTTACACGTTACTATCAAACTCCCCGGCACTTCGATCACATTCAAAAACTGATAATGTCGGTGCTCTTCGCAACATTCTTATATCCCTCCGGAAGGTTTGCTTTCGAAACTCCTTTGCATGCTGCATGAATGATACAACTTGTTTTAAGTAGTGATTTAGATGGACAAGATGGAATCTGCACGTACAATTACTTATCATGTATAGCTGCAGATAATCCTATTGATCTTCAGCTAATCTTATGCAACAGTGCTGTGACCACCCTTATCTCGTTGATCCAATGCTGCAAAGCTCTCTTACCAATGGTCACCCTGTAACTGATATCCTTGATATTGGAGTGCGTTCATGTGGCAAGTTGCTGCTTCTAGACAAAATGCTCCAAAAGATAAAGATTGAAGGTCTAAGAGTTGTTATTCTTTCCCAGGTGAGAAATCCATGGTATCATGCTTCCATTATTTTTTACCTGCATTATTTAATTTTGGTAAAATCTATGTATTTTATTGTCAACTAGCTGGGTGTTACTGATTAGTTATCTGACTTGCGTCAGTTTCAAAATCAAGAATAGCAAAAAAGGCATTGGTGATGTTCCACTTTAATACTGACCTTCATCCAAGAGCTCCAAAGCATGGAGGTTCTTGACAATGTTCTGTTGAGTGCTATGCAGTGCAAGACAACTAAATAATTTCTGACATGCATCTGGTCTTCTTGAAGTACATGTCTACAACATTCTAAAAAAAAGTACATGTCTACAATGATTATTCTGAACATTTGTTTCGATAATTCTCTGATATGTTATTGCGATGATCAATTACGTATGCTTACGATGCCTTTGTAATACACGGTTATTGTATTAACAAAGCTTTTGATTCAATCTGATTCTACTTTATTTCATGTGGCAGTCTGGTGGTGGGTCTGGCAACCCGATGGGTGACATTTTGGATGACTTTGTTCGTCAGAGATTTGGTTTTGAGTCGTACGAACGTGTTGAACGTGGTTTGCTACTGCAGAAGAAACAGACAGCAATGAGTATGTTTAATGACAAAAGTAAGGGGCGATTTATTTTTTTGATTGATAGCCGTGCATGTGGTCCAAGCATTAAGCTATTATCTGTTGATGCCATCATCATATATGGTAGCGATTGGAATCCTGTGAATGACTTGAGAGCTCTTCAGAGGGTCAGCATGGAGTCACAGTCTGAACGTGTGCCTATTTTTCGTTTGTATTCGTCTTGCACAGTGGAGGAAAAGTCTCTTATTCTTGCAAAGCATGATCATATTGTGGATAGCAATATCCAGAATATAACACCTAGCCTGAGCCATTGTCTTCTGAGTTGGGGCGCATCATTTCTCTTTAATAGACTTGAGGAGTTTCAGAACCGTAGCTACTCATGTAAAAGCTCTGATGCTGATGTCCTTTTCATGGATAATGTAGCCTCGGAGTTTTCAACAAGATTACCCAACAATGTTGAACTCAGCACTGAAATGGACAATGCAGCCATATCACAAGCTTATCTGCATGGATCTTTCTATTCTAGAGACACTGTCGTAATAGGTGAGAGGGAGAGAATCTCATCAGTTAATGGTGATTTGCCAAAGTTCTGGGCCTACTGGTCAAATTTACTTCATGGGAGGTCTCCTCGTTGGCAACATATATCTGAACCAGCACAAAGAAGCCGTAGAAAGATACAAAATGTGGAAGAACAATTGAAAAATACGGAAGGACAATTGGAAGTACCTACTGAAGAAACTGATGAAGCTAGAATAAAACGTAGAAGAATCGGTGAAGTCATAGATTCATCTCCAAAAGTCCCACCTGGCAAAAACAAGGAGACCATATTGCCTGAAAACAATACCCCATCAAGTTCTCATCAAATATCAGTTGAAGATACATGGCAGGAATTAGGTATTACAACTGTAACAAAATTGCTGTATTTTAGTTGTGGACATTGCATTTTGGTAATACAGTTCATTATGTAGAGAGAAACAATCTTCATGGCACACAAAAAGGTCTACACGTTCAACTGAAACCAGAACTGTCAAAGTTATATAAGTTGCTGCAACTGCCGGTACTGCTAAACATATTAACTTTATTACTCCCACTATGACTTTATGCTTCCTCTTTTTAATTCTTTAATCCTGTGTAAAATCATTTAGATCCACAGAAAATACAAGGAGAATTTAGCTATTTTAGGCTTTTAGTTGTTAAAATTTCTCAGTTCTGAGCCATTTGTGCCACAGGTACTTCTTTACCAGAGTATCTAGTTGACTCTTGATAAATCTTGCTCTTTATGATGGAAAAATTGACTCATTATTGATTACATTCCTAATGTATCGTATAGAATCCATTAATGTTTGACAGTTGCTACTAGATAGTTTATCTTGAGCATATGTGGTTATATTCTTATTATTTATTATATTTGATCGATTAATGTTTACTATTTTATTGTAAGAATATTCTTCTTTAGAATCAGGTTATAGGCATGGTTTTTATTTGGAAACAATAATTTGTAAGATGTTGAAAGCTGAAATAATGCTGCTTCTCAGATTAAAATTATATTAATGATATTAAGAACCAAATACATTTTCAGGTAAAGTAGAACATTCAGTTATTTTTGGACTTGGGTCAGCGAACATAAAATGAGTTTAAACTGAAATTATTGTAAAATGTAGTTGTCTTCTCCTATTGCATAGCATATGAAATTACAATGCAATAAGCCAAGTCAAAGATCTTTTCCAAAAACTTTATGTGAAATTGTGAAAATCTGAAAAGCTTTATTTTATGTACTGATTCAGTCTAAGTTGATTGCTTTCATGGATGGATCATTACAAATTTGCAGGATAACGTGAAATCCTTATGTGAGGAATTCCTTGAGTATATTTTGAAGAATCACCAGATCAGCCAGGAGCCTAAGGGCATACTGCATGCATTCAATATAGCTCTGGTTAGAAAAAGACCCTTTTTGTTTTGTTTTTGACTTCATACATGTTTTCTGCTAAATGCTGTTGTTTTTGTGATGCTCTGCTTCAGTGTTGGCGTGCTTCTTCTCTCTTAAAGCATAAGGTCAATCATACAGAATCACTCACCCTTGCTGTAAAAAACTTGAACTATGAGTGCACTGAAGAACTTGCTGAGTATGTCTATGGGAAGCTAAAAATCCTAAAGAAGAAGTTTGCACGTAGAGCAGGCGAAACTTGCAAGCAAAATCATACAGCTTCAGTAAGCAACATATCAACTTGTGAAAAGGAGACTTCAGTTGGACTGAGGAATGATGAGTTAATCCCTAGCCAGTTAGCTTCAAACGGTGGTAACTTTGAGACTGGTTCACATCAAGAGGCCACAGGTGGTTTTTGGACTGAGGATGTGGTTTCAGGAGAGCAAGAGTTGCCATCTGGCCCAAGAACCCGTAGGGAGGAATGTTTATCGAAGGATGAACTTCTTAGTAGAATAATGGACAATAGAATTAAATTAGTTGATAAAGTTTTCTACATAAGAGGAAAGAGTATCCAGGATAAGCATTCGAACGAAATCTCATTTTTAGACAGGCACAGGCAAGAGGAAGTGGCAAAGCTCAGGAAAACATGCAGTTTAGTTGTGGAACATCTTCGTAGAAGTCAAAATCATATTGATCAAGAGGATAGAGATCGGAAAATAAAGCTAGTGATTGAATGGTTTAAAATGCTTCTGTATGCATTTTTCGAGCACATGAGATGCCAACGTAACAGGCTTGATCAGCAGCAATCAGCTACCTTGACCAAGGAGTCTCAATTGAAGGAGGAAACCCTTCAGGCAGCAAAATCTGGCCAACTAGATCATACTTTTGATCAACACATTCCTTTGCCAGATTCAGAATTTGCTATCGAGGAATTTAGTCACTTTAGGGACGTTGTTGGTAGCTGCCATGTTCATGCAGCTGCTTCGACACCACTTTCTTTGGATGACAATTCAGAAATGGAAATTACATTGGTTCGAAGTGGAAATGCATTTGAAGTTGTCGAAGAAGTGCAGAATAGGCCTGCTGAAGCTATTATTCAAGGTCCATCATCAGAAGTCAATGTTTCTGATGGCATTGACTCACAAGGAGATGCATCATCTGTGACTGCTCATTCATTGGTTAGTAGTCCTTTAACTGAAAAATTCAGTTAAAACATGTATTCTATAGTTTATTCACTTGCAAAATGCTGACAGTGCTTATTTTTTTGGTAGTTTCCAAGCGACAAATGTTCAATTTTTTTAGCATAGAAAATTATGACGTCAACCTATGAATTATAATGTATTTTTCTGAATAATTTCTTGCTTATATGAGACCATCAGAAAGAAATGTGAGATCTCCTGATCTCAGTTTTCATGAGGTAGTTTGCTTGTTTAATGTCAGTTGTGACACAAGGTTTACCGTTTAAGAAATATCTGACCACATAGTAGCCTAAACTAGAGTGGCTTTTTCCCCCCTTGCTCTTTCCATGTAGCAATGCAAATCTTAAATATATTTACCAATCACCACATAGTCCTGTTAGCCTGTTTCCCCAAGGCATGAAGAGCTAGAACTTTATGTATTATGTTGCCTTTCGTTTAGAACAGTCCCTAACTCATTTACTTGAATGCATTTTATTAACTGATATCCTATCCTTCTGTGTCTCTGTATTTTGTTGCCTTTCATGTGGAACACCGAGTGTTTCTGTACGATTTTATTAAATATACTTTGTAAGTGGATATCCTGCTTTTGTTTTGCATGAGGATTGGTTACTTAGCACATCTTGCTCCTTTTTGGATTAACGGTATTTCACTACTTGTGCTTACTTTCTTGAGATGTCTTGCGCGTCTACGATACATTGTTATTGCATAAGCTTATGATGCAGAATAACTCAATATATGCCCTTACCATTATATCAGGAATCTTCAGGTGGTGGCCATAGTAGTATGGGACATCATGAGGAGAGTACTGTTGGTGTGCCACTACAGGGCGGTACAAGTGAACATTTAGGTGATGCTGCAGTGGAAGTTGAACGTGCTGAGGAGAGTACTGTTGGCGTGCCACTACAGGGTGGTACAAGCGAACATTTAGGTGATGCTGCAGTGGAAGTTGACACCGAAAATAGGAACACTGCTTTTGCCAACTCACCCCACTTTGACACTCCAGCTTTGACTACTACTTCCAGGCAGGCCACGTTGCCAGTTTCTGGAGAAGTCGAGATACAGAACAATCTTGTGACCCAGTGTGCACAACAGAGTTTAGTGCCATCACAACTTTCACAAAGAGAATCAGAACAAGCAGACTTGTCCGGTGTAGCACCAGTTCGACCTTTGCAATCTGAGAGGCAACAGTCAATCCCTGTGTCCAATAATCGGCTTGAAAGAGCACAGCCTGATCAGGGTCAACCAAGTCATCAGAGAGATGCAGCACCTGGTTCTGTGCAGTCTGCAGAACTGTTTCCAGTGTCATCAATGATGTTTAATCACCCACCTATTGATGCTGAACCACTGAAAAATGAGTTGCATAGGTTAAGATTACACATCGACACAGTCAACAGAACTCATGAACTGAAGGTTCTTACTTTCATCCCCTTTGGTACATGTTTATGCTAGTTCCCATATCGCCATGTCTAATCAGTTCCACATTGGACAGAAAACACAACTTCGGATGGAGTGCAACGAAGAAATAGAGAAGGTAAAGCGAAAATATGATTTGTTAATTAAAGAGCATGACTCCACCCATCTTCAGCAAAAAAATACACTTGATGATTTTTACGAGAAAGTTCTCCGCAACCAATTACTGGCTGAGGATTTTCGGGCCAAATTCATATCACCATCTGCAGCACAAGGTATGGGAGCATATTTATTCATACTTTGTGCCTTCAAAGTTAATGTTTTGGGCATGATTAGTGTTTGGTAGGAAACACTGATAAACTTCTATTTCATCAAAATTTCTCCTTTCTGCGATTTTTACATCCGAAGGTGTTGCTGATCTTCTAAACGAGATAGAATGCACAATAACCAAGTTGCATGACATCTTACTAATCATTCTGTATATGGATATGCTGAAAGAATAAACAAAAGACAGAATCCAAAAATTGTTGATATAACTGTTTGTCAGTAACATCCATTTATTTCTTTGAGCAGCAAGAGCCCATACCCCTCCAGTTCGTCAGGCACCTCAGGCTTCTCAACAAGTACCGGTGAGGCCTTCAGTGGTGGGATCCTCAGCGTCATCGGTTGCCTTACCATCAGCTTCTCGACCACCAGCGCCAAGGCTCAGAGTCCAAGCACCACAGGTGGAACAACCATCATCGTCACTGTCACAGTTGTCCCGGTCGTCATTGCCTTCCTCACAATTGGTCCAACCTCCCCCCTTGATATCGGGCAATCATTTGAGAACAACGTCAGCAACTGTTAGTCAGATGCCTCCACGTGGGAGCTATGGAGTTCAGAGTGAATTGGCTCCTCGTGCACCTGCTCCTCATCTCCAGTTCAGGTCACCACGGTCAAATTCTATGCCACCTGGAAACCAGCACCAGCTTCCGACAGCTAGGGTGGAGGCAACGTCCCCAAGGACACAGCCAGTGCGGGCAGCAAATCCATCCCCACCAGATTCACACCTGGGCCCTGGTGCAACCTCAGGCATGTCAAGTTTGCACTCAGTCCCCCCAGCAACATCATTGCCCTCAAGCTCACATCCTAGTCACCTGGCACGTGTGCCGCCAGCTCCAAATCCAACGCTACAAGCGGCAGCACCGCCAGGCTCAAATACAGCTACACCTCCCATAACCGCGAGCATGCAGCCATCAGATTCTGGGTCATTATCGCTGGATGCATGGCTTACGGCCAGTCTGGGGTTGAGCGGCGATGCGCCTAGGGCAACGTCTGCTGCTACAAAGGGTTCTGATATAGATGTGGTATGCTTGTCTGATGACGAATCACAGTAGCATATGCACAAGACTAACGATTAGAGTTTGACTGCTCAAAACAAATATGGTTGCCTGATTCGGTGTGGGAACTAAAGGCATTAGCGATTCATTCAAGCTTCACTGTAAATCGGGCGCCACCAACAATAGCGTCACTGTAAATTGGTAGCATCAACAATGCCAACCAACTGTTGCTGTAAATCGCTAACATTTGAGAATCGAGACGGTGTCTAGACATTAGCGTATGGTGTGGTGTAAATGTGTAATGGTGGTGGCCTATGCGCTCACCCACTGTGCATGCTGTACATTTCAGACGTATCCATAAAATCTCTGCTCTTTTTCAAAAAAAAACAAAGAAAAAAGAAACTATGCTGCCTGAGGTGTTTGATTGCTGGAACATAACGCCCCGTCAGTATGTACCTGCTGAGGTGTTTGCTCTCGGGTCAAGAGCACTAAAATATCGTGCATTCTATCTTATATAAATAATATATGTAATTGGAATGAGTTCATATATATTCCACTTGAATCTAAGTCCAATGGCAGCAGAAGCGTACCCGGCATACTTTTTTTTTGTTTATAAGCAAGCATTTTTCATGTGGCAATGTATACGTACGGAGTATGTACATGATTGATGATATATATAGAAAGGAAAGGGAAGAATTGTGAGTAACAGGCCGATGGATCCATGCACACCGGCGGCATCGTCGGGATCGGGCGATGGATCCAGCACCAGATAGAGGACGGACTCCTCACTTGCCCAACAGCAACAACAAAATAAGTAACCGCCGCCGCCGGCCGCCGCCCACAATAAGCTAGGCAACAACAATGCTGGTGTTGGCCTGCCAGTACGGCGCCACCCAGGACGCCATCGTCTTCTGCCTGCTCTGCGGCGCCAGGCTGTGCGTGCTCTGCGACGCCGCCCTGCACGCCGCCGGCGCGGGGCTCCATCATCACGCTCTGCGACACCTGCGCCGCCGCACCCTCGGCGCTCCGATACGGCGACGGCGCCGGCATCGTCACCCAGTACACCGGCTGCCCCAAGCCCACCAATTTGCTACGCCTCATCTCCGTCGAGGCGCCGCTGTCAGACAACTTGTTCGACGCATGGCTCGACGATAAACTGCGATACGACGACGATGATGGTGGTGGAGAGGACGAGGTGGAAGACGAAGAAGGTTGGGATGTGGAAGCGGAAACCGCCAAGATTGAGAGGATGTTGGCGGACTGTAATAATAATGAGCAGCTGTCCCCAATCCCATCGCCGCCATGTCAGCTGCAGCCTCAACCGTTGCGCAACGACATCTTCCCCTTCTCCAGCAGCAGCGTGGCCATGCCGCTGCCGGAAGATGCCCGCCCACCGCAACCGGATGCCAGCAGCGCCATAGCCAAGAAGCGGGAGGACAGGGAAAGAGCCAAGCTCCGATACTACGAGAAGAAGAAAAACAGAAGGTTTCATTTATTAATCAATCGGTTCCCTAGCTCCTCCTTGGGTCGATATGATCGTCTTTCTTATATATATAACACATATATGCAATGCAATGTTTGCCTGCATTATATTTATTCTCATGTACGTGTGCTTGTTGCAGATTCTGCAAGCAGATCATGTATGCTTCCCGCAAGGCCAGAGCCGACACAAGGAAGCGCGTCAAAGGCCGATTTGCAAAGGCTTCCTCTTCTTCTCACGATCCACAGAATGATGAGACAACTCCCATCCATGAGGCCGGATCCATCTACTGACAAGGGAGAGACAGTAAGCATTTGTTGATGCAGATGACACAAAAGGATTTCACAAACAGAGAAACAAGACAAGGAAAACAACAACACCACCACCACCACCAACAACAACACATGTGGCTACAAATTAAAGCTCGATCCTAATCTCTACACTCACACTCATATTCTTCAGGTTTGCCATACACATTCTCCACGCCGCACACCTGCACCTAATTAACTAGCCTTTTTAGCTAAGTTATTTTTCTCTCGAAGCACCTGCTGATCTGACAATAATTTCCCTTTGTGTTGTCATCTTGCTGTGGTTACATGTTGCTCACTTGCTCGTAAGGGAGATACGGAAATCATTGTGAACGGCCTCATCACTATCAACTACAAAATTACCTAGTTCCTCTTAGGTATTATTTTCTCTAGAAGGAATGCTATATTAGAATAGGAAGGCATTTTTTTCTTGGTGGCAATCGTTGGATTGTTTTGCTTTTTCCCCACATTACACACATTCTTTTCTCATTGGAAACAATATTAGTTTCTTTTTCTTTTTCTTTCATTTCCCTTTTGAGTAAAAGGTTCTGATATAGATGTGGTATGCTTGTCTGATGACGAATCACAGTAGTATATGCACAAGACTAACGATTAGAGTTTGACTGCTCAAAACAAATAGGGTGGCCTGATTCGTGTGCGAACTAAAGGCATTAGCGATTCATTTAAGCTTCACTGTAAATCGGGTGCCACCAACAATAGTGTCACTGTAAATTGGTAGCTTCAACAATGCCAACCAACTGTTGCTGTAAATCGCTAACATCTGAGAATCGAGACGGTGTCTCGACATTAGCGTCTGGTTTGGTGTAATGGTGGTGGGCTAGTGTGCTCACCCACTGTGCCTAGCGCTCTCTAAGTATGCTGTACATTTCAGACTTACAGTATCCATAAACTCTCTGCTCTTTTTCCAAAAAAAAAACAAAACAAAGAAAAAAAGAAACTATGCTGCCTGAGGTGTTTGATTGCTGGAACATAACGCCCCGTCAGTATGTACCTGCTGAGGTGTTTGCTCTCGGGTCAAGAGCACTAAAATATCGTGCATTCTATCTTATATAAATAATATATGTAATTGGAATGAGTTCATATATATTCCACTAGGTCCAATGGAATCGTACCCGGCACTGGCCATAAACAATATACCCACGAAAAACGGAAGCACAAATCAACATGAGGTCCAGTACCTTAAAATCAATTGGCAGGTAGAAGAAGTCATAAGTTCCTTTGTGAAGTTCATCAATCGCAGCCAAAAGCATCTTAGATGTATATCTGTTGGATTCGGGAATTAATTAAAGCTGAATAACGCAACCAGCTAGCAAATATACCAAATGAAAATGTGATTTGAAACTGCATACTTGTTTGGAATGTTTTTAATCATCAATGTCGTCCTGGTATCATCGCCTTTGCGAATCTTCTCCAAATCAAGCTGATACTGCCTCTTGCTATCGGCTTGTTGGAGCACACTGCTGTCGACTCGGCGGTTACGGGAACGGTCAATGGAGCTGTCAAGTCCGAAAGAACCAGGCCCTTGGTATGTGGGGTTACTGTAGAACCCATGTCCCAATCTCGGTGACAGCATTGGTCTAAAGTTAGTGGAGCTACTATCTGTCAGACTTCCGCTCAGAGAAGAAACAGGATTTAAAGAAGCACGACTAGCCATGTTCAGCATGAGGCCCACCCCATTTCTGCCAGTACCAATATTTCCCATGTTCCCAAACCTGACTTGCTTCATAAAAGATGACTCTGGCGATTCAGGTAAAAAGCCAAAATGGCTCTCAAATGGAGCACCTGAAGGGGCGGAGCCAACATGATGATGGTGCTGATCTGAAGACCCAAATAATGAAGCCTGACGGCTTGCATGCAAGAAGCCTTGCCCCTGAGAGCGGCTATTAGATGATAATGCAGACCCAATTGCTGGTGGGCGCCAAACAGGGGATTGAGAAGTTTCTGAATACGGTTTTGGACTACCCCAGAGAAATTGGGGCCCCGACAATGTCCCAACAGAGAAACAAGACAAGGAAAACAACAACACCACCACCACCACCAACAACAACACATGTGGCTACAAATTAAAGCTCGATCCTAATCTCTACACTCACACTCATATTCTTCAGGTTTGCCATACACATTCTCCACGCCGCACACCTGCACCTAATTAACTAGCCTTTTTAGCTAAGTTATTTTTCTCTCGAAGCACCTGCTGATCTGACAATAATTTCCCTTTGTGTTGTCATCTTGCTGTGGTTACATGTTGCTCACTTGCTCGTAAGGGAGATACGGAAATCATTGTGAACGGCCTCATCACTATCAACTACAAAATTACCTAGTTCCTCTTAGGTATTATTTTCTCTAGAAGGAATGCTATATTAGAATAGGAAGGCATTTTTTTCTTGGTGGCAATCGTTGGATTGTTTTGCTTTTTCCCCACATTACACACATTCTTTTCTCATTGGAAACAATATTAGTTTCTTTTTCTTTTTCTTTCATTTCCCTTTTGAGTAAAAAAAAACTAGGCAAATTAGTGTCCATGGCATCATTCTTTCCGGAATTCCTATTCCGACATATAACAAAGGCAAGGGCCTTGTTTGTAAATAGTATTTTACACATTTTTTTCTACCCTCTCCTTATAAAAATATTTGTCGCCGTTGATTTTTTTCTCATGTTTAACCATTCATCTTATTTAAAATTTTAGTATAAATATATATAAAGAAAGTTATGTTCAAAGTACCTCTTATAATAAAGTGAGTCACAAATAAAATAATACTGCCTCTATTCCAAAATATAGGTCGTTTGACTGGTCGTCTTATTCAAAAAATTTGTGAAAATATAGTCAAATTTAAGGTATTTTTGAAGTTTTTTATTAATAAAGTAAGCCACCATAATTTTTTTAATAAGACGAGTGATTAAACTTAGAGTCAAAAAAAAGTAGAACAAGTTATAATTTAAAACAGAGGGAGTTATATTTTTTTAAAATTAGACGAAACATCAAGATGAAAAGTCAATAGTAACATATATTTTGACACAGAGGTAGTTGTTTGGAACTAGCTTGCTCCTTGTTGGATTGGAATATATAGTTGAACTTTTTGTCCATTTACATACCTAGTTAAAGACACTCCACCGAAGTCTAAATAACCCTCCACGAGTGGAAAAGGTCACGAATTCAGGCAGGCAACAGCTATGAAATTTCCCAACGGAACAAATCAAATTGTCTATCTCGGGGCAGTCAAATTAAGCATGATGTCATGTGTGACAGGCATACAGACGTATTCTCAACAAGAAGGAAGGGAGGCTGCTGCCATGTTGGTTGGTACTCGATCACAAGGCCATTTTAGTCAAACAGATCTAAGCTGATTAAGGAGAGGGGCAAAGAATCAATCAAAGTCAAAACTCTTGAACATCTACTACTAAGAGCATAGTACGTAGCAAATGCCCATTTTAGTATTAGATTAGAGAAGTTAGTACAAAAATAGTGCCTTTTAGGATAACATAAGCTGATTGCATCGCCAGATTGATGACTAGGGCGTGGATTTCCAGGAGGTTTCGTCTCAAAGGACAATGGAGGATTAGGTGACAGTGAATGAGACTAATCAACCATCATGTCTTGCCGGGTCTCCTTGCTAGGTCTTTCTTGTCTATTTTTTTTTCCTTTTTTGATTGAAGAATAATAGTAGTAATCGTAGTATAAATAAAGACAAACAAGAGGTAGAGTAGAGGTGGACACTCACTCATCAGGCGGCGGCGGCGGCGGCAATCATGGGAGAAAGCTCGCCGCCGGTGCGCGTGGTGTCTCGGCGCACGGTGAAGCCGCCTCCCCGGGCGCGCGAGCGCATCCCCCTCACCACCTGGGACGTGGCCATGCTCTCCGCCGACTACATCCAGAAGGGCCTCCTCTACGCGCCGCCGCCCTTCTCCACCGCCCGCCTCCTCGACCGTCTCGCCGACGCGCTCGCCGACGCGCTCGTCGCCTACTACCCCGTCGCCGGCCGATTCGCCACGGAGGCCAGCAGCGACGGGTGCTGCTCCGTCTTCATCGACTGCGACGGCCAGGGCGTCGACATCCTCCACGCCGTCGCCGACGGCGTCGCCGTCGCCGACGCCATCCCTCCCGACGCCGACGTCCCGCCCCTCGTCCGGTGCTTCTTCCCCCTCGACGGCGCCGTCAACCACGACGGACACCAACTGCCGCTCTTCGTCGTCCAGGTCACGGACCTCGCCGACGGCGTCTTCGTCGGGTTCGCCTACAACCACGCGCTCTCCGACGGCACCGCCTTCTGGGACTTCCTCAACGCCTGGGCGGGGATCGCGCGGGACGGCGAGGCGGCCTTCCGGTTCCAGCCGCCGCCGCTTCTGGAGCGCTGGGAGCAGGTGGTGGTAAATAAGCGCGACGCTGGAGCGCGGCCACGGCTGGGCGGCGGCGGCGGTGGGGCGGGCGGTGGCGGCGCACACGGACGCCGACATCCGGGCGCGGGTGGCGGCGTGGACGGCCAACCCCGTGCTCTACACGCTGCGCTACTTCGACCCCAATGGCGTGATGATGGGCAGCTCGCCGAGGTTCCCCATGTACGGCTGCGACTTCGGGTGGGGGAAGCCGCTGGCGGCGCGCAGCGGCAGGGCCAACAAGTTCGACGGCAAGGCCTCGCTCTACCCGGGCAGGGACGACGGCGGCATCGACGCCGAGCTCGTGCTCACGCCCGAACACATGGCGCTGCTGGAGCAGGACCAAGAGTTCTGGGCAGCCGTCACGCCGGACAACAAGCCAAGTGTCTAGCGCTCCAATCCGGATGTCTTTGATAATGATTTCTGTTTGCTTGCTAATCTTCTCTTATTATTATTAGTGTTTTGATAATCGATCGAGGAATAAAAAGGCACAACACACACACACACACAATTGTGTTGTGTCAGATGAGCCAAATGTCATGTATGGAATCGGAATGAATCGTGAATCCTCTCCTACCAATTCCTCTCCTCGCCACCTCTACCGTACAAATAACAAAGCATGCATACTTTCTCGAGGGAAATCAATCCATCCATAAGTACGAATTCATGCAGAATTCATCCATCAACAGTTCAGCACAATGTGAGTTTTTACTGTACAGTTTTGGCCATAACTCATGCGTTCTTTACAGAATGCAACCAAAAGCAAAGCATTGGATCCAATCACATCTAGTAGTATATCTGTACACAGGGGGGCCTAGGCGCCTAGCATTAAGCTCCCACCCAGCTCCAAGCTCCATCACTTCAGCTTCTGCTTCTGCTTCCGGGGGCGACATCCGCTGCCACAAAAACCACTAGATGTCCCATGCCACACCAGGACACAAAATCCACCTCTCTTTTTACAATTTGGGGGTCGATACCTTCTTCTCTAGACAAAAGTCAGATTTATAATTATATATGGCGAATCCGATCCTGTTGGTTATCTTATCATCATGGCTCGTCACAAGCTCCCGGCCATATGCATGGAGCTCTCTCCTCCCGTCTTCTCGTTGTTCCTGCCATCTTCATCGTCAAGGGAATCCCCTATTCCCTCTTCCACTGGCATGTGGATGCATATGCCATTGATTGGAAATGCCGCCTGGGTAGCATTCATGGTGTTAGTAACACTCTAACTAGATCTACTCTCAACAGCGTACGGTTATCCTTCTCTTCAATAACATGGAGGCGGTGCTGGTTGTTACCTGATTTCCAGAGTCTGGACCGTTGGGGTGAAAAATTATGGGGCGGCATCTCTTATCCTCGTTCATCAAGCTTGAATTCTGAAAATGTGATACCAGTGCAGTCTGTCCTTGAATTCTAGCATAAGCCAATGAGGCTACTTTCTCGCTGTTGAACTTCTCCCATTTCTTCCCATTAAACACCTGTAGATTAAAAGAATGCGTCCATGAAAGCATCATTCAAGATGTTCAGATTCGCTTCACTGATAATGTGGATTCACTATGCTACACATGGAACAGCATCTTTGCTATGGCAGTAGCAATTACAAACAGAGGACAAGGGCCAAGAAACAAGGCACACCTGGTAGAATGATATGATGTGCATAGGTGATATCATGTTAATGAACGCATACCCAACATTGCATTTGTTCTGCATAGGCACAACACAAGGTAAATTAAATAGGTGCTGGCCATAAACAATATACCCACAAAAAACGGAAGCACAGATCAACATGAGGTCCAGTACCTTAAAATCAATTGGCAGGTAGAAGAAGTCATAAGTTCCTTTGTGAAGTTCATCAATCGCAGCCAAAAGCATCTTAGATGTATATCTAATGGATTCATCAGCATGAGGCCCACCCCATTTCTGCCAGTACCAATATTTCCCATGTTCCCAAACCTCATTTGCTTCATAAAAGATGACTCTGGCGATTCAGGTAAAAAGCCAAAATGGCTCTCAAATGGAGCACCTGAAGGGGCGGAGCCAACATGATGATGGTGCTGATCTGAAGACCCAAATAATGAAGCCTGACGGCTTGCATGCAAGAAGCCTTGCCCCTGAGAGCGGCTATTAGATGATAATGCAGACCCAATTGCTGGTGGGCGCCAAACAGGGGATTGAGAAGTTTCTGAATACGGTTTTGGACTACCCCAGAGAAATTGGGGCCCCGACAATGTCCCAGGACTAGAACTCATATGTTCATTGTTGCGCTCTTGGTATGAGTGAGAGTGCTGAAATGGAGCTCCCATGGACTGGTTGCCATTTGAGAATATTTGATCATATTTAGACTGATTGCTATCCTTCCCAATAGGTGCAATCTTCACAGCATTTGAGATTAGTGAAGGCATTCCGATAGGACTCATTCCATTTCCGGTTGGAGACCTGTTGAAAGCTTGCAACATATTGTTGTCTGTCGGACTGCTATAGTTAGCCCATGCCCCTGCCACACAAGATTAAAAACGAAGTTTGTTAATTTTTTATAAATAAGTGATTGACTGCAAAATAAAAGGCAACAGCATTATATGCAAATGAGCTCCAACAGAAATACCTGGAGGAGAGTTAGCCATAGGTGAACCAACATGAGCATGTCTATAGCTTCTGGGTTCCTCTTGGTCCAAATCATGACCAAGTTGCTGCATCAAACTAAATCACAAGATAACAAGGAAAAAAATCATCAGATCACTAAACTACACCATACACGTTCTGTGAATTAAGTAATAAATTACTCCACATGTACGTAAAATAAGTACAAAATTGCGCTGCCTAAAAATCAACGAAGATCTCTCTTTGAGAGAGCACAAGACATGCATATCTACAATTTACACATTGTATCGTTCAGGCATCAGTGGACCATGTTACTGTATATTTCAAACTGCAACAGATTATTCAAATAATTTGACACATCCAACAACTGGTGTTTGAAAATTATCAGAAGTAACTTTAAACCACCAAAGTACCATCACGAGCATGCTTTCTCCAGAAACACAGAAAATTAAGACAATTCCAACAAAATAATATTATTCAGAAACATGGGCAAGAAGTTGAAGAGACATAAACATATAGAATCCAGGGTAACTCAAAATCATACTTTCTACGTGTTCCACCAGGACGACTTGGTTCCAACTTGATTCGTTTCCCAGCTATCTCACTTTTATTCAGTGACCGAAGAGCAGCCTCTGCTGCTCTTACATCATAGAACTCTATAAACTTATGATGCTTTTTGTTTGGTGTCTCTCTTATCTGCAAATGGAAACAAGAACACCATCGACGTAAATATAGAAAGAAGATTAGAAGCAGAATGAAGGGAAACAAACAGAAGCATCCAAACCTCTTTTACTTCTCCATATGACCCAAAAATCCGGCGAACCTCTTCATTAGAAACCGATGGATCCAAGTTAAAAATAACAAGAGTTCCCTGGTTTAAATCTTTGTCGGACGGATTCTCCTGCAAAATCAACACAACATTCATTCCAAGAAGTGCTTGTGTTGGTGGTTTTGCAAAATAAAAGAAACAATTCCAATAAGTACCTTTGGGATGGAGAAATGGATGTCCAGCTTTCTTCTCCTCAGAGGCTTGTTCTGCAACGCACGCATTGCGTTGCGTGCAGACCTGATATCAAAATAAGATATCATTACGAAACCCCTGTGCTTTGTTGCAGTGTAAAGTGTTCTGATATCCCCATATTGCTGAAATGACAATAATAATAATAATAACCACCATCAGGCCCAATCGAGATTCAGTATGAGAGACATGAATGTGAGGAATGCCTTGGGGTTAGCATACAACATAAATCAACAAGCATCTACAACCATTGCAGTTGATACCTCAAACAAAGAGCGCAGTTCAGAGTCCTCAACGTTGCTGTTGATGTTCCTTACAAACAATGTTCTGGAAGGGTGTTCTCCATATGGATGCTCCCCCGCCACAGTTCCGACAGTGCTTGGGACACCAAAAGGGCTGATCCCATTGCCTCTAGCCCCATCAGCAATACTTGAACTGGCAAAACTAGCAGTGACGCTTTCCAGAGGATCCAAGTCCAGCTCCATGCCCCCTCCGCTACCAAATACATCAAACTCTTCCAATTCCTCCGTGTTACTAGTCTGCCCGGCAGGTTCAATATCATCTGTGATCCCAGCGAAAAACTCATCTTCATCGGGCAGCAAGTCATCTATCTGGCGAAGATCAAAATCAAACTTGTAGTCCTTCTCTTCAGGGTCACCATCAAGCCCTTTCATTTTGGCAGAAGCATCATCCATTGATGGGGTACCATGTGCAGAATCAGGAAAGTTCACTGGTAGGAAAGGGAAGGGAACGTGGTGAGGATATGGAAACAACATAGGCATTAACGACAAGGTTAGATTGATGATGTTTCTGACACATCACAACAAATGCAGGAGGGATAATGCTGCATATTTGACATTTGGACTCTGCAACAATCATTTGAAAGAGCCTCTTATCGTCCCCTTGCATTATTATATACATAATCATACATACGACATTCCTAGGCCACTACTACCCCCCAGAGGCCCAGACACATAAGAGCTACTAAATTTGCATCCAGATACTAGTGTATGAACATTTCAGAAGATGGGGAGCAGCATACATACATTTTTCATGAGGAAGGAGCGGCAGCGAGGTCGAGAAAAGGCTTGCGTCGCCCAAGCCAGCGCGTGCATTGAGCAGTGGTGTTGGAGGGGCCCTCCAAGGGTTGTTACTTGCGGCCATCTGCCTTGGCTTGGAGGCAGGGGGCACTGCGAGTCCTGGTAGAAAAAGGAATACTAATATTAGCAGAATACGGAGGCAGGAAGGTGAAGTGGATGATGTTATTTAGAAAATGCAAAGACCTGGTGGGTTGAAAGGGTCCATCGGAGAATTTGGTGGGCCGGGAGATACCTGCAGAGCAAACAGATGGAGCTAAGCAATTGAGTTATGAGCAGCATGAAGCTGAGCAAACATATGCATCAAGACATCGCGTATATCTGGATGCATATCAAAATCTATCAATCAAGAAAAGCTAAACCGGCCTACAACTTGGAACGGAGGTTACTAGTATACAAGTTGGATCTAAGGCGAATGAGAGGTATTAGGATGTTTTGCAATCTGTGGACAAGTCAAACACTGGAAGGTACTCTTGCCTTATAAGCAACGAAGTTTGACCCCTAGATAGCAGCAGGGGAGGAAGCGAGCAAGCCATAATCCATGGCAAGGAAGATATGGTAACAACTCAGATCAATCTAATCCTATCTTGTTATACTAAGATAGCAGCATAAGAATGAGACGATGTCTACCCGAAGGAAGCGAGAAAATAAATACTCGAATGGACAAATCGGGGAAACCACCAGTGCAGTGCAGTGCAGAGGTTGGCTAGTACTAGTAGCAGTTGCATAATTTGAGAGTCAGTTTTCGTCTCTCCGTAGGTACAGAGAGAGATGACGAGGGGGGAACAATCAATCAGAATTAATTCCCTCCGTGGAAGCGCACGATCACGGTCGCAGATGATGAGATCAAATCATACGAAGGGCAAAAAAAAGGGAGAGGGGGAGAAGGAAACTCACCTCCGGCCGGCTGGAAACCCTAGCAGGGCTGGGTGGCTGCGAGATGGGAGGAAGGGGAACGAGGCGGGCGGGCGGGCGAAATCTTACGGTCTCTTCTCACCTGCTCCTCCTCCGGCGCTCCTCCCTCCCTCTCTCTCCTTTTGTGTGTATATATATATATAAAAGTAGAAGTCGAGGAAGACGAAGAAGAAGAGAGATGGCTGCGGCGGCTGCACAAGCAATCAAGCCATTGCACTCGACTCGCCCTCCTCTCCTCCCCTCCCCAGCAAAACAAATAAATAAATTAATCCACTGATTGGATTTATCTTTATCCGTGTCGTGTGTGACGTGAACGGAGGGAGGGTAATAATAATAAATAAATAAATAAAATGAGGGCGAGGGATAGCGACAGCGTTGATGATTGGTGGCGGGGCCGGACGCCTCTCCATCCATCCGTCCGTCCCTCCGTCCTCATCTGGTGCCTAATGACATGTGGGTCCCAGAGCAGTGTGTGTGGCTCACATGTCAGTGGCTAGGCTTAGCTAGTGGCCAAAGCATTGCCGGTGGGGTCGCGTCTGTCAGTGACCTAACTACCCACGACTAGTCTGAGTTGCATTGGAATAGGCGGCTGGCGTCCGGCCCGGCCCCTGCGCTGCACATTTGTCCTGCTGCTCTGCTCTGCCTCAGAACCGACCCACAGGTCTGATGCTCAGTCAGGCTCAGATTTCCCTTTCCCTTCCTTTTCCAATTGCATTCATGAATCATCCTAAATCTATCCGCTGAGTCAAGTAAGATCCTTGTTTTTTGCCAAATTGGGACGGTGGATGATTTCTCCCATTTGGATTTTGGATGACATGCCAAGTATCCATGCTCATGCAGGAAAATAAATACAATACAAAAAAAAATCTCTCTTTCATTTGGTGGACTCCTAGCTACTGATCTTGTCTGCTACCACCATTTTTCAAGGACGATACATAGATTGCTTCTTGTATACTAGTTGATTCACCAAGAGTAACTCACTATTTACCTTTTTCCCTTATACAATAGGAAAAACAAAAAGGAAACTACTGTACGTTACAACTCTAATAATTTGGTCTCTGCTCAACTCTTCTTCTTCTTCTTCTTATCTACTACTTCCGTTGGGGGTAGGGTAATATATTGCTGCTTGCTTCACAACTTGGGAGTCAACGATGTAATGTTATGTAGGATCCTGTTACAGCTAACTACTCTCCGATCCTCATCATAATATAGTTAATCAACTTCATTACGTACACGCAATGAGTACATACAAGTCATCAGTCGTCATCCCACCCCCCCCTAGCTCGTGGAATACTCTTAATCCTGTGTGCGTTACTTCCATGGGAGGCTCTCCATCCGCTCGCTAAGAGTGAATCCTCTCAAATCATATCTTCTCCAAATAATAAATAGAAGGGTGGAGGTATTGTGGAGAAGTGATTTGGAGACCTCCAAAAATACAAGGGCCAGTAGAGCATATGCCGGAGTGTATTTTTTTCTTGACCCTCTAAATCTAATTTGCTGGAGTTTCTCTAATTTGCTGAAGTGATTGGGAATGGATACTACTACGTTGTTCCAAGTTACTATTCGCCTTTGATTTTTTTTCCCATAATATTTCACCATTCATCTTATTTAAAAAATATGTAACTTATTATTTATTTTATTTGTGACTCACTTTATCAACAAAGATACTTTAAGCATAATTTATTATTTCGTATATTTGTACTGAATTTTTGAATAAGATGAATAGTCAAATATTATAGAAAAAAAATCAACATTGAATAGTAATTATTCAGAGTGGGGTACTTATTATAGCAACTTTGATCCAGAGGAGAGCATGCAACCGCAAAGATTCCCCGTACCCATTCCAATGCGACAATTCTGACTATCCACTTAACAGAATTTGATACTCTATCTGTCTCAAAGAATTCAATTTCATTTTTCAAGAAGTTAAGTAATTTTAGGTTTGACCAAATTTATACAGAGAAATGCTAATATTGATATATTCAAATAATTCCTGTATGAAAAAATATTCTATAATTAATCTAACTATACTTATTTCGTATTATAAATATTAATACTTTTATTTTATATAAATCTTTCGTAGATAGGAGGAGAGATCGTTTATTAGACCAGAGCAGATGGTTTTCAATCAGCCGTCAGCAAGCAGATAATCGGTACAATTGCAATCCCCCAACAACCAACACGTGATGGCCCACTCTTGACACTTCCTCCATAAGCTAAGCGCCGAAGCTAGCTGCCCTGTCGGTCGCTTCGCTTGTTTACCACAGAACAATAAGTACTACTCGCCGTATATAGCCAGTATATTCATCGCCTTCATCTATATATCATCATCCTCCCAAAAGCTTGTGAAGCCGACAGCTACCAGGAGATACAGATAGATGCTTCTCCCCAGGTAAGCGGCTGCCGCTGCCACTAAATATCCATTCCATCCATGTCCATGCCACAGCCTTTTTTCCTCCTTTCCTCTCACAAGTCGCACTCCATTACATTTACAATGCGTTGCGTCATCATTCAGATACATTATTCAGCATATCACTAGTTACTCCTCAAACCCCTTTCTTGATCCATGCACATACATAACACATGAATTATTAATTCCTGTTTTACAATTAATATAATCTATCTGCAGATGCTACTATTGCTGGTCACTGCTTGCTTCCATCTGTTATATATGCACACCAGTCAGAAGTCACTAGCCAGACATGTATTCTACAGACTGCAGCTTATTATCACAGATCATGACGACCCTAGCTAGGTCCTGTCTGTATTATTCTGCCTTTTACACAACACAAATACCGGTAGCTAATTAATCTTTCTCATCTGCACCTGCAGCAGCAGCCGCCGCCTCGCTGGTTGGGGCTCCATTGTCATGTGAGAAGTGGGACTTCAGTCCAATCCAGCACTGGTAGTAATCAAGATCTCGACATGGGGAATCAAGAGCCCACTTGCACACACGAGGGATCAGCGAAGACTCGAACATGAACGCCAGCGTGCCGCGGAGCCTGGATGGCTCGTTGGCATCAGCGCGGCTGATCGTTGCCTCGTATGTCTTGGTGTCTGGTCCATGTGGTGTCATGCAGCTGTGAAGACTAGCACCTCCCGGGAGAAAACCATCAGCCTTAGCCTGCACAAGATCACAAACATCATCTTTATATATCCTCACTGCATCGCGTATATATATCATCGTCCTTGCTTCGCAAAGCTGGCCAATGCCTGGTAATTGAATTAGAGTGATCCAACCCAGCTGCATGTTACTTGCCTCGTATATCCCATAAATCAGGCCCATGAACTCACTCATGCAGTTGCGGTGGTAGTATGGAGGGCGGAATGTGTTTTCAGCAACCAACCACCTAGGTGGGAATATCACAAAATCAAGTAACGCCACGCCAGGCTTATCAGTTGGCGCAGTAAGAACTGCAAATCAAGCAGATCCACACATGGTTAGTCGTAGGCATGAAGATGCAGCCAGGACAGAATGAATTATGCAACTTAATTAGTGAAAATCGGACACCTGTGTTTACTGAAGGGTCGCCATGATCAAATAGGACCGTATTAAATGGGCAGAACCTACTCAAATCATACTGAAAGGAACGGAAAGTCACTATAAAAGAAGAATACATAATTCACTAACAAGAGAAAGGGGACTTCAAGCACCAGAGCTGCTACCTTGTACGGGACATAATTCCCGTGCCATGCGACCACATTGAATGGAGAAAAATCTTGCGTTGCAGTGAATAGTTCACCACCGTACTTCTGCACTATGGTGTATCCAGGGCGGTGGTCCTGCTCAAACCATGCTGTGGGGGAAAGGAAATCCCTTGGTGAAGCCAAACCATTGGCACCTGCAGATCGACACAATTAGACTGCAGGTGGTACTATCATAAAACTGGAAAAAGGGAAGCCGAATGGGGCGTGTGGTACTATTACCGATCGGGCCAAGATCAGGGAGCTGAAAATGGGTGCCGAAAATTTCAGAAACATAGCCACGTGAGGGTCCATCAGGCAAGTCAACGGCAAAGCGGAAACCTTGGGGAATGACAACAATCTCGCCAGGGGAAACTAGCATCTTTCCACATTCGGTTGTGATCAACAACCCTGGGCTTGATAGCAAATTAAAAGAACATAGTTAGCATGTGTTTCTGTATTTCCAGGGAGCCCACAAGCGTCATTGATGGAGAGATTGCACCGACCAAATACAGCAAAGAAAAAAAAGGACATATAAAGAAGGGCATATATGGGTGGAACACAGACAGCATTTGTTTGGTTTGTTTTCGCCTTTTCAGGGGAACAGCAGAAACATGTGCTTAGTATAAAAAAACCAGAAACATGTGATCATTATGGATGGCTATAGTGGTTGTTGGGTCTGATTACAAGAGAATACTGTATGTGAAATTTCAACACAAGAGGGAAAGGTTAACTGTTGGCTAGCTGAACCAAGATGACGGAGAGGGGATTCAGAGGAATGTAATGTAACAAGTCATTCTTAATTCTTGGTTGATTGAAAAGGCACCGGCATGAAAAAGGGAAGGTGTTGTAATCAGCAGAGAACTTACTTCCTTGCTGGGGAACGATGAGGAAATCGCCATCTGCATTGCAGAAGGCGCATCCGTCCATGGACTTGTTAGCAGCGTACCTACATTATATACATGAGGAGCAAAGGAATTATTACTGGTTGTGATGAAGAAAATTAGGGAGGAGGAGGAGCACTGCAGCAGGCAGCGGGTGAGGCAAGAGCATATATACATGTGGATGGCGTATCCGTGCCTGAGGAATGAGCTCCCGGCGCCGCAGATGGTGTAGAGGCCGTCGATGAAGTCGAGGGGCAGCGAGTCCAGGGTGGGCACCTCGGGCGGCGTCCCGCGCAGCTGCGTGGGCGTGGCGACGGTGGTGGCGCGGTCGAACTCGGCGACGAGGCGGCTGCGGGTCTCCGTCGTCTCCGTCTGCCGGGGGTGGAAGGGCTCGTGGGTCACCGACGGCTTGATCCGGTAGAGCCACCTGCAGCACAAGCACAGGCATGGCGATTGATTGCGATTTGTTTGTTGGATAAGAAAGCAAAGCTCGAGGGGGACGTGCGTACGTGCGCAGGTTGTGGGCGCGCGGGGTGGTGAAGGAGGTGCCGGAGAGCTGCTCGGCGTAGAGGCCCAGCGGGCACACCAGCGGGCTGTTCTGGCCGACGGGGAGAGACCCCGGCACCGCCTCCGACGACAAGGTGTTGCCCAGCCCCGAGAGGTAGCGCAGACGACGCAGATCCTCCTCCAGCGACGAGGCGGCGGCCATTGTTGCCTTGCACAGGATCGATCGGAGGAGGAGAAGAAGAGACGGGCGGGGCAAGGCCGCAAGGCGGCTGCTGCTGACTGCTGTCTGTCTGGTGTGTGCTGTGCTGGCTCTTTGGTTTTTGCTGCAGCTGCTGGAGGGAAGACCTGCTTGTTAGTAGTAGAGTACATGTCTATCCTCATATATACCATCTGGACCGTCCAAATCAGGGGAAGCAGCGGCCCAGATCAGATCGACTGCTCAGCAACCGCTGTTGCTTCTCCGGCCCTCCTTCCATTTTCACCACAGCTAAATAAAATTAAATTATAAATACTGTAGAGATCAACGCTCGTTATATACCACTGGACTTAGCAGAAACCAAGAACATACTATACTATATTCCTTCTAGACAGCATCCCAATTCATCAGTTATTACATCATCTGTCACAGCTGAAAAGCAGCTCTTGTAAAAGTTCACACAGCATGGCGCATGCCACTTCTGTAAATGAGCTGAAACTCACCAAACTCGCAAGTGCAGTGGCTTCCTTGACTCTACAACTTGACTTGAACGCCCACACCCAAATACTTGCAAGACCAAGTACGTGCCACCACAACGAAAGCATTCTTGTCACTGCAGAATTAGCCAATTTTCAGTTTCACCATAAGAGTAGATATGCATTTCTTTCTCTCCGATTTTCATTCAGCTCAAGGTCAAGGAACACCGCACCCAGTGACTGCGGGCTCTGTTTCTCCAAAAAAAAGACCCATCTGCATGCTTCCTCCTCCTATGCAGTCGCAAGCTCACACAAAGTAGCCCAGAGCAACCCAGTCCCCACCTAACAGGCACCAAATCACCTTTGCAACACTTCATATCTTTCACAGGGCACCGCATTTTTCTCATTCACTCTGCATATATACCTACATGGGATTTCAATCTGCACAGGCATACATACATGCATCCGTACCTCCTGCCAAGCCTCAAAATCCAATGCGAGCCATGAGGGGTTTTCAGCTGCTGCTCCTAGTGGCATTGCTCATTGGGGAGTTGCACTGCGCAAGAACAGCAGCACCAGCCGATGCCCCAGCAACAGCGCCACCACAATCTCCCGAGCCACCACCAGCAGATCAGCAAGCACCGGCGCCAACTCCTCCACCGCCACGGCGACGGGGATCACCACATCGGCGACCACCAGCACCTCCAAAGCAGCAGCAGGATCCGGCTCCGGCACCGCCCAAGCAGGAACCAGAGCCCGCACCGCCACGGCTGGTTGTGCCACCACAGGACTCCCCAGCGCCGGCGCCACCCGGAATGATCAACCGTACTACGGGCTGCACCACGCTCCTTGTACTTGGGGACTCCACAGTGGACCCTGGGAACAACAACCATCTGCCCACCACAGCCAGGGCAAATTTCTTGCCCTACGGCTTGAACTTCTACGGACGCAGGCCGACCGGCAGATTCACCAACGGCCGGTTAGCTACAGATATGTTAGGTAACAAAATGCATCCCTGCATCTGCTTACTCTTGCCTATGACATGACACTATTTCTTTGATTCACAACATCGACCAAATATGCATACTGCTACAACAAAACAAACCTACAACTTTATAAGTATGGTATACAATCTCTAAGATAAATGAAGCACTGCACACCGAGAATGGTAATTCTACAAAATCATGTGTTAATTCATGTCCCTCCTATGGATAATTGATATACCGTGATCAGGGGATACATATATGCTTTGCCATGAACAAAGAAAAAAATCTGTATTGTCCTAGAATACTTAACTGAGAGCTTTGATGTTATGCAGCGGAGAGGCTAGGTATATCAAGGACTATTCCAGGCTTCTTTGACCCTAACCTGAGGTTGGTCCAGCTCAGGAGGGGTGTAAGCTTTGCATCGGGAGGATCTGGATACGACGACAGCACTGCCAACAGAATAGTATGTCATCATAATACAATGCAAATGCAATAAGATCCATCTTAACCGTCATAAATTTCAACCCAAGTGTGCTACATGATTAAAAGAAAGGCATTTCATTCTTCTCACCGGCTAATCTATGGTAGAACTGATGAAGATCAAAATCAAATTGAGGTACTCAATTGTTATTGCAGTCACATAGATACCTTTAGATGAGGCAATAGAGCAGATTCTCTTAGATGTTTGAGTTATGCATAGTAGTGTGAGCAAGGTTACTTTCAGGTTCTGACCTACTAACTAGCTAATCTTCCTGCTTATAGAATGTAGTATCATTCTCTGCACAATTGCACAACCTTTTCCGTTACAAGCTACTCATCCGAACACTACTTGGACCAAAAAGAGCAGAGCGGCTTGTTAACAGGGCCACCTTTGTGATAAGCACTGGTACAAATGATATGCTTTCTGTCTATCTTGCATCAAATCGATCGAATGCAATTAGTATGGAACTGTACGAGAATCATCTGATAGCACGTGTTGCTAATTATACCCAGGTACACCTTTCCCTTGTCAAAGGAGCATCTGTCACTATCTGTTCTCTGTTATAATCTGTAGCGCATATTTACCATATGTCTCAGGCCATGATAATGCTTGGAGGAAGGAGATTTGTTTTTGTTGGACTGCCCCCGATGGGTTGCTTGCCAATTGCCCGAACTTTGGTCGGCACAGGATCAGACAGATGCGATGAGACGTTAAATCAGCTTGCAGTTTCATTCAACTCAAAGCTGGTTCAACTACTGAATTTCATAAATTACCAGCGTCAAGTTAGAACTTCATACATAGACACGTATTCAACTATACATGATGCAACAGTGGATCCCAAGACCTTCGGTATGCGGCATTTCCCTTCCTAGCATGCACAGCAGGCATGAGAAGTAATCTTTTAATTGTGTCATAGCTAATTGATTGCTTGCTGTTTTTTTGGAATGGTAGGCCTAACAGAAGTATCAAGAGGGTGCTGCGGATCAGGGGTAATTGAAGTTGGGCAGACATGTCGAGGGCGAAGAACATGTGGAGACCCCAGCAGGTACCTATACTGGGATGCTATCCATCCAACAGAGAGGACAAACCAACTCGTCGCGACTGTGATGATGGACTCTATCAGAGAACTCTATAGCTAGACTAAGTGAAGAGAGGGCCATGATTTGGGCACCTCAGCTTCATCAGGCATGAAGATCAGAGGTGGCTAGTTTTCAACGGAGTCATGTGTATCCAAATGTACTAGAGTTAATTTATAGCTGAATTCGAGTGAACCTTATGGTGATCTGTGTTGCAGTAAAGAGAAAGAGCTACTTTTGTCAAATTGCATTGTGATATTGTGGAATACATAGGGTTTGTGATATCCTGTTACAAATGCACATTGATGTGTACTGGAATTGCAACAAGAGTCATCTCTTGCTTTCGTGGAATGAGTCCCCCAGTGAAATGATAAGCAAGAGGAAGGTCAATTAAGGCTAGGGCAGTGGGGATCGAGAATCCGTACCATTGCCATGTCATGGCTATCTATCTCCTTGGTTTCCACCAGGGATGGATGGGAATCTGCCGGAGTCCGGAGCAGAGGGGTGCCTCTGGTTCCTCTCTCCAGAGAATTAGTGTATTTTGCTCCATCCACAAAGAAAGAGAGAGACGTCAATCACCAAGAAAGACAGAGAGACGAAAGGAGTATGTACCAATATACAAACCAAATACTACCTCCAATCTCAAATATATTTCGTTTAGAATAAGCTATTTAGTTAAATCTATATCACTTAGAACAAACTGTTTAGTTTAAAATAAACTAATTTACTTGTTCAAAGATTAGTTTAAAATAAGCTATTTAGTTAAATATATATCGCTTAGTACAAACTGCTTAGTTAAAAAATAAACTTAAATATTATATATTGAGAGTAGGTAAAGTATATAGGATGATGCGTGAGTGCGTGACCGTTCCCTCTGCTCGTGGGTGATTCAGGAGTGCGTGATCATTCCATTCCCTCTGCTAGGGCAGGCACCATGCTCGCTACAGTCCTCTCTGCAAGGACAAGGGAAAACAACCCATAACAAACAAGGAAACACCGGGCAGTTCAGTTTAGCTATTGCAAAGACATGCAGATTGTTGATGCTAGCAAGAGCAACACCTCAACATATCAAAATAATCACCACATCCATTATCATCACCCAGCTTCATCATACCACAAACTTAGACATTGAAATGGTAACTGATTCATAAACACCCAATGAGAGAGAATAGCATTAAGAGATATCAGGCCTCACGCAACGGAAAGCAACAGTCAGACAGACCACCTTCTACTGCTGTGCCTGCTGCTGCTGCAGCTGTACACAATTAACCTGCTTCTTCGACATTTCTTAAAGCTAACAGGTCCCAATTCGCCAGGATATAACTAAAAAGGAGCCTACGGCTACGGCCACCTTACTGAAATCTATGTCCACAGCCCAACTTCATTCGACAGAGGGTAATATGACTCTACTCAATCCTCTTCCTCTGCCACGTCCACCAGCTCATACTCCACCAGCGACATGTTGTTGTCTTCCTTCACCTTGAAATCAGCAGGGTCAGTCACCTCAATCCGCCCCCACTTGTCCACTGCCAGCCTCATGGTCCCCTTGAACATGTCAATCTTGGCGTTGCGGAAGATGACTGTTGTATCCGGCTTCAGAAGGTCAACTGCCCACAATCCCCCAGAAGAGGAAAGCATGGTTAGTCCAGTTTCAAGTCACATACAGTGATGGATATCAGAAAACATCAAAACATAGAAGCATAAATAGATTCCTTGCAGGTATATCCAATAAATGAATTGAAATGATACAGATATGATGTGGACAACAGCAAACAGTTAGCCAGCAAAGGATAACTGGCAATGTTTCTGTACCAAAGGCAACAGCCAGATTTGCATCAAGCTGTTTCTGCATGGCCACTAAAGAATACAGCTACTTCAGTACCACAGATGCAGTGTGCTTACTCGTCGACAGTTGGACAGAATTAAGCACATATAGTACGGAAACATGCAGAGCAAGTAAAGAAAATTGTGCTGTTCCATGTCACCACAGTCCTACATACAGGGTAACAAGCAGCAGAGATATTTTGCACAAGAAGATAAATACATATTGGAGACATCCACATAGGATTTGAGTTTTGAGCACTAACCAGTTCGGCTTGGATTTCCAGATCAAACTAGACCCATACCCAGTCCCTAACGAGTCAAGTAATAGCAGCACATAGGACAATGACATGTAGGGCAAACAACCTTTGTGATCTAGATCTACGCAATGCAGGTGGCAAGTAGCATGCTGATGATGCTAGACTATCCAAATCACAGACTTCAATTAGTACAAGCATAGCAGTTACAGTCATGAAAGATGATAGCCTTTGCCAGTGCAGATCTGCATCCAATCCCAACAAACTAAACTAGAAACTATCAACAAACATGGGAGGGTAGCACATAGATCGATCGATCGATCGGATAGCAAATCGATCTGTTGTTTATCGACAGGGGATTTATCTTTATATCCATCATGAACAGCGAAAGAAAAAAAAAACTAGTACTTGGCAGTAAGTGAGGGACGATAGATAGATAGATGACGTACTCTGGTCGTTGCGGGCAGTGACGAGGATGGTGCCGGTGTGGTCTCCGACGAGGCACTCGGCGACGCGGGTGCGGCCGAGGTGCGGGGACTGCTTGTCGAGGACGGTGCGGGCGGAGAGGACGCGGGCGGTGAGGGTGTGGCCGTGCGTCTGGGGGCGCAGCTTGTCGACGGTGGTGAAGACGGGCTTGCGCAGGGGCACCAGCGCGGCGGGGGCGCGGGGCTTGGCGGCGTCGGCGGTGGTGCTGGAGGCGGGCGCGGGCGCGGGGGCGGGGCCACGGCGCACGTATCCGGTGCCCGGGGGCGGGGGGCCGCGGCGGTAGGGGCGCCTCGCAGGCGTCGACATCGGCGATCCTCCTAAACCCTAGAGGCGGCGGCGGCGGCGGCGGCGGGAGTTGGTGGTGGTGGCCGATACGATACGAGAAGACGCACGACTTGTTGTTGTGGAAGGCAACTGCCTCTGCCTCTGCCAGGTGGGGTATTATAGGGATGCAGAACAAGACAGCGATCGAAGCCGATACGACGCCTGACATGCGGACCCGGATGGAATGGTGGGCTGGGCCGAAACGTCGGTTCGATACAGGCTTCCGGAATTTTTCTGGCGCACCTAGCTTCCGAAGTCTGAGATTCGTGCGACCTTTCTCCTCCATCCGATCTCGAATCCCCGATGCGCGGTGTCTCCACGGTATTTTTTCCCATCCGTTCCTCCGTTATTTCCCCGTTCGCGTGGTCGCCTCTTCTTCCTCGTTCGCTTCGTTGCCTTCCCGTTCTTTCCCCCGACGAGAAGACGGAGACCAAATCCCGGCGAATCCCTGGCGATTTTTAGGATTTCTGCCATGATCTAGCTCCGCCCGTTGCCCTCTCACAGGTGAGTCCGCATTGCTTCGTTTCTTCATCCTTTTTGCGTGGTTCGTTTCCCGCAAGTTGTTATAAGTTGTTTTTTCTATTTCTTTTTTGATTTGTTTCGAGCTCCAGGGATGCCTCGCAATAGAAGTACTCATCATTCAGGATCCTTTTCTACTCTATTGGATTTAGGTGCCATTGCGGCTGATTTAATTTATGCCCCGCCAGATCCAGTTGTTGTTGCGTCAGATTCAGGCCCTATCCCGCCAGATCCAGCTGTTGTGCGATCCCCTGCCCTGCGCAGATCCAGCTCTTGCTTCTATTCCAGTAACTAGGGTAAGAACTCATTCTCATCAAAATATTGTTAGATTTTCTATTCTCGGTACCTATTTTTATGTTCCCATATTCTTCCTATGCTGAACATTTATCTCATCATTTTAGTAATTTTCACGATGTGTATGTGTGTATGAAAGTCCTAGATAGCCTCATTACATTCATATGTGAATTTTTTTGTGGGTAAAGTGGTGAAATGGGGAAAGTAATGGGTGAAAACTTGAAAATACAAAATTGAAGTTCTAGTTTGGAAATGTATATTTGTTTAAACAATATGTTGAATGCACATGGTCACATTGTTTAAGCAATAAGTTGTGCCTACACATGTCGTTACACGGGGCAATGTTGAACTAACTATAGTTAATTATTGAACTAGACATAGATAATTGTTGAGATATATACAAATGTTTGTTCCATGCCAATGAGCTAGACATAGATAATTATTGATTTCTATGTTTCTTGATATGAAGCATAGTCCCAGTGTACAAATAAAACATGTGTTCATCGTTTAAAATTGTATTGTGGGTCTACTTGTTTTTGAAATCATCACATGATCTAAGGTGTATTTAAAATTGCAAATTTGTATGTGCTTCTAATCATGGAACTATAGTGTGGGATGTTTCAGAAATTTGTTGTGATTCTATTTCTGATGAAACTAGTTGGCCTCAAGATCTGAATGTGTCCTATTATTTTAACACTCATGTGGTCATATAATATTTAGCACTTGACTTTGTGATGGATATTAACAGAGACACCAATGATTGTTATGGCTTTGGAGTACATCCTGTATGTTTTCGAATTCATATATCTTTTTATTTGCTTTTGACAAAATAGGTTGCTATAGTTTACTTTTTTATTGAAACTTCTAAAATATTATTTTTTATCTTTTCAACTACAGGATATCTCAGATACTCCTTATCGCACTTCTAAGACAATTGAGCTAGGAAACCCTGAAACTATAAGCTTATTTAATTTTCTTCTCTATTTTTATCATGGTTGCTTCAATCTATTTGATTTACTCA
>OAMR01000511.1:158373-174903 GCA_900205405.1 Echinochloa crus-galli
TAGATGTACTCCAAGCCGTATTCGGCATATATAATGATAGGTCACCCCCCCATCTTGGGTGTGTGGTGTTTGCCCAATATTCTACACCTTTGATAAGAAGCAAAGGAGGATTCATGCATTGGAACAATAGATAATTACTCTGTTCAACCTTCATATACCTGTGTTAACTTCAAAAAAAAAAAAAACTATCTTGCAGGGCATGTTTGTTCCTGCTATAAAAGGGCAAGGAACTGAGGAGCAGCAGCAGAAATGGTTATCACTGGCTTACAAGTTCCAAATAATTGGGTGCTATGCGCAGACTGAACTTGGTCACGGCTCAAATGTTCAGGGCCTTGAAACAACTGCTACATTTGATCCAAAGACTGATGAGTTTGTCATCCACAGTCCAACTCTGACGTCTAGCAAAGTAATAAATCAACTGCCACCTTATTGATTTATTTAAAACATTTATTCCCCCCTTTTTTCCATTGCTTTAGCCATTTGTAAATTGTCAAAGGTGCTGTTCCGCAATTCGTTACATGTTTCTTCATGTTGGCAGTGGTGGCCTGGTGGCTTGGGAAAAGCTTCCACTCATGCAGTGGTGTACGCTCGGTTGATCACTGAAGGAAAGGACTACGGCATACATGGTAGTGTTTTTCCGTTAGGTCACTTTAAGCGCTCTCTTTCTTTGCAACTTATGCAGGCCTGTTCCAGGTTTCATTGTGCAACTGCGAAGCTTAGATGATCACTCTCCGCTTCCTGGTGTTACCCTCGGTGATATTGGTGGGAAATTTGGTAGTGGTGCTTATAACAGTATGGATAATGGTGTTCTACGATTTGACCACGTGCGTATCCCAAGGGATCAAATGTTGATGAGGTTTGCCCATTTGGGCTATCATACTTCATTTTGGCACTTTATCGCTTTTTTTTTTTGTTTGCTTAACCCTCAAACATGATGACATTACCTTTGCTTTCTAGGCTTTCACAAGTTACAAGGGAGGGGAAATATGTTCACTCAGATGTTCCAAAGCAGCTGCTTTATGGGACAATGGTTTTTGTTCGTCAATCAATTGTTGCAGATGCTTCTATGGCTTTGTCCCGTGCTGTTTGCATTGCGGTAAGATACAGCGCAATACGAAAGCAGTTTGGCTCTAAAGATGGTGGCCCTGAGACTCAGGTATTCTCTCTGTTAATCTCCAAAGAAATTTTGTATCTTGATTTGTTCATTTTGGCTGTTAATCTCTGGAGAAATTTTGCTAAAAAATATGTTCTCAACTGGAAATTAAACTGATTGTATGAAAATAATTAATAAATGAGAGCTATCCACCAGGCTGGACTCAAAGGCAACTGGACAACGAAATCTGGTTTCCCAGACTGTTGACAACATGTGATTTTAGTTCTGCTCATATGCACCTCAAAGACCACTTACAATGTCTTAAGAATAAGCTCATGTAATGCTGATTGGTTTTCACTTCTATTAGACAGCTGCATAGATAAACTTTCCATAAGCCAGTCAGCGTATGCTGCTGATTCTTGATGAAATAGCTTGTCTGTTAAGCATGCACGATATATGTTTTGAAATTTTGATATCTGTGAATGGTTGTGTGATGAACTTTTACGAATCAAATGTCCAGTGCTATACTGTTATTGCCTATTGTAATTCATGGATAGTTTTGTGCAACTTTGGGATACCGACAACAGGTGACTAATCTATTCAAATTTGTCACAGGTCCTTAATTATAAGACTCAACAAAGCAGACTCTTTCCATTGCTGGCTTCAGCATATGCATTTCGATTTGTGGGTGATTGGCTCAACTGGCTGTACATGGATGTCACTCAGAAACTAGAAGCTAAGGATTTCTCAACCCTGCAAGAAGCTCATGCATGTACTGCTGGTCTGAAGGCTGTGACAACATCCGCAACAGCTGTATGCATAATTTAAGTTTAATTTCTGTAATGCTTTTAGCTCTTCACTTGTTAATGGTTTACTGGTGCTACTGGTCACTCTTTGGCTTTCCTGTACAATTAAGATTGAAGTGGAGTTGAGTCGATATTGATTATTCCCAAGTAGTATAAAAGTGTCGCTTTATTTTCTTATGTTTCCCAGACTGACTGATACGATTTTTCCATCGACTGACTTGTATCCCTGAAGCTCCACTCCATTTCTCAAGAGAGTAGATTCTGGTCTGATTGTCAAGCTTATGCATCTTCTGATGGTCTTAGTCAGTATATATAACAGTGGACTGACAATTTAATGTTGTAATGGGAATACCTCTCTGTTATAATGCAGGATGCAATTGAGGAATGCCGAAAGCTCTGTGGTGGACATGGTTACTTGAACAGCAGTGGGCTTCCGGAATTGTTTGCCATTTATGTTCCTGCTTGCACCTATGAAGGAGACAATGTTGTTTTGCTTTTGCAGGTTTGTGTGGTATTCCTTAGATGTTGTTTTGCTTTTTCAGGTTTATATGGAATTCCTTAGTCGTGATGATATTAATCAATGATTGTGTTTTTAGCTGCCATTATTGTTTGAATATGTGTGACCGCATAATTTATTGCCCCCATTTTTATTCTTCTTTTTGTTTATTTACTCTGATTTGTTTTATGGTATGTATGGTCATTGCCTTTGGTGGTGCCTATAGGTTGCACGGATTCTAATGAAGACTGTTTCTCAATTGGCTTCTGGGAAGCAACCTGTTGGTACAATGGCTTACATGGGCAAAGCACAATATTTGATGCAATGCAAATGTGCTGTCAATACGGGTAAATATTCAGGCTGCCAGCTGGCTCAGCGTATCATCTCACTGTCAACTGTCAAGTATATTGATGTTTGTTCCAGGCCTCTTGAGGAGGCTATTAGCCTGTATTTATGATGGTAATAATCTATGTCTGATGACTCTCAACAGCTGAAGATTGGCTTAACCCTGTTGCCATACAAGAGGCATTTGAAGCTAGGGCTCTGAGGATGGCGGTAAACTGTGCCCAGAATGTAAGCCAAGCACCAAGCCAATTGGAAGGTTAGCATTTACAATATAGCACAATTCTTTTTTACCAAATTGTAGTTGCTAAAGTTTCTTTGGAAATCAAGTATGGTGATCTTATTATGACTTGCAGGTTTCTATGAGAGGTCTCCAGATTTGCTTGAGGCTGCAGTAGCTCATATCCAGTTGATTATTGTAACCAAGTGAGTATTAATTGTTGAACCATCTTGGTGAAGCAATGATTCATTGTATGAAAAGAAGAAGACGACAAAAAAATCAATGATTCATGGTTACTAATATTGTGTTAGGTTCATCGAGAAGGTGCAGCAGGACATTCCTGGACATGGAGTGAAGGATCAGCTGCAGAACCTTTGCAATGTTTACGTGCTGTACATTCTTCACAAGCACCTGGGAGACTTCCTGTCGACCGAGTGCATCACACCCAAGCAGGGAGCGCTGGCAAACGAGCAGCTGGGGAAGTTGTACACGCAGGTAAGCAATTCCTCTGCTGGTTCTTTATGTTGACGAGGTGAAGTGAATGAATGGGAGATGCAATGCAACCACAACCACAGGTGCGTCCGAATGCTGTTGGGCTGGTGGATGCTTTCAACTACACGGACCATTACCTGGGGTCTGTGCTGGGGCGGTACGACGGAGACGTGTACCCAGCATTGTACGAGGAGGCGTGGAAGGACCCTCTCAACGAGACGGTGGTGCCGGAGGGGTACCACGACTACCTCCGCCCCTTGCTCAACCAGCAGCTCATGCTCTCCGCTAGGCTCTGATGATTATCATCTCGAATTATTATCAATGAATGAAAGGAGATGCATATGTAATTATCATCTCGAATTATTATCAATGTATGAAAGGAGATGCATATGTAATTCCTTTGCCTTGTGTTTAATTAGACACGCAAGTCATATCATACGTTCAACTCCCGTGGAGGCAGGTTCAAACACTTTCCAGTTTCTGATTTTCCATATCTCCCATGCAGCGATCATAAAGAGCTCAATGGAATATGGCGACCGTCTTGCAGTCATAGTTCTCTCGATCCGCTCATGAACACAATCCGAATTATACCATTGGATCCCTATTTTCTGCTAGCAGATCACAGAGAAAGGGCATGCAAAAAATAAGTGCTCTATGGTCTCCTCAGCCATATCTCCACATAACACACAGTTGGCATGTGGCTGCACATTGAAGTTTCTTCTGCGCAACATAGTCTTGGTGTTGAGTCTGTCAACTAGGACAAGCCAAATGAAAAAAAAAATTAATTCTAGGTGTGCATTTAGATTTACATACCCAGGTGAATGTTACGGGAACTTGCAAATGCTTGAACACCAGACTGTATAGTTTCTGCGAGCTGTACATTTGATTGCCCCAAATAAAGACCCAATTATCAATAGCACCACTGTCATACTGTGATTGTTGTAACTGGTTCTGCAAGGCATGATTCTAAATTACTATTTGATCATGCATCTTTAAAAATTTTATTTGCAACTCTTTATCATCAAACATATTCTAAATATAACTCACAAAATGTAGGTAGTTAAACTAAATTTAAATAAAATGAATGGTCAAACATTATTAATAATAAATAAAATGATAATTTAGAATAGCGAGAATATTGGTTGGGTGCAGTAGAGAGGAACGAGTGACACAACACTTCCTCTGTAGCTAGATTTATTATCTACAGTAGCTGGGAGAAGCCAAGCAATAGTACGTGTTCACAGAAGGAAGACGTACTGAGTGTTTCGCTTGCTCTTCCCGCTCTCATCCCCCTCCGCGCGGCTTCCGCTTCCCTTATCCTCTTCCTCGGGGGAGACACCATGGCCATTCCATCATCAATCACCATGGCTCCTTCCCCTTCCCTCCTCGCCGCTTGCCGGCGTCAGGCGCTACTGACACCCTCCGCCTTTCGTCCTCCTCCTCCAACCCACACCCGCTTCTCTCCTCGCCACCGCCGACGCCGACGCCCCCTATCTTGTGCGCCTGCCGCTGCAGACGGCGACACCTCCCCCACGGCCGTGTCCGCCGCTAACCAACGGCCTTCTCCCACTTCCTCCGTCCTCACCTTCCAGCAGGCCATCCAGCGCCTCCAGGTTTAACTTCAAGTCCTCGTTTTGATCCATCAATGCTCCCCCTTCCCGCGAATTGAATTCATGTCGTCTTCTTCTTTTCCCCAGGAGTATTGGGCCTCCGTAGGATGCGCTGTCATGCAGTGTAGCAACACCGAGGTAACCAACCGCCTACCTTATTACAGTACATAACAGCATGCCTTCTGTTCTATTCTCCTTAAGATTCATGTACATTAATTACATAACTCTGCTTCCATCCGCCACTAAAATACAGGTTGGAGCGGGCACAATGAATCCTTTGACATTCCTTAGGGTCTTAGGTCCCGAGCCATGGAACGTCGCGTAAGTTCTCCTTCCCATCCCTCGTCCTCAATGTCTGCCCCCTTCTTTTTTATGCACTATCAAATTCCTCCTCAATGCGCTCCACGAGTTACCAATGAATATACTCCCTCCGTATTGGTAAAGGAAGTCGTTTAGGACAAGGTTTTAGTCAAACTTATCCAAGTGAGTTTTACGGACCCACTGGGCCAGAAGCTTCTCAAGCTCAAGCATTTACTTTTCTAGTTAGAGACCAGCGTCTTGGAGCTAATGTAGGGTCTGCCCAAGGACCAACCGTCACAAGAACAAGGATAGGAGCGCATAAACTTATTTTGTAACTTGTTCGGTGGGAATATAAATCATGAATAACTTTTAAATTGTAAAAGTTATATGAATAGATTTATTTTGAAAAATACTTTCACAAAAGTATACATGTATCACTTTTGAATAAATATTTTTATAGAAATGAGAAGTCAAAGTTGCATTTTAAAGACCGTGTCGCTGTCCTAAACGACTTCCTTTACCGGTACAGAGGGAGTACATGCCTAGCTACCTGGCTGTTATAAATAATTCTCAAAATATTGACATGAGATTGTTGTCGCTCTATGGCAGTACAGTGCTAGACCCTGATGAAATGAAACTGATATAAATGCACTAGTTATTATCCCATCACATGTTACTCCAATTTTGGTTGCAAACATTATCTTGAAGGTATGTGGAGCCAAGTATAAGACCAGATGATAGTCGCTATGGGGACAATCCCAATAGGCTCCAACGTCATACTCAGTTTCAGGTTAGGTGAAGTTCCAAACGCTCCTTCATATCTTCTTCTATCTTACTATTGACCAAACCATTCCTGGCAGCTGATTTCAGGTATTTTATCATTCATGTCAATAGGTAATTTTGAAGCCTGACCCTGGGAATTCGCAAGATCTCTTTCTGCATAGCCTTTCAGCAATAGGTATTGCTAAATATTATCTAGCCTCACTTCTGCTACAACCTACAAGCTCTGTAAAAACTAGGGAGACTAATGTCATACATGTTTTCTAACTTTATTAATGAAAGGCCCAATGAATGCATGGGATGTTCCTATGCTGCCTTATTTCGCATTTTTGTGAATATAAATAAAGTCAGTGACGGGTGTAATTGTTGGTCTTACAGGTATCAATGTCCGTGAACATGACATCCGTTTTGTTGAAGACAACTGGGAGAGTCCGGTGAATACCTTACCTTCTTTTCGGTGTTATTTTTTTTAGTGTCAGCCATGTCTTGGTTGAAAACTCCAATGAAAAATACTTCAGCCTATCAGTATGTCATTCTAGCCGTGTGCTGGACTTGATTAGTCTCATATACTATCATGTCCGATGTTTCTTATTGATGACAGGTTCTTGGTGCTTGGGGACTGGGCTGGGAGGTTTGGATGGATGGCATGGAAATCACACAGTTCACATATTTTCAACAGGTAGAACTAACAAAATAGTACACATTACTTCATGACTCTTTCTCAAATCACACTGAGACCACACAGCTGTTTCTTCTGCATATCTTGGATGTAGCCAAGGAATGCAAACTAGACCAAGCTACAGTTCACTCTTTAGACCTTTTCTTTTAGGAAAGAAAGTAAAACTAACCATCCAGGTGGAACTAGGTTATTTGCACCAAGAATAAAATAGCACCCAAAGTCGAATTCATTCATATCCCCATCTAATCCCTGTACCCTTACTTTATATCTCAATTATTGTAGTCAGGAAGCCTCCCGTTGCAGCCGGTTTCTGTTGAAATAACATATGGACTTGAGCGTATCCTCATGTCACTTCAGGTCGGTCCAGTAATGGTCTTATACTTTACTTGTACGAATCATACATGTAAAATGTTTATTATCATTTTATTTTTCTTTATAGAATGGTCAACATGGCTCCTCTTGATTTTGTTGATTATTGATCCTTGACTCCTGTATGTCCATGGCATAACAACTGTGATACTAACTTTTCTTTTCATATTATTTCCACCATACTCTGCTGGGTAGTGTGACCTTTGAAAGAGCTGACCTTACTTTAATTTAGATGTTGTGACAGGGAGTTGACCATTTCAAGAATATACAATACACTGAAGGAATTACTTACGGAGAACTATTCCTTGAGAATGAGTATGTTTCTTCTTGAATGTTTTGGATGCTGTGCTTATCTTTTCTTTTTTCTCTAGCATTGTTCCTGCATTTCCTCTTATACATCACACGTACCGATTTTGTCCTGTGCTTAAGCTTAAGACCTGAGTTTTGGTTTCTTGACTTCAGGAAGGAGATGAGCGCGTATTATTTAGAGCATGCGGATGTCGATCACATTCAAAAGCACTTCGATGATTTCGAAGAAGAGGCTCGCTCTTTATTATCACTGGGGCTGCCAATTCCAGCGTATGTCTGAAACGATTATATACAATTTTTTTTGGATTACAAGCAATTAAGTGATAAATTGATAAGTTGGACCTTGATTTGCAATGAGCTAGGTACGATCAAGTTCTGAAGGCCTCTCATGCTTTCAATATTTTAGACTCTAGAGGTTTTGTTGGTGTAACTGAACGGGCAAGATATTTTGGTCGCATGCGAAGGTGTGGAACTATTTTTCTTGTTTTCTATCTGTGCTTTTCCTCATCTGGTTCCTGGAAACTTTCAGTTGCCTCTTTGTTCCTAGTTGAGAAACAGCACTTCCATGCTTACCATTTCCAGTAATTAGGGGATATCTATATAGCAGTATTGAGTAACAAGTGTCTCCAGATCACCATGTTTTTCTTTTTCTTTGAGGAGGTTTAGCATCCTGCATTTTATTTTAAGTTATAGTACTTCTCACTACCTAAATTTTGATTGTTCTTCCAAACTCATTGCTACGGGCTTACAATCCTTAGTTGATTGCCTTGTGTTACATTATATTGTTTTAGTTTGTTACATTATTTGATATGTGTTCAATATTCTTCTTTCTTCTTGCTTCTGCATTGAAGTCAAAATAAAACTATAATCTTGCTGAATGTTTTGTGCAGCCTTGCTCGTCAATGTGCTCAGCTTTGGGTGGAAACTCGAGAAAACCTTGGGCATCCGTTGGGTACTTGTGAGGAGGATAACCTTATCTATCCCCATGTCTCTGAAAAAGCTAGTAGAGAGGTATTTCATTTTCATTTCTATGTACTGCTGAGTGTTTTAGAAAAAGGAAATTACATAAGGTTGCACACATATGGTGTTGCAGACTATAGAACACAAAACACACATTATTTAACTTAGGCCTTTGGTTTCTGTCCTTTAGGAGGTGCCAGTGCAGTCATGGATGTTTGTTCTTGAAATAGGAACAGAAGAGTTGCCACCCCGTGATGTCGTAGAAGCAACCGAACAGGTAAAAGCAACTTCTGCATACAAAGAATATGATGATTCTTGCTTTGCAGAGATTTCTTTTCTAGGATTTGCCAACTTCGTTTCATAGTCGAATGACTTGCGGTTTATTCTCTCTTGATCTTCAGCTTGAGAAATCTCTAGTTAATACATTGGAGAAACGTAGATTGAGCCATGGGAAAGTGCACTGTTATGGGACACCAAGGAGATTAGCGGTATCATCCTGACCATTCTTGTCTTACATTTAGTTTCCAGACCAACCTTGATGCATTTTTCTACACCATTATATTTTTCAAGCTCTGTCAGTTGTCACTCAAGTGTCTAAAATCCTTACGCAAAATTTGTTTTCTATCTGTGAGTAAAGACCAGGAGTCGATTTGCTGCGACTTCAGGTAGAAATGAATGTGATGACCTGATAACTAGGCCATATGCTTGGTGGTCTTTTTTTTTCATATTAGACCATCAATTTTCTTTTCACACTAGTACTTGTCCAATCTGAAGCTATAAGAGGTCCAGCTTTGATTTACAGATTGTTGTTGAAAATCTTAGTATGAAGCAAACAGAGGTAGAGGTTGAACTACGTGGTCCACCAGTTGCGAAGGCATTTGACCAAGAAGGAAATCCCACTAAGGTTGGCTATCCAATCGGCTATGTTGTGATACTGCTATTCTTGGGTCTCTTACAGAAGCTGTGTTTTGTACCATTGCTGATAAGGAGCATTTTCTCCTAGAATAATTTCGTGTTCTTGTTTGGTTTGTTGACAGATTTTTACAGAATATTTTTTTTATTCTTATCCAGGCTGCTCAGGGATTTTGTCGAAAGAATAATGTTACTGTAGATTGTTTATATAGAAGAATAGATGGTATGCAAAACAAGTTCTTACCTTATAAATATTGGATCGCAACTTCTTTTTGCAGCTGCTAATGTCTGCTTCTACTATATGTGTTTATCCTCATCACTGCACCATTTATATTGCTCATGTTGACTGGTTACCTAATTATCTACCTACATTCATCTCCACTTCTTGTCTGTGCTTACTGGTTTGAATCTCCATTAGTCCATTTATAATTGATTGCATGGAATTTACAGTAGTACTGATGATCTGTACAGGTCAATATAGGTCTCACAAAGAATCGTATTAAATATCTATTTGCCTTCTATATCTACTTTACAGGTAAAACAGAATATATCTATGCTCGAGTCAAAGAGTCTGCTCGATTTGCTGATGAGGTTCTTTCTTATCCTTTATATTTTCTTGACACGTGATTGTATTAGGTGACACATTTGCTCATTGGCTAGGGATTTCTTGTGGCTCCTTACTTGTATTTTGATCAACAAATTAATCTAGTAGATTCATTTTTTGGAATTATTGGTACCAGATGGCGAATACTCATGTTTAAACAGATTATGTGCTCCATCTTATTTACCATTAGTTAACCTCCACAATATGTTTTTGGGTTTCACCTCTAGCCTACCCCAACTTGCTTGGGACTAAAGGCTATGTTGTTGTTGTTGTTGTTGTAACCTCCACAATATGTAATTAACTAGGTGCTATGTTTCTTTTGTCTTAAGAGTTAATAACATGGTAACCTTTAACTGGCTATTGATAACTTAGTACGTCTTCCGGTGCCTAGCTTAACATGTTTGGATGTTTTTTTTTTGTTCTATTTCTTGGCAGTGCTTATTTCTTTCCTTGCATCTGTTCATTAATTGTATCATGTGAATTGCAGGTCCTAACTGAAGATATACCTACTATTGTTTCTGGTATTTCATTTCCCAAGTCAATGCGCTGGAATTCCAATGTAGGTGTACTCTGAATGGCATTGATGCTTCCAATCTATTGTGTTCAAGGGATCCTGGTCATCTATTAAATGATCTAGAATTCGGAACTTGGTTGTGGGTAGTTATTTTCTGTTGTTTTCTTCTAGTTCTAGGGGAGAGCCTTCCTGAAAATAATATATATTCACTTTAAAAGGGTTAATCTATAGAATGAATGCTTCTTGATCATTTTTTTCTCGAACATATACTTATTTATGCACTTTTTTTTAACCTTGCATAAACAACTCATGTTTACTTCTCAACAATAGTTACTTCTTTTATTTGATCAATGAGCATACATTCCACTTGCAGATTGTTTTTAGTCGTCCGATACGCTGGATCTTGGCACTACATGGAGATTTTGTTGTGCCATTTTCTTTTGCTGGCATCTCCAGGTAATACATTTTGTATTAGTTCCAACCATCATTTTTGTTATGAATTCTGAGCATTATTTTTGCTATCAATTATAACAAACACTATCTTGGCAGTGGGAATCAGTCATGTGGCCTTCGTAACTCTTCTTTGGCTAATTTTAAGGTTCTAGTTGGACTTGCCCGTATATTTCATCTATCTTGTTTCTTTCGTTACTTCTGTTTTGATGTTTGTCTTGAGTAACAATGTTGCTGCATAAACTAGAAATTATGGTATTTTACTCTGTATTTCAGCAAACCATACGGAAAAAGTTAGTTCGTTTTGACATCTACCTTTGCTCTTGTATTGTATAGAGACTAAAATAACTAAAGCAGCAAGCAGCATTCTACTAACTAATTCGGTTGATACTGAACTCAGTAAACTACCGTTATACACAACCTTTTTTGCGAGTACCGTTATACACAACCTTATCTTGCATAATAACTCATTTAGACCGTAAGAATTCTTGTTATATTAGTTTAGAGGGGTTTCACTCTTTGTTGCCGGACAGCTGTGCATGCCACTTCAACTGGAGAATAGTTACATGTTTTTCCTGTGAATGCTAAAATTGATCCCTTTCCATTTTATAAAGCAGTAATGAAGCTTACTTGGTACCACCTGATGTATGGAGTAAGTTGTAAGTTGCATGGGTGTTGCATGACACATTACTATTGTGAAAAACATCCACTTAATGCTTTAGATTGACATTTACTACTTGCACTAATTCATTCGTATGCCTGGGAAGGTAGCTACCCATCATAATAGAACCTAGTATTGTCTAGTGGAAGATTGTGAGCAAAGTTTGTGGTGAATTATCCTTTCCTTTTTTTGAATTTTCTGCATCCAGGTACACTGATGCTTGGGCTTGCAAGCATTTTTTACTCTTTTTGTTGATCCAACTAATAATAGCTATCAAGGAAGTAACTAAAACTTGGTCTAATTTTCAGGTGGAAACAGCAGAATCTTATTTATGTACTGTGGAAAAAGCTGGGATCTTGATTGATATGCAGGTGAGAAGAGCATATATAGGTTGTCCATACACACATATGTGACTCACAAACTCATTTTTATTTTTGTTAGCTTAAAATCACATTTCCTTTGAAGGTTTCATAGTAGCAAAATTGCAATTTCATCTAATATTTGCCATTAGAATTTTGGTTTGAACTTTAATCTTGGTCAACTTTTGTAGCCTGCATGAAACAGGGAAAAAAGTTAAATGCACTCATTAATAATTTTCAACCGCTCAGCATTCAAGTTTCATAAGATATTCTACTGCAGGAGCGCAAGGAAAAAGTTTTACATGACTGTAGTATATTGGCTAAAGGTGTCGGTGGAGGTTTCATTGCACCTGATAGCTTGCTGCAGGAGGTAGATGTTCCTTCCTTCTATGTATAACCTTTTATCGTAATTTCTATTGCCAGAAAGTTTTATGTATCCTAAAATATTTCAAACCACATGATGCAGGTTATCAATCTTGTGGAGGCCCCTGTGCCCATCCTTGGTCGATATGATGATTCCTTCTTAGAACTTCCGAAAGATGTATTGATTACGGTATGTTCAGCTTTTGACTGTTGGTGCCTAGAAGCTGTATTATTTTGTTTTATTCCGATAATTCATTGACCAAAATGATATTCCTGCTAACATGTAACCTTGTTTGGAAATATGATCCGTAGTGTGTGCTGCATTTTCTAACCAGAACTGCAACTACAGGTTATGCAGAAACACCAGAAATATTTCGCTGTAACATCCAAGTCCACAGGCAATCTGCTACCATATTTCATTGCTGTGAGAGGATTTTTGCTTGTCTTATATTTGACAGTTGAGTAATGATTTTTGCCCCTTTGTTTAACTCACTTTTCTTTTAGGTTGCCAATGGTGCCATTAAAGAGGAAGTTGTCCGCAAAGGGAATGAAGCTGTTCTCAGGTTATGCAAAGGCCCTATTATGATTTCATTTTTACCAGTTGTTGTTTTTTGTAAAAAAGCAGGAGAGCTGTGTTTCATTTCATTAGGAAGAGAATAGAATACAAAGAAGGGTTCACAAGGATCCTTCCCAGGAAACAACCCCACACCCACTCATACACATATAAAGTTGTTACATGCATACCACTCAGAAAAATAAACGACCAGAGCAACTGTTTGGTAAAAGTCCGGGTTAAGCGACCTTGACAAAAACTCATGGAGCGCATGGGTTCCAGCTGAGCTGCTCTTGTTTGCTACTGATTGCAGAACCACAGTGACATTAGGATTAGCACTATTGAAGGCACACTCATTCTGGTGTTTCCAGATAGGATAACCACTGAATTAAATCCCTTGCGCATTTCCTTAGGGATGCTTTTGAGAGCCAAACCTCCAGCTTGAAAAACGAGTCACTGAAGGTTCAATTTCTTTGCATGAACAACAAATCAGCACACTCATTATGTTTTATATAAGTGGTCTTTCTGCGCCCTCTACAGTTTTTTTTTAATTAGAGGACTGTAGTCAACATTAGATTCTGAATTGGTGTAGAATGCAGGGCAAGGTATGAAGACGCCAAATTCTTTTATAAGATGGATACACAAAAGAAGTTTTCTGAATTCCGAGGCCAGCTTAGTGGCATTCTTTTTCATGTAAGTATACTGTCATGATAACTATACTATTTATTTTGTAATGCTTGTCTATATAATATTCACATCTCATTGAATAGGAAAAACTTGGCACGATGCTCGATAAAATGACACGTGTTGAGAATACTGTTGCTGAATTGACCCTTATTCTCGGAATAAAGGAGAGAATGATCCCGATTATCAAAGATGCAGCTGCATTGGCTATGTCAGATCTTGCCACTTCTATTGTCACAGAATTTACTTCACTTGCTGGAATTATGGCACGCCATTATGCTTTAAGAGATGGCATTCCTGAGGAGGTTGCTGGTTCTTTTGTTAATGTCTTAAATTTGGTACCAAGTTTTCTTAGCATTTTTTCCATTTCGGCTGAGTAAATATTCATTTCAAAGATTGCAGAAGCACTATTTGAGATAACACTTCCTCGGTTTTCGGGTGATGTGTTTCCAAGAACAGATGCTGGAATAGTCCTTGCGATTGCGGATAGGTACTGGTGCATGCAGACTTAGCCCATTCAGTGTTTATGGTATTCTCTGACATTGAGAAAATAACTTGTATGGTGTGTTTATTAATTCTGTTAGCTCACAGAAATTAATTCTGTTAACTTTCCATATCTAGTATTGCATTTCATTTGTCCAAAAATGTATACAAGTTAGAGGAGCTGCTACCCTTTAATCTTTTGTTTCACAGATTGGATAGTCTAGTTGGTTTGTTTGGTGCTGGATGTCAGCCAAGTTCTACGAATGATCCATTTGGACTTCGAAGGGTCTCTTATGGACTGGTAAGGTAATTTTCAAAAGGTCCAAATTTCATTACATATAGCTTTCTTATATATATTTTATCTAGGTCCAAATATTGGTAGAGAACAAGATGAGCTTTGACCTCAGGCGAGCCCTCACCTTAATGGCAGAGGTGCAACCCATAGAGATAAAGAGTGATGTTATAGATGAGGTCAGCATGTGTTTCAGATCATGTTTATGTACTTTCAATTTAGCATATGGTTCCTGACAGTTTTTATTATCAAATCATTTTAGGCAGTACAATTTGTCACAAGGAGACTGGAACAGCTTCTGGTACGTCTTGATCTTTAATCATAGTTGAGTTATACACTTATTATGATTTTTCATTTTGGGTATCTACTAAGGATAGAACTGCATAGTTATATTACTATGGAAATAGAAGTTCTATTTGGATGTACTGATTAGTTTCAGCAATATGCCTTTTCTTCTCAACAAGTTTACCACAGTTTCATATGTAACATGCCACTATGACAATATTGATATAGCTTCTTCTGCTGTGCGGATCCTTTCTTTGGTTTAGGATCAACATTAAACTGATGTATCTGCATTCCATGTAAAACGCATTTTGCTCCATGTAATCAAAACTTTGGTCGATGAAATCCATTGCCTTTTTGAAAATGTTATCTATTCTTGTCATTATCAGGTGGATGAGGGAATTAACTGTGAGATAGTCCGCTCAGTGCTTATGGAGCGTGCAAACTGCCCTTATCTAGCGGCACAAACAGCAACTGAAGTAAGATCTTATGTGTCCCCCACCTATCCACCCCCAAGATTCTTCAGTTCTTCAGAGTTACGAGTATTTATTAAGTCCTGAACTGGATATGCTTTCATATGCTTAGTACTTTGCTGAAATGGATGAAGGGTTCTGGGCTTGTCGTTAACCGAATATGTTTTTTGTTATGTCGACACTTGTAGATGGAAGCATTTTCAAGCACAGAAACTTTTCAAAAAATTGTTGAAGCGTATTCAAGGCCAACAAGAATCATACGTGGAAAAGAAATTGAGTCTGCTTTGGAGGTACTGGCTTCAACATGTGCCATCATAAACTTTGATTGTAGTTGAAGTTATGGTTAAGTTTTTGACTCAGTAACCAGCCTATGATCATTCTTGAGTACTAGTTGAATCAGTCATTGGTGCAGTAGTTCTTTCCTGACTGAATCTATGTGTAGGTGGACCCAAGTGTATTTGAGAAAGATGAAGAAAAAGTTTTGTGGAGCGCCTACTTGGAGGTTGCTGATAAGATCCATCCTGGTACACACCTTTCATGTTTGCTTTTGCTGTGATGGTTTGCTTCTCTGCATTGTCTGTTACCTGTACTGTATCCTTCCTCTGTAGGTGTTGATATTAAAACCTTCGCTGATGCTTCTCTGCTCTTGATACAACCCCTAGAAGATTTTTTCAATAATGTTTTTGTCATGGCGGTGAGTTTGAGATGCCCTTAAATAACCTTTTGTTGTTGCTACCGCCGATCCTTCCTGGGTTTCTTACTAATGGTGCATGACATGCACAGGAAGATGAGAGAATTCGGAATAACCGGCTGGCGCTGCTGAGAAAGATTGAGAGTTTGCCCAAGGGAATTGCCGAGCTGTCAGTTTTACCTGGGTTTTAGCCAGCCTGTATGTACCAGTTTCACTGCTGTTCCTTGGTTACTAGCGTACTGCTGAGTGCTGAGTGCTGACTGCTGAGTAACAGAGTGAGTCTAAAGAGAAGGGCAACTTCTGCTGGTACCGGGATTTCTGAGCAGATTTTGCATATGCACTGCCTGTTCATCAGTTTTGTAAAAGAAGAAATTATCTTGCAAAGTTTTAGAAGCAAAGTTTATCTGATCATCACCGAGATGTATTGCACGTCAGACTGATACCATAACAAGACATCCACATCCTCTCGACATCGTCGTTTTGGGCATAACTTGTCTGCGGATCCATCTGCTGGAACTTACTGGGCGCAACTTTATCTCATAAAGTTTTTTCCACAATTTTTTGCTGTCACTGCAAGTACCAAATGAAGCGGCAAGGATTTTCTGTTTACCATATCATTCCGAGTGTAATCACCTTCGGACAACGCAATATGCCGCATTAGCATTAGCATTTCCTTTCATTTCAATCTCAGTGATGATACATCATATCGCAGCAAAATTATTCTTTTCTGAACAACATCAAGACAACAATCGT
>OAMR01000511.1:200748-214955 GCA_900205405.1 Echinochloa crus-galli
ACCTGTCTCTTATACACATCTAGATGTGTATAAGAGACAGGATCAGGAGACATGAGTCACCTTGGCTTCGTTTGCGGATTCTCTTACTCGAAGACGGATTTCATCTGCAATTTATTTCTGATGGATTATGCACGGGTACCAGCGGCTACTTTGCAGCATGGTATCTCAGGTTCCGAAATTCAGATGATCTGCCAGATTTGGAGTTCGTGGCCGTTTAAAGTGGGCCAGGGCTGGTCTATATGGAAGCATTGGCCGGGTAAGAAGGGGGAAGCAACACGGTGTGACTTGTGTGTTCTGTAGTACTAATTCACCGGTTCCGGAAAGAAATTTCTAGGTCTGACCTTAATTGGTTGAACCTGGCAGTGACCTTGTTGAAGGCATTGTTTGGATTAAGATGAATTACTCCCTCGTGAAAACATTTGATCTGGCCTTAGTTGGTTGGGTCACTACAATGTCGGCATGTGCGCGTGCCGTTTCCTCGTTGGAGGCGTTGTATAGGGAGCCTACTCCATAGTCCAAGAGTTGCTTTGGTTTGTGATGCGGATGAAGATGAAGACGCTTGTGGTCGTTTGCTAGGTCATGGTGCTCTCTTTTATTTTTTTTTTTCATTGGCTATGTGCATCTTAGTTATGCAGAGGCCGAGTTGGATCTTATATAATTTTATCATCTCGATGTAATTGTCTAAGATCAATAAAACTTCCCTTTTTAAAAAAAGAAGAGCGGAACATTTTGTTGTAGCCCAATACCGCAACGATTTGGGGTTTCCATTGATCAAGACTACTAGCAGTTGAAAGAAGAGTGGAAATTCAATCAGTCCACCATCTTAAGAAAAAAAAGAATTTCATCTCGCACAATGAAAGAATCTCTAGCCTAGTGATTAGAGAGATTGAATAACACCCAGTAGACGTGGGCTAAGATCCTCGCGGAAGCAAATTCACATGGCGGTTTTAAAGAAAATCCCTAAGATTTGGGGTTTTCCTAGACTGACTCTTCTTCTTGATGAAGAGCCTTGAGCCGATCATACCCATCGGTCTAGCCTTTTTTAGTTTCATCTCATACAACTTAGCAAATTTTTATATTTTAATTAGATAAACTATGTCAAGGCATTGGCTCAAACGAGCAAGCTGATATTGAGAATTTTCCCTAGACCTTCATCATCTCATCACCATACCGTACATCCCCCTATTTTAACATACACAATTTTTTTAAGTACTCTCTCGGTCCAAAATCTTAGATTGTTTTGACTTTTCTAGATTTATGATTTTTACTATACTTCTAAATTTAGAAATATCAGAATGTCTAAGATGGAGAAAATAGGTTCGAGAGAAATCATCCGGTCGATATCATTGCATGACATTCATAGTCATCATGAGGATTATAGAAATTGGATCAATTGGGAATTATTTACAGTTCATGGTGCACATACATGCATTTGCAAGGAGATTTTTATCCTTTTGACCACGAAAATATTGGACTTCTCTAAAATGACCACGATATGTTAGGCTTCTCTAAAATGATCATGAATCCGTTGTCTCATACGCTAGAATGATCAAATTTGAGTTTTTCATTTTTTTAGTGTTTTGTTACTTTCTTTCTACCCAAACTGACCAAAATACCCTCGGTCCTTTTACTCTATGGTCACCAGCGTCTGCTCCTCCAGAAACTCTCGATCCCGATCCAGATGACGCCGGTGTCGCCCCCCGAAGACCCTCGACGCTCGCCCCCGGCGTCAGCCGCTCCCGGCATGAAGGCCGCCTCCAGCGCGGCGGAGACCGGCCCCATCGCGGCGGCGCCCGCGCCCACCGCGGCGCCCGACCGCCGCCCACGCGCGCGCGCCATCGCCGGCCAGATCCAACTGCTTCCGCTCCTCCGCGGCCTCCTCCTCGCGCCGCCCGGTTCTGGCCATCGTGGGAGTGCCGGCCGTCGCGGGAGGGGCGGCGCCGGCGCCGGAGACGGTGCCATCCGGAGCGGCGGCGGCGGGCTCGGGAGAAGGGGAAGGATTTTTTTTTTGTGTCGGGAGCAGACGGAGGAGAGAGGTTGATATGAGTGGAGGGTATTTTGGTCAGATCACGTGGAGAAAAATTAATAAAACATTGAAAGAAATGTAAAACTCAGATTTGGTCATTCTAGCGTATGAGACAACGGATTGGTGGTCATTTTAGCGAAGCCCAACATAGTATCGTAGTCATTTTAAAGAAGCCCGACGATTTCGTGATAAAATAATAAAAATCTCATTTGCATGTGGACCGGCCGGGGGAAATATAATATTCAGCCGCCAACACTACGCAGGTAGAATAGAATCGTGAAAAGATATGGCCATGAGTACGTGTTTCTGCGTGTGTGGTGCGTGTCGCTCATCGATCAACAGGACACATGCACGGACAGTAGGTTATTAGATATCGTGCGTGCATCTTCTGGAATCGCGCCCGTTGACCTCGCAGCCGAAAAAAGAAAAAATCGCGCGCAGAGAATTCTAGTACTTAGGTAGTGTAGATGCCATTAGTTTGCTTATACCTGCTTGAGGCCTGCCTGGCGATGGGTTAACCTAATACACTGTATATACTCCCTCCATTCTGAAATAAGTGACATTTAGGACAGCGACACGGTCTCAAACACAACTTTGACTTCTTGTTATTATAAAAATATTTATCAAAGAGTGATATATGTATATTTTTATGAAAGTATTTTTCAAGACAAATATATTCATATAGTTTTCACATTTACAAACTCAACAATATAAAAGTTATTGATGATTTATATTCCCAATGTTTAACTCAAATCTTGTCCTAAACGTCAGTTATTTCAGAATGGAGGGAGTATAATATACTTCCCCTCTCTGAGGATCTCTCTAGATGATCTCTATTTCTTCCGACATTCGAGAGGAGTGAGTGAGAGAGAAATAAAATGTTTAACCTACCATACCTCAACTGCATGCAACATGGGGATGAGCTGGCTGTTTTAGATGAATAGGAGTAATTTGTTATTGTATCCCAGCTAGCCCATTCCATCCGTCAGGTGATCAGGTAAGATGTGTCCACACATATGTATCGGACCTAGCTACCTACCTATCTACCTACTCCCTAATCTAAATTGTAGATCATTTATATATATATATTGCTGTGTACTATATAAATATAATAATATATATTTAGAGTGCAAAACAAAAACTATATAATAAAAAATCAAAACAATTTATAATCTAGAGCACGGAGTAATTAGGTGTGGACTTAACTTGTTCGGCTGACTAGTGGCTGGTGCTGATTTTTGCTGAGAGAAAAACACTACTGGCTGGTTGGTGGTTGGTGGCTGGGGCTGGTTTTTTCTAAAGGAAAAATACTGTTGACTGGTGGCTGATAAGCCAAGCGAACATGACGGGATAAATAAGAAAAAAAATGAAAGCATGTACAGGAAATAAAGTATGTATTGGTATTACCGACCGGACTAAAAAGCTTTTTGCTCGTTTAGTCCTTACTCCTTAGGCCCGGAACTAATACCAAAACTGGTTGGGATTAATGAAGAAAATGGATGTAGCCTTCTCCGATAGTGTAGCTAGATGACATATATATTTAGGTATGCTTCACATTTTGTTTTTTTCGAGAATGTATGCTTCACATTTTGTATTTCAACTACGACAATGACATGATAATTAATCTAATCGTACGTACGTTGACGAATATGCGTGTATCCGGTCGAGATGATGACACAAGATCTAATAAACAATATTGGTAGGAGCCACGTCAGCTTGATTAAAACCCACTGCCCTTTGCCCTCCTCTCCGCACTCCACGCTGGAAATGGGACGCGTGTCGATCCAGCAGCACATGAGCATTTTTGCAAACAAACCCTCCTACTTTACAGGAATCAACCCTCCGTCCAGATCGTCAAACCCGTACAGTAACCGCGTTCTAATATTTTCCATATAGGCCCTTATTGTAAAATTTATTTTCACGCGCCCCAGGCGACATGAGGGGTCCTTCTCCTTTCCCTCCTCGTCGCGCCGCCGCCCGTCCCGGTACCGCCGCCGGATCCACCGCCCCTATAGCCGGATCTGCGCTGCCGGCCTGCCGCCGGTCCCGCCACGCCGCCGGCTGCCATTGCGGTGGATCCGCGCCGACAGCTTGACGCCGGCGCGTCACCGACCCGCCCCGCGTCGCCGGTCTGCCGCGACGAGGGCCCTAGCCGCCGCCGCCGCCGCCGTGCCACACGCTTCCTCTCGCTCTCAGATCCAGCAGGAAGAGCCGCGCTTGGCGCCGTCGCGGCGGCCCGCTCCACCTTGGCGCTGCAGCGGCCGGCTACCCTTCAGTGCTTGCAGCCTGATGTGCGCCCGCGCCGCCGTCTGCGCTGCCGCCCGCCGCCCGGAGGTGCCACGGTGGGGGAGACCGTCGAGGGAGCGGCGGCCGTCGCGCTTGGGCTCGGGCCGGGCGTCGCCGCGCTTGGGCTGCGCGCGGGCGCCGCGCGATGGGGCCGGTCTCCGCCGACGCCGGCGTGGTTGACGAGGTGCGGCGTGACCAAGCAGGAGAGGCGGCGTCGGCCCAAGCAGGAGGGGCCTCCGCGCCATCGCCGGCCAGATCCAACTGCTTCCGCTCCTCCGCGGCCTCCTCCTCGCGCCGCCCGGTTCTGGCCATCGTGGGAGTGCCGGCCGTCGCGGGAGGGGCGGCGCCGGCGCCGGAGACGGTGCCATCCGGAGCGGCGGCGGCGGGCTCGGGAGAAGGGGAAGGATTTTTTTTTTGTGTCGGGAGCAGACGGAGGAGAGAGGTTGATATGAGTGGAGGGTATTTTGGTCAGATCACGTGGAGAAAAATTAATAAAACATTGAAAGAAATGTAAAACTCAGATTTGGTCATTCTAGCGTATGAGACAACGGATTGGTGGTCATTTTAGCGAAGCCCAACATAGTATCGTAGTCATTTTAAAGAAGCCCGACGATTTCGTGATAAAATAATAAAAATCTCATTTGCATGTGGACCGGCCGGGGGAAATATAATATTCAGCCGCCAACACTACGCAGGTAGAATAGAATCGTGAAAAGATATGGCCATGAGTACGTGTTTCTGCGTGTGTGGTGCGTGTCGCTCATCGATCAACAGGACACATGCACGGACAGTAGGTTATTAGATATCGTGCGTGCATCTTCTGGAATCGCGCCCGTTGACCTCGCAGCCGAAAAAAGAAAAAATCGCGCGCAGAGAATTCTAGTACTTAGGTAGTGTAGATGCCATTAGTTTGCTTATACCTGCTTGAGGCCTGCCTGGCGATGGGTTAACCTAATACACTGTATATACTCCCTCCATTCTGAAATAAGTGACATTTAGGACAGCGACACGGTCTCAAACACAACTTTGACTTCTTGTTATTATAAAAATATTTATCAAAGAGTGATATATGTATATTTTTATGAAAGTATTTTTCAAGACAAATATATTCATATAGTTTTCACATTTACAAACTCAACAATATAAAAGTTATTGATGATTTATATTCCCAATGTTTAACTCAAATCTTGTCCTAAACGTCAGTTATTTCAGAATGGAGGGAGTATAATATACTTCCCCTCTCTGAGGATCTCTCTAGATGATCTCTATTTCTTCCGACATTCGAGAGGAGTGAGTGAGAGAGAAATAAAATGTTTAACCTACCATACCTCAACTGCATGCAACATGGGGATGAGCTGGCTGTTTTAGATGAATAGGAGTAATTTGTTATTGTATCCCAGCTAGCCCATTCCATCCGTCAGGTGATCAGGTAAGATGTGTCCACACATATGTATCGGACCTAGCTACCTACCTATCTACCTACTCCCTAATCTAAATTGTAGATCATTTATATATATATATTGCTGTGTACTATATAAATATAATAATATATATTTAGAGTGCAAAACAAAAACTATATAATAAAAAATCAAAACAATTTATAATCTAGAGCACGGAGTAATTAGGTGTGGACTTAACTTGTTCGGCTGACTAGTGGCTGGTGCTGATTTTTGCTGAGAGAAAAACACTACTGGCTGGTTGGTGGTTGGTGGCTGGGGCTGGTTTTTTCTAAAGGAAAAATACTGTTGACTGGTGGCTGATAAGCCAAGCGAACATGACGGGATAAATAAGAAAAAAAATGAAAGCATGTACAGGAAATAAAGTATGTATTGGTATTACCGACCGGACTAAAAAGCTTTTTGCTCGTTTAGTCCTTACTCCTTAGGCCCGGAACTAATACCAAAACTGGTTGGGATTAATGAAGAAAATGGATGTAGCCTTCTCCGATAGTGTAGCTAGATGACATATATATTTAGGTATGCTTCACATTTTGTTTTTTTCGAGAATGTATGCTTCACATTTTGTATTTCAACTACGACAATGACATGATAATTAATCTAATCGTACGTACGTTGACGAATATGCGTGTATCCGGTCGAGATGATGACACAAGATCTAATAAACAATATTGGTAGGAGCCCCATCATATTAATAATGGATACGATAGGAGGAACAATCTAACATGGCCCGGCCGCAACTGCGTGTTTTCCTAGTTGCTGCAACAACGACTGCATGATAGCTCCAAATTAAAGATCTTAATTTATCTATCATTAACAAAAAAAAGATCTTTATATATATATGCAGTACCTTAAACCATCGATCGATGCCTTTCTTTGCGCGATCACGTCACATTAAATTACGACCAATATATAGTTCTCTCTCTCTATATATACTGGAAATAAATCAATATCTTGCCATATTGACCATCTCTCATTAGCTGTCATATATTCATCATTAAAATTTTCATTTCTTCCGGGCTGAAAGGATTGAAGAAGAACAGTTAAAACTTAAAAGTCGTCTCAACGACGTCATCTTCAATTAATTTCTTTGATGAAATGATAATGCAGAAGCTCGCAGAAATTAAAGGTCGCTGTCATGAAGACAGCCGAGCTGAGCGGGCTTAATTAGCTACGCGGTACCGGTGGGCGCCTTGCTGGCCATTATTATTAGTATCTCTGTACACCATACAAGTACATCATCTATCTATCTGTACACGTTGAAAAACTACTGCAAATTAGTAATAGCTAGCAAGTTGAAATTTTTACATAATGGATAAATCGATTACCCGGCCTTGACCGCAAGGGCTACAGCCATTGTTTACAAACGTGCAGCACTTCCGTCTGCCAAATCACAACGTATTCAAATGAGCCACGCCATGCAGTTTGATGAAAGCATTAGTTTGTAATCCTATTACTAAACCTCCATTCACGGGGAGCAGAATATAACGCTTGGCAAGTTGAAATATACTATATATTAATTATGTTGTTCCTTGTTGCTCGGGCTCATGCCAACCTTGCACTATATATATTGGGAGATAAGATAATACTTTTTATATATACAAGTGGTAGGTGGTATGGAAGTCTTGCTGCTGCGTCTCGTTCAGCTGTTAATGCATGCCAGCCACACCTGTTGCTGTTGGAACATGCACGGAGATATGCTGAGGATACTTCAACGCTGTCGTCCTAAATTTTATTTTGTTTTTTTAATTTCTACTAATAATATAGATATCACGCCTCTACGACTGCTGTCATTCTGAATACAAAAATTAAGGATTCCCATTCAATGAGCTTCTATATTCTTCAGATGTTAATGCATGCCACTCACACACCTGTTGCATGATGTATTTATTTATTTTTAGATAAGGGAGCTTTTCTCCTTAATCCTAGATAATTGCATCAAAGTGAGGTGCCGCTCCTAGCCTCTCCACAGATAAAACTAGATGATGATAGAAATTTCAAAGAGGTGGAAAAAAACACCGTGATATCATGTGCCGTAATAAATTACAACACACAGCTTAATCTTGTGAGACTGCGAGTAATTAGAGGCTCTCCACAACCTAAATACATGAATGATATATTTATTATGTGAGGAGAAGATATATAGTAGTAGTCAAAGTCTGAAGATAGAGACGATTTAATAAGGCCCGTATGCAGTTGTAGGGATGAAAACGATTACGGAAATTCCCGATCGATCGAGCTTCGTTTCCGAGATTTTTCCGTTCTGATGAAACGGAAACAATACACGTCGGAAAACGATACGGAAACGATACTGGATTTATACCGCCGAATAGCTCTATCGACTGAATTAATCGGAAATTTTCCGAAGGAATTCCGAATTCGGTCCAGTTAAATCATTGAGGCCCAAAATGCACAGCTACCCCTTCAACTTTGCCTAAAATTTTCTTTGTCGCAAATGAAAATAAATCTCCACCCTACATAGCTCCATTGTTTTTTGTCTTTTGATGTACATGCATAAATGATATATAAATATCGATACTGGATTTATACCGCCGAATAGCTCTATCGACTGAATTAATCGGAAATTTTCCGAAGGAATTCCGAATTCGGTCCAGTTAAATCATTGAGGCCCAAAATGCACAGCTACCCCTTCAACTTTGCCTAAAATTTTCTTTGTCGCAAATGAAAATAAATCTCCACCCTACATAGCTCCATTGTTTTTTATCTTTTGATGTACATGCATAAATTATATATAAATATGTAGTAATATTGGTTGTTGAAATTGGCCTATAAAGTTTTCGATTTGAGGTTTTTGGCGTTTTCGTTTTCGATATACCGATTGTTCCGTTATCGCTGTCGTTTCCGAATTTATCGTTACCGTTTTCGTTTCCGAGTAAAAGAATATGGTTAGAAAATGATAATGAAAATTTTCGATCGTTTCCGACCGATTTCATCCCTACGCAGTTGTTGGTTTGGCGTTGATTTAGTGCAAGCGTGGATCACACCAAGCGAACGTGTCAAGGGGCGAAGAGCGGGTCCGGGAATTTTTATAATATATACCTATACTCCTATGTATCTTACTATAGGTCCCTCCTGTTTCATCAAAAAAACTATAGATCCTGATGACTGGTGGTGTCTTTAATAAATTATTATATCCTAGGTATGTATGTGTCCTGTATATATCATCGATCATCTGAGTATTATTATCTATTATGTGTGAATGAAACAAAAAAAATAACTCAATAATATCCTTCATACTAGGTCTGTCCGTCCATTCCATATGGATGAGTGGACCAAATCAAGGGTTCCGTTTAGTTTCTAAATTTCACCTTCAAAGTGTACTATATAAAAAAAAATTCTGTCACATTAAAATATCGGCGCATACATAAAATACTAAATATTGATAAAATTAAAAATTAATTATACAGTTTTGTTGTACTCTGCGATACGAACATTTTAAGCCTAATTAATTATTTTTAGACAATTTTTTATAAATACAAACAAAATGTTACAATATCGCAATGATTATAAAGTGGTCTCAACCCCTCAAATCTCCACTCCTATTTTGCATCTAAACACGGTGCAAACTAAACTGCAGCAGGGCCCGGGTGTGTGGGGTGTTGGGGTGTGGTGGGCTCACTATTCAGTTCAGTGTGAGTTGGGAAGCTTCTTGGTCTCTGTCCTCATCCTCACGTGATTAACGAGCGTTTCCTGGCCTTTGCTTTCCTTTTCCGTGCCTGCGTCGAGGTCAATAGCCTCTCGCCCTCCATCCATCTAGTATCGCCTTAATTTGACAGCAAACATTCATAAATTCCTCTATTGATTTATTATTGGTCAAGGCAATTCAGACCGCTGGCCACTGTTATGTAGGCCCCAGCCCACCTCCCTCAAAGTAATCATGGTCTGCTAATCACACACAGCTGCAGCTAAAGCTTCCTATAAAAGACAGACAGACCTGTCTGTCAGCCATCCCACCATCTCCACACACACACACCTTCTTGGCTTCTTGCTCCGACTCCGAAGGACCTGCCCATCTTTCTTTCCTCCCTTAATTCCATTCCACTGGAATAAAACAAGCAAGTAGGAGCAAGGAAGAAGATGATGGAGGTGGAGAAGCCGTGGGAGGGCGTGCAGGTGCAGCAGCAGGCCGCCATGGACGACGAAACAGAGGAAGCCGCCGCCGCCGGGGGCCTCCAAACAAGGGAGATGAAGAACAAGATGAAGATGGCTGGGCAGGGCGACAATGGGGATGAGGTGGTGATGGAGCTCCTCAAGGCGGCGGCGGCCACAGCCACATCCACAACAGAGGAGGAGGACAAAAGGAGCGTCTTCTTCGATCCAACCAAAGGTACACATACACGTATCTGCATCTCTCTGTTATCTACTCTCCTCTCCTCTCCTCTCCTTGCACACACTTGCAGAGTTGCTGTCAATCAATCCTAATAACAGCAGATTTTCCACTCTGTTGCCTTTTCCCCTTCCAATTTCTCACTGAACGGGATGTATATATGCAATTCATTTGCATGGTTCTTGTACCTTCTCCAGTTCTCCTCAATGCCATGGTTGGTTGCTAACCTACTAGTGGGGACTGGCATGGGGAGGTTTTGTTTTGTTTGCTTGCTTGCTTTCAATTCAGCTGGGACTTGTGACTTGTGAGAAAGGAAACTAGATAGTGAACTCCTGTTGTGTTCCTTTGTGCATTATTTCTGCTCCTTTTTTTTTGTCCCTTTCTGGCTATTATTACTCCTACCCATCACTACAGTACTACACACTACTCGAGAGCTTTTCTTCTGTGTGGTGTGGTGCCCTCAAGTGTCCCAAAAAAATATGTGTGTACTCCTCAGTTCTTTCTTTCCCACAGTACAATGTAGGAGTACAAACTAAACTAAAAAGTGGAGGAGGAAAAAAAAGTCTAAAGCCAACATGAAACATGGGGAACGCGTGCATGCTTCGTGTGTACGGTCGGACGGACCAAAGGCATGACAAAGATGTTTGAAACTGCAGAATCTTGCTGATTTGGTTCTGTCTTCCCCGGTCCCTTTCCTCTCCTCCCTCACAAATTCAGATCCATTTGTATTGGATTCCATTCTATTTCATTGGAGGCCACCACCTTACCACTTTACCAGGCTGCTAGCAAACAGACTTCTTTATGGATGGAGCACGACTGATTCGGATGCAGCCACCTTTATTCTTTTCCAAATTTCATTTCCCGGTCATGTCTGCCCTCGCTTAGCTTATTATTTATACGTACGCTTGCAAATCATCAGAGCGACCATGAATTCACAGTTCTTCCTGCAAGTGCCTACATACAGGACTACCACCTATTACTAGCTAGCTACTTGCTGTGTTAGGAATTGGAACCACATATATACGCCACGGCTTCCTTAATTTCATCTTTGGGTGCCATTCTTCTTCTTCTGCTGCTTTCATAATTTACAAAGGAACTAGCAGTATGTCTCTTTACAAGGACACTCAAGGTTTGCCTGTCGCCTGACTTTTGGCCTTTGCTATTCCTCTTAGCTGCAAAGTTCACCTTTTGAGTTAGCCCACAAGCCCACAACCTGTCATTCTAACGTTTAATCTGTACCAGATTCTTTCTTACTTAATTAATCCCCATGTTTTTCTCTCTAATTTTCTGGAATAAGACCATATTCTTGCTTACTTAATTGGCCCCTATACATTCTCCTCTAATCTCCTGGAATAAGACCATTCATTCATCATGATTCTGTACTGCTTACTAGTATGTGCTTGATAGCAAGAACAATTGCTATCAAGACCATTTATCTTAAATCTCAACTATGCTGAATCGCTCCTGCAATGTAAAATATGTTTTCAGTTACAGTGCAACCTTGTGAATTCAGGAGAGCCAGCCTTCCCTCTTCTGTTTACCAAATACGACGCAACGACCCACATAAATTATTTGCTACTGCATCTGAATACATAAGTAGCTAAACTCTTCTAGTCGCCAGTGCAGGATTAGAATTTCTAAGTGGATCCAAAAGTTACATTTCTATTTCTTGACTGAAGGTCTATGGAAGTGCCGGCACTGCGATTGGATGCACCGCTTGAGTGGTCCATGCACATATGATATCCTCAACCATCAAGGATACTGCCAAATTGCGAGGAACCTTGAATCGTTAGTTCAGAGTGAACCATTTTACTATTCGCCAAACAAAGGTTAGTGTTAAGTATTCACAAACGTAGGATAATAACGACCAGCTTCTCAAAATTTCTTTCTCAATCAACAAAATAATGAGATAAGCCAGGCAAACATTCATTCAGTATATACTAAATAATGAGAGGCTTCCATTTCGTCTTCTTTCTACATGCATTCAGCTACTTCTGCTTCGTCTTCTGGCTTCATTTCTTTGCACGTCTTCTCTTCATTTGCTGAGGTCTTTCTGCTCAAAGCATACTCATATATATAGAAAAAAGGTAGTAGCTTCACAATGTTAGAACTAGTACTGATGTCGCTCCTCTACTTTCGATTTCAGCTTCTGATCATGCTACTCTAGAAGGCGCTGAAGAAGAAGTTACGGAAGTGGTGCAAGCTGGCGGTCAAAATGAAACTTCAACTGCAGAAGGCAAAGAGACTGAGAAAGAGGAAGATGTCTCTGATCAAGAAACTAACCACAGTTCAAGCCATGGCAAGTTGGAAAATGGGTCACACTCTAATGGTGTGCATGAAATCTCCAGCGGCGCTGAAACCATGACTGTTGTAGCAGGAGAAGCACTTAAACTGATAGCAACCATTGGTGAGAGCAAAAACATCTTGCCAAACTGGAGCGGTGCTCTTGACATTTCCAATGGCAGCACAAGTACAGCTGAAGTTCATGAAATTGAAGTTGAGAAGGGTGAAAATGACACCGAGGGTAAAGCAAACGTTGAAGAGTATGATCTTGAGAAAATCCTGGGTGAACAAGAAACACATGACCTCTACTGTCCCAACTGCAAATCGTGCATAACACGAAGGGTGATTCTTAAAAAGAGGAAGCGAACAGCAAGACAAGCAAAACGGGATGAACCACCAAAAAGAACACAGCTTGAAGAGCCTTTTGCAAATGTTGCAAACCAAACTCCAGCTGATGATCAAGAGCCACCTGAAGTATTTAGATGTTTATCATGCTTCTCTTTCTTCATTCCAACAGGTATTATTTAACTTCCCTCCATGCATTATTATGCCTTCATCCTCTGAACTAAAACAACCTAGAGTCATTATCTATACCTGAACTTCTAGATTTTACTCTCTTTCTTTCCCAGGCAAGCATGCTTTCAGGTAAGCTTAATTAGAATCAGTATGTTTGAACTTAGGGCTTTAGATCTGTGACTAATATATCTGAAAATGATTTCCTCTGTAGTTTGAGATGTGTGAAGAACATTAGTTGACAAACATGACCACATGTTACTGCAGAATGAGTAAAAGTGGAAGTGTTGTATGGTTGATTCAGAAATAGATAACTTTCTCTTTGGAAGACTGACATAGATAGCATTTACATACATAATTTTCTAGTTAAGTTTTAGGAAAGTAATCATAAACCCATGTGCCGTGCTTGTACAGGTATCATTAGAAAATATTATTCTTAACGGACTGGCCTCACTTGTGTGTTGTTACCAGGTCGTGGTTTTAATATATTCCGTATATTTGAAAGGAGGGATACAAACCAACAAGTTCAAGAAATACAACCTTCTGCTTCACAAGAGACGTCTGAACATTGTGGAAGTTGGTTTCTTTCTTGTTTCCAGACAGTAGATAGTCCAAAGAAATCAACTGATGCAGGTATGTATATTCCACTTCAGAGGGTCTTCGTAGTAGCTTCTCTGTAGTACGAAATTCAGATTGATTGATAGTTACTTTACTGTACCATGCTTTAAACATGCCCAGGCATTCCCAGAATAACAATTGTTCCTCTTATAAGTACTGTTTCTTTCCTGCTCTTTTGTTATGAAGCTCATGAATGAACAATAGCATTGGAGAGTTAGGGGTTTTGGTGTTATTATAGTTTCTCGACGAATGACATTGTTACATACTAACCTAACTTTTTGATGAGCACTTAGTCTAATCAACAAGCACGTTACAGATTCATTGAAGGAGCCCCTATTAAGTGGCTCACAGAGTACCAATGATAAAACTTCAGTTGAAGACAGCGCATCATCTTCTCATAGTCATGCCGCGGTTGCTGAAGCAGAACAATCAAGGAAACCATTACTAGATGGATCATCCACCATAGACCAAACTACCAATGCAAGGAATAAAGAAGAAACTAAACAACCGCTCAGTGAATTCCATGGAAACACATCTTCATCCATAACAGTTCAAACATCATCACCTATAAAGTTTTCGATTTGAGGTTTTTGGCGTTTTCGTTTTCGATATACCGATTGTTCCGTTATCGCTGTCGTTTCCGAATTTATCGTTACCGCCTACATATCGATCGCTT
>OAMR01000511.1:218531-233148 GCA_900205405.1 Echinochloa crus-galli
TTCGGGCTGCTACCACCAGTCATCTACGGACTGTCATTCAGGACGAGCGACAACAGGGAGAACAAGATGATGGCAGTCGCCGCTGCATCTCTGGTGTGCATCGCGCTGCTCGCAATCGGGAAGGTGCATGTCAAGAGACCCTTATAAGTACTGTTTCTTTCCTGCTCTTTTGTTATGAAGCTCATGAATGAACAATAGCATTGGAGAGTTAGGGGTTTTGGTGTTATTATAGTTTCTCGACGAATGACATTGTTACATACTAACCTAACTTTTTGATGAGCACTTAGTCTAATCAACAAGCACGTTACAGATTCATTGAAGGAGCCCCTATTAAGTGGCTCACAGAGTACCAATGATAAAACTTCAGTTGAAGATAGCGCATCATCTTCTCATGGTCATGCCACGGTTGGTGAAGCAGAACAATCAAGGAAACCATTACTAGATGGATCATCCACCATAGACCAAACTACCAATGCAAGGAATAAAGAAGAAACTAAACAACCGCTCAGTGAATTCCATGGAAACACATCTTCATCCATAACAGTTCAAACATCATCATCGTCTTCTTCCAAGAGCGAGACAGGTTTGTTTCTCTGTAGAATATGCCATCATGGGCACACAGTCATGCAATCATGATATTTTTGGGTTCACGTAGCACAATTTTATTGGCATTTCAGGTAATCCTTAGCAGGTTAGATGCTGCGCCAGTAAAGCTACTGTAAATTTGTCCTTGCAAACTACTATGGAGTAATTCAAAATGTTTTTTTTTGCGAGTAATTCAAAATGTTTTGTCCTTACCAAATAACAATAGTGCTGTAATGCTACTGAAATAGTAGAGACATAACATGGACCTTAACACTTGTGCCCTTTTTCTTTTCTATTCGAAAACAACCAGAGGATAGATCAGGAAATTTAGACTAATTATTTTACCCAGATTAGTTGCAGAATTACGGTTGTTTGGTACTAGTTCAATCATATAGTATCTCAATGTGGTGCAAAAGAGTAACGGGAAAGTATAAACTTTTATGCAGGAGTATTCACCCAGATAGAAGGACATGTGGTAACTGTGCAGCGAGGCAAAGCGCATCAAGAACAAATTCCTCCCTCAAAGCCTGCTGGTGATATGACTAATGGTACTCACCTGGTAGAACAAGGTAGATCTGATGAACTTTTATTAACTACGTAATGTGCATGCTTACATTGCCAGTTTGTTTTCTTACAGATATTCAAGAAAACACAACAGGAGCCTCTGGGGACAACTTATTTTTCAACCAACCATTTTTTAATCCTGAACCTAAAGTCCCAGCAGAAGTTCTGCCAGGTATGGTGTATTTTCTTGTCAGATATCTTGTTCGCACTATTTTGAGGCTCCTTTAACAAGTACTGCTCATATAAATAAAAATAAACTGAGCATTGTTTGTACCTCACATCCTAAAGTAAAACGGACCAGACAGATGTAGTCAGCAAACCTGAAGAGCATTTCATCCTGAAGTAGCGCGATATTTTCTCCCTACATTTATTTATCATTTGGGATTATTCTGTTTATATTGTAAATGACGATGGCATGTCGTCCCGCAGGAGTCGAGAACCTGATGGGTGGGAAACCAACTTCTGTTATTCCTCAACCAAGTCAGTCACCTCATATAGTAGTGCCAGTCCCTGATGCTATCGCATCGGAGACACCAATTCGTCCTGCACCATCAGTTGCAAGGGATGAATGGGACATACTGAAGGCCATAGTGTATGGTGGCCTTGTTGAATCAATAACGAGCCTCTCGGTTGTATCAGCAGCAGCAGCAAGTGGTGCCAAGACTCGTAAGTTTCTTTCTTTGTTCTTTCATTGTATTGCTGAGCTATTTAATTTTGACACTCAAGTCAAACTGTTTCTGGCTTAGTTCCCCTGTTTTTGATGTATTCATGTTGTTCATTTGCAGTGGATATTTTCATCTTGGGCATAGCAAACCTTGTTGGAGGGCTTCCTGTAATTTACCACAATGTAATGTACTTTTCTTGGCTGGATTGAATGTTATGCATGCATCCTCTTTGCGATTACTATGTAGGAAGTGTTAGAGGTATCCCTGTATTTACACACTAGTCTAGGGGGCTTTGCAATAGAGTTGAGTTGCTCATTCTATCAGGAAGGACGACCCAAATCTGACAAAAGGCTCCCTTGTTGAAATTAAAACAGATTGCGGATCTGAGAAACACAGGAGATGTAGCGGAACGCAGTGAGCAAGTGGGGCACTACTGGTTGGAGCTTGGAAGGCGATCAAAGTACCAGCTTCACATGGTGGTAGCCATACTATCATACATTCTTTTCGGGCTGCTACCACCAGTCATCTACGGACTGTCATTCAGGACGAGCGACAACAGGGAGAACAAGATGATGGCAGTCGCCGCTGCATCTCTGGTGTGCATCGCGCTGCTCGCAATCGGGAAGGTGCATGTCAAGAGACCCAGGACATACTTCACAACCCTCCTCTACTACCTGTCCATTGGATTCAGTAGTTCTGGGCTGTCGTATGTCGCAGGCGTGCTCATCACAAGGCTCCTGGCACACTTTGGTCTCATCGATCAGGGTGGTGCATCAGCTCCTGCTCCTCCAAGTCTGTTATTTCCTCAAGCAATGGGTGCAGATGCAGCCACCTGGGCTTCATTCTGAGACTAGCTTGACTCACTAGATTTCCTCTGTTTTGATGGTCTATCTATGATATTATCTGCATGAAGACACTCTCTTTGATTCACTGAGTTTTATACTTTATCCAATGCTTTTAGCAGCAGTCAGACACTATGATCTTTATCACAAACATATGGAAAAGTCTCACAAAAATATGAGTAAACATCGTCTTATACATCATGGCAAAGTCTCACAAACATTCAGTGCGGCTAAAGAAGATATCTGACACCTATCCCAACTACGTAATTTGCATTGCCTCCTATATACAGATATCCTGAAACCAGGAGAAAATTGGCAATGAAAACTGAACAGAGAGCTAAATGGCAAACTGGTGGTACCAGGCAAGCCATATCTAGATCTTTTGGAGATGAAGAACAGCACCAAGGCTGCAGCTATTGCTTTTGAGCAGGCTCTCCAGTCCAGTAAGTCTTGACCGCCACTAGGATCTTCTCAGGGTTGAACGGACCAGATTCATGATCCATGATTTGGCTCTTCCACCTCATGCCTTCTGTAATAGCTTCTACCTTTCCCAGCACCTCAACTGTGTCCCTGATGATCACAGTCCCTTCAGGCCTTAGAATTCGGTCCATCTCCAGTAGGATGTACGTTAAGTCACACCTGCAACCACTCTGTCACCATCAATATCTACTTTTTTAAGCTGGATGTTTTACAAATTACTACCCAAATACTATCAAAACAAGCAAAATCTGAACTGTAAAGAAAATCAAATATCTTCTTCAGAGAAGTGAATGCAGGAAACAAAATGCCTAGAGCGAAAATTAGTTATTTCATTACCTATTCTGATAACTGCTGAAAATGTTATCAGCGTGGATTAGGTCATATGTCCTTGGGTACGTTGAGAAAGCCTCACACCAGTCCTGGTATGTGCCAATAAACCCTCGCTCATAAATAACACCGAGGGTGTCATGAGGAGAACTAGAAGACACAACATTCATCACCCAAAGAGGATACTTCATCAATGCAGCTGCAAAACCACCCATCCCTGCATTCATGTCCATCACATTCCTGTATCGTCTTTTGCCCAGTGGTGGAATCAATTTCTTGTAGTGATCCACTCTCTCTGACCACAACTTGCTATCCTCTTGGAACTTCTCAGGAGTGAGGCCTGGAACGGAACCCCGGGTTATTCTTGGGGGAACAGCAGATGCTCTTTTTGGCCATTGCTCAAGAGCTCCACCAGCAACTTCATTTTTACTCTTCACATCAGGAAGAGGAGATATGCAAGTTTCCATCTTCTTGTACCTAGTTGTTCAGATCTCGATGAGCTGCGGCAACCAATAGAGTAAACACTTATTGCAGTGGATATATTCATCTTGGGCATAGCAAATCTTGTTGGAGGGCTTCCTGTAATTTATCACAATGTAATGTACTTTTCTTGGCTGGATTGAATGTTATGCATGCATCCTCTTTGCGATTACAATGTAGGAAGTTTGGGCTTTGCAATAGAGTTGAGTTTTCCAATGGATTGGAGGCCCAGAGAGGATCCAGTAACCCCCTGGTCTAAGAACTCTGTCTACTTCAATTAGGTAGACACCGTCTGTTGATACCAATCAAGTGGGACAATCTCAATCAGTTTGTGGTCAATGTCATGTAATAACTGTAAGGCGTACACATAATGAAATAACAAGACTTTACCAAGCTTATTCCATGGGATCAAACATCTAGAGCAGTGCGCCATGTCAAAGGCTCTTGCAGGATATGGGATTCTTTCAGTCCCCAGCACACCAATCATGGCTGGCACCCCGCGCTCCAGTGCAAACTGCACCTGTGCCTCATGTGAATCCCTTGGTGCAAATGACATGGTGATGATGTTCCTCTTCAGAAGATAGGCACCCCAACTTGCAACCTGCACAGCAACGAAGATGCTATTATTATTAATTTTCCAAATCTTGAAAACTCTTTCTAGAAAAAAAAGAGAACACAAAGAAAAATCGCTTAAGTCACTCACCCCACAGCCAGTATCAAGTGCAGTTCGGATGTTGCCGCCATTTAATGGTATAAGAGCATTTATGTCGTCAATATAAGCATCAGCACCACGTGGGAACATGGTGCCACCTCCAGGGAATCTGAGCAGGTCTCCCTCAACTTGAATCCAATTCTGAACTGCCTTCTCGATACTGAGCTCCCGATGAGGAATGTTATTATACCAAGCATAGTCCCGACTTTTTGGCCACTCGAAGGGATTCTTATAGCCTGGAGGTGCAGGAATCAAGCACCGGAGCAGGTCCTCTTTCTTAGGGCAGTGCCTCTCCCTGTACTGCATCATTGTCTTTGGGAACTTCCTTGCCCTCCTTGGGTCCTGGCAAGGGGTATACTCGCTGTACTTGAGCTGGCAAGGTGTGAATTTCTCCACGGCAAGCGACGATTCATTGAAGCCAACCTGGTGGTGGGCTTGGAAATCCAGGCGAGCAGCAGAGGAGCGCACTAGATCATCGCACCGGGTTTTGGTGCTAATGAAGGATGGGTTGATGCTGTTGGAGGTGCCTTGCCAAGCACCAAGGATGTATGCTGTAACACAGAGCCCGATGACGCCTATGGTGAGTGTTACGCGCATCCTTTGGAATTCTGGGTGGCGGAGCTTGGGGGATCCATCCTGTTCTTTTGCCATTAGAGCTTCAAAAAAAAAAAAGAACTCCCTCAGCACATCCGGAGCATATATATACATATAACAGGTGGTAGATAAGACAGGTGAATGAAGAGCGAAGCTAAACCACCCTCTGTTACAAGAAGGCAAAGGTGGGTGCTAGCTGGTGGAATAATAAGAAAAAGGAATGATCTGGCAACCCTTGCAGTACATAACATAAGAAGGCCGTTCCTAAAGAAGAATGCCGGCAGCAGAGAGTTGAGAAAGGCAGTGCCAGTGCTACCCTCATCATCCTTGTCTTACAGTCTTTGTAAGTAACATAACATGCACTAGTAAACTGCAGAGTAGATGCAAAGCAAAAGCAACCCCGGTGTTGTGGTTGAGTGCGCGTGTATGTAATGAGTAGAGAGAGTTATAAAGTGCGCTGCAGTTTGAAGGGAAAGGAAAGGGCTGGCGGCGTGGGCGCAGGTGCAAAAACGATCCTCACGGTTTGGGCACTGGATGCGTGGAATCAACCAAGGTTTCTCTCCCCTGAACTCGCTCATCCGGCCCCCAACAGTGCAAGAACCGACAGATGATTAAAAAGAACATCTTTAGATAATAAACAGCAGGAAAAAAAAGATCCTTCCCCTTCTTTAAAGGATGAGGTTATGCGAGTCAATAATCTCGTCATTTATGAACAACCGATGACTCTACAGGTTGTGACTAGTAGCAGCATGACAGAGTTTGGTTCCTCGTCGAATCGAAAAAACAAAAGCATGACGGTTTCCGATGGAAAGGAAAGGAAGAAAGAAATCCCCTACCTGGACTGGACTGTTAGGATACGGAATGAAGTCGGAGGCAGCAGCGATTTGCGGCGCGGGAGGATCGCCCGGAGGGAGGAAAGCAGCGGCGCGCTTCCCGCCGCCGCCGCCGCCGCCGGAGGAGGAGGAGAGCAGACAAGTCTGAGTGAGCGCAGCGCAGGCTGCCGCGGAGCAGAGGGGGGAAGGGAGGGATAGATGGCCTATGGGAACCCAAAAGTGGGGCCCACTGCAATCCTGCGACCCATCGTAGCCGTCCATCTGACTGAATCTTTCATCACCCTTTCAAGTAGGGCGGGTTCGGTTGCTCGTAAGCACATTCCGAGAAGAATGTTTGTCTCCCAGATTAGTACTGCATTTTATTTTATCATTATGTTGCTTAAGTATTTATATGTACCATTATTATCGATAGTTCTGTCATTCCTCTTGTATATAATTAGTGAATAAATTCAACTTGGTCTCCATCGTTTCTTAAGTTTGTAGAATTTGATTAAAATGTGATCCAACCTAGTTCATCAAAATTCGAGCCAGAGGAGACTCAAACCTACGTGGTTACCGCACAACAAAACCCAGTTGATGAAGTGTGGTCGCAAATCGCAATGCATATGTATATAACTTAATTTGCCTACAAAATTCGTTTGATATGGTTGTGAATGCTATGCAGTCCCGTGCGATTACTGTCTCATCTCAAAACAACGTTCTCTCAAGTGCTTCATGTATGATTAACTGAATGATTCTGCAGTTTCATAACAGTTGGTTGATTGGTTTTTGTATCTGTACTAGTTTTACTTTGCCATCTTACTAGTTTCCCCTCACAAAGTGAGGCCAGCCAAAGACAAATTAAAATTCTACCGGCAGCAAACAAAAATATCATTGCAGCAGATTCTCTAGCTACAAATATTAAAGTAGGAACTGGAAACTCGGATAGTCACAGCTAACTTGATGTGATGGAAGGAGCAGCATTGAGAAAAAAAAAAGAGAAGGCAAGAAATAGATCAGGATGTTTTTTTGACAAAAAAACAAAGGAAAATCAGAGAGATGATGTCCACTTGGTCCCGCTTGATCAAAGTAAGCTCGATCCAAAGAGGGAGAATCAAGCGGTATTCAATGTCCGAGCAGCACAACGACTCCAATGCCATGGAAATCATGTGTAGGCAAAGGGTAACCTGCCTTCTTGCTCGATTCTTTCAGCATATAAGAAAACAATCGGCACAGAAACAAGGAATAGCAAGTTTTCTTTTATATATAAAAAACGAGGAAGAAAAAAAGAAGCAGCAACGTAAGAAAGATGTGAAGAATCGACCTAGAAGAAGAAGATTGCTTCCTCCTCTTCTTCGCGGGACCACATTCGCGGTCTAAGAACTCGATCCTAATAAGTTTGTGTACTCACACCACATTCGCGGGACCCTATATATATACATACGCGAAACGGATCACAACGACTCACGCACAAAAAGGAGTCACTGCTGCCGTCAAATTCGACGCCCGAATCCCATTCACATCGATATCGGATCGGAGGAATTCACGGGAATTCGTTACATCTGCGTCTTTTCTCGATTCCGTTGATACCCAGAGAGGAGCCCGCAGGCCCAGATGAGATGGATCACCACCAGCCAGCCCAACGCTGTCCATCAGCCGTGACGTGCATGCTATTCTATTCTTTTTGAAACAATATGCTATTCTATTGTATCTATACATAATGTTGTAACTATACATACTGTATATATGATGCAGATATGTGACACCAACAGTAATGCGGATCACGAGTCCAAAAAGAGAGAAAAACGATTATCATTATCATGTACATAACACATATACTAGCTCCTTAATTACTCGTACATGCTACCAGCACCTAATAATCATCGCCCACCACTGCAACAGCCATCCAATATGTACATCTTCTGTTTATCGGCTGGATCCCATCCTCATTCTCGGTTCATTTGCATCTGTCCTCCTCAATCAGTAGGTCTCTTTTCTGATGCCCCAAACTAACCTCAAATTCCAAATTCTCCACGTGAATAGCTAACCATCTATTATAGTATAGATATATATCTACAAGTGTATAGTCTGTACAGGATACGAGAAGGCTGATGGCAACCACACACAGCGTACAGCAATGTTGATGTTGGACTACGCTGTGATCCGTCCAGGCTCCACGCCATCATTGGAATTTACAGGTCCAATTTCGTCAGGCTGAAAAACACACAAATTTCAGACATAAGGGCATCCAAGACTCTTTATATGCCATCATATAGCAAATTTATATACGATCATCAATGTGTTATGTTCACCTACCTTCCTCTGTCCTGTGTTCCAACAAGCTATCCCACCGGCTTCTAAGGATCTCATATGCATCTGAACATGGGAGACCAATCACTCTGGACGCACCATTGGTTGGAAGCTCCATCACAAGCCCCAACCGCACAAGTGTCTCCACAGCCTTGTCAATGGGCATCTCAATCTGCAAGCAAATAAAAACAATCTTCACTGCTTCATCATCTATACATATCATGGAAAACAAAATAGTTCAAGCAAATGCTGCTTTTCACCTTCGCCTTGAATTTCTCGTACATGAATTGCTCACAGGTATCTCTGATGCTTTCACGAGATGACACCTGCATTGGAAGAGTTTAAAGAGTAGCCATGGCAGCTATCAGTCAAAGGTACCAAGCACAAAGCACGCAGTACCTGATACTTCTTTCTGCAGAGCAGCATGGCATATGCCAAGAGTGCTTCTTTATACTGCAAAAAAACAATCATTCATGGATTATTTCCCTCAAACAGCAAACCCCTTCGCACATTGTGATTTGCTTGCTCAGTAATGAATCTAACCTGTTGTTGCTCAGAAGCATCCAGAAGAAAGTAAACTGAACCGAACCCGCTTGCTAATGTCTTCTCATATAGTGTCTTATTCACCAGAAGCTGTAAAAGATATACAGTCAGCAAAAGGATCGTGTTGTTGAATAGGAAAAAAAACAAACAAACTATTTACCTGGTATCTATCCCGAGTCTGTTTGTAGCCTAGTGCCACACGGAACACAAGTATCAATAGTGCACTAATAGCAACTATATCAAGAAGAAAAGCTGACCTGCATTACCATGGAAGAAGCAAAAATACTACACATTATTTTGGTACCTGAAAAAGTGGTTCCATCAGCTTATTGATACAAAAATGACATACTTACGGAGATGATGCTAAACTCTCAAATTTGTAGTTGACAACGTACGCCAACAGACCTATTACAGTAGCAATGTCCAGTCTTACCTGCATTAATAAGGAAAGAAAGGCTATTAACACCTAAGTGGAGGAACAAAAAGTAGTAGCACATTATACTCCTATATTTTTGAAATTTATTAGCAAGGGTTTACATGGACAACAGTGGACGATAATAAAAAAAAGATAAGTTCTATAGAGAATTACTGTATCTAGGATGCGGAAGGACAGCTTCTTGTGGGGAAAAACCACCTGCAGACAAAATTTTAGCATGATAGTTACTATGTTGCCAATATCATGAACAGCATGAAGGTTTTTGAAGGCCGTATCAGTATCAAATAACTAAGAGTTTCTGGTAAAAATTATCATCTTGTTAACAGTAGTAGTTAATAAGCCCTCTAGCTGGGCAGATATCAGTAACCATAAATGGAATTATCGTAGATTTAGGAAACACCCAATTTGACCTTTTCATATGTATCTAGAGGCTCAGGTACTTACTGGCAGATCTGGGATCGGAATCTTCTCATAAATTTTTAGTTGTAGTGGCAGCATCTCAGATTTATCCTTCTTTTCACCTTGAGCAGTTTCATCGGTGTATAGTATGATCAACTCTTGGAATGCTGGTTCCTGTCACAGAAAAATTATGCATCTTCTTAGCAAATCTTGCGTATGGTAGCCTTATTGTGGTTTAACGACATCCAAGTACAAACAGAACAACAGGCAAATCGATTGAAGGAGCAGTTTCTTATTTGCCATTGCAAAAATTTTCAATCCTTTATTTGCCAATTGTTATATATCTCAAATGACACACCTGTGTCCATCCATGATAGTAACATGTCGGATTATTTGGGACAATAGTTGTGTCCATCCTTTGTCATATTTGAATTGCAAATTCAGCTTTTATTCTGATGTCGAAGCCTCCAAGGCACTTCATGGCCATATACGCGTTTTTAGTGTGTAACTGTTTTATTATGTTTCTATCTTGCATTTGATCAGACTGTTATTCAACTAAGACAGACACTCTGCCTTCTTTTCATGATGACAACCATATCAGTACGAAATGACAGACCTGAAATCAACTTCCCACATACCTGAAGAGTGGACCTCCCAAACAAGATACGAAAAGAAGCTTTCACTATCTCCCAAATATTGTTGTCGCAATATTCTCTGCTTGCAGGCTCCCATATATTTGCAAGGGTAATTCTAGGTAGAAAATTTGGCCTGAACGGAAAATCAGAATATAGGCATGAAAAGTCAATGGTCAACCTTCTAGGTCTAGGATAACATAGGACAAGAAATTAACGAGAAATCATCATTTGGATATAATCTTTTTGTGGACAATTTCAGTGTTGGTTGTAACAATTTTTCGCACATTTATGGAAAGAAACAATTAAAGGAACCAATATCTATTGTGGCCTGGAAGGATATGTGCAATGGGACAGGACAATGTGGACTAGCTTCAGAATCTGGAAGTTTTAATAGAACTTGGCCATCAGATTCTCATGCAATAATCCTGTACAGTCTGGGCTGCATTAATTTGCACAAACTACTCCTATTACCTAGACGTGATAAAGTGTCCCTGAAGTGAAGAAAAGAGCTATATCTTCTTGGGTCTAACCTCACATATCCTTCAAGATGTTTAGTTCCAGCATCAGTTTTTATCGTTGCTTCAGGCAGAGAAGGTATTAATCCAGTCCATGTAAGCAATCTCCTTAACAATCTGCCACGAGGGCCAACGGGTGATAGAATTCCTTCATAACGAGACACCGCCCTTTGTGCAGCTATCCAGATAGGAACATCATCATCGGGTAACTGATCAGAACTAAGCTTGTCCCATGAAGAGCTTTCTAGCAACAGCAGTGAATTATCTGCGTAAGTTTGCTCCTTAAGCCAGAGTCTTAATTTGTCGATCCAGATCTGAAATCCCTGGTTCCCTGTTGATCTTTTCAAAGCCTGCCATGAACTAAATAATCACATACAATTAGCCAAAAGTTCTCAGCTACATGCAAAACCATAATATTGACAGGCTTAGCATATAGTGCACTATTATCTAAAGTGCACAGGAACTAAATTGATTTATGATTTTCATTCCATTGAACAAAGAACGAAAAGTACATGCAGTGTAGTGTGCAACAATACCTCAGGTCCTGAACTGCTATGATAACATTTGTAGATGATCCGAGATAAATGTTATTTTAGCATCAAAACAATCACCTACAACTCTGTTAAGGTGTACTACAGTACTATAGCTACTAAGAATTAACGTTAATTGCATGGAAGATCGATAAGAATACATAATGATGATCATGGGCACATGCGCATCTCAGGACAGAAAGATTGACTGACCTCATTAAGCCATTTCCCTGGCTTTTTCAAGGGTTTGGAGAGGCTGAAGAAGATATTCTGCAAGAGTTTTGATTGCAGGTAATCAAGTTTCTCAACTAATAGGAGCCCCTTTTGCCTCTCAGTGGCATACCCACGCCTGAAATAGTGGATAGTAAGTTTTACCGTGACAGTTTGCTTTGTGCATGATGCAGCAAGACAGAAGAAACAGATCACCTGAATATTATGGCATTGGATTCAGCTGCCTTTTTCCAGTCGACGTAAATGGGCAAGGTCAAGAGGTAGTCATTGTTGAGGGCGTATGTCAAGAGCAGATCTTGCGCAGAGAGTTCTTCGAACTGAGCATTGCGTAGAAGGTTCATGAAGGAGCGCTGGAACTGAGCAAAGGAAGCTCTTTTTTTTTTGGGTGGGGGTCCAATAACCCAGGGACACAAGCAATCGATCAGTAACAATTAACAGTATTATATGTAACCAACTAGAGTATGTATTCAAATCCTTGCTATTACCTGGTCTGGGAATCAGGGTCTGGGGTTAACCCGAGCAGAGTTCTCAAGCCCAAGCTTCTGGTAAGGAATAATGTCCCGTCCTCCTGGGTGATGCCGAAAAAGCCAGAAGAGGAGACGGTCGGTTGGCCATCGGAGCTGCCAGTCTGATCGTCGTCGTCGTCGTCGTCCTCCGCCTGGTGGCGCTGCGTGAGCATGTAAGAGGCGCGCATCTCCTCGAGCATCCCCTTGTGCTCCGCGTGAAGGATGGCGTCCAAGCATCTGCGCACACACAGCGAGCGCATGCACAGGGAGATTACTTACTTCACTTGGAATTCATTTCTCTCGTCTGTCGCCACAGTAAGTGAAACGAGCTTGACCTCACCTGGCGCAGCGCTTAAATTCCGCGGCGTCGTCGTCGGAGGGGAACTGGGAGAGGACGGCGTCGAGGAGGGCTGCCTTGGGGACGGCGATGTAGCGCTGGCGCGGCACGTAAATGCCGGGGATGCCCTTCCGGTCTCTTTCCGGCCCTTCCTCGCTCACCAACTCATCGTCCGCCTCGTCGGGCTGTTGCTCTCCATCGTCAGTGGTAGCCACCGGAGCCCAAGGATCGGAGTCGGAGTCGGAGCGCAGGGGCTCGAACTGGACGGCGGAGAGCTTGAGCTTGGCGGAGGAGCAGCGCGCGGCCGTGGAGGCTGGCCAGGAGGGGAAACTGTAGGCGGGCGTGGAGAAGGAGAGCGCCGGTACGGCGGCGGTGGCGGCGCGCAGGAGGAGGGGGAGCATCGCGGCGGCCGGCGGCAAACTGGTGGTGGCCGCCATCCGTCCGTCCGAGTCGGATAACGAACGCCCAGCCCGGCCCGAGCCACGTCACAACTTTTTTTTTCCTTTCGTTTCTTCCTTTTGCGCCAACAAACTATACTTTACGGTTGCACCTTGGGCCGGCCCACTTAATAACAAAGCACGTCGATGAGAGGGCCCATAATGGATGGACTGACTCCGCCGCTCATCAACAGATAGATTCTCCTCAAAAAAAAAAAACAGATAGATTCCCCCGTCATCGTCTCTCTCCTCCTCCTCCTCCTCCTCCTCCTCGGCCATCGGCATCGCCGCCGCCGCCGCCCGCCCGCCGTCTCCGCTACTCCGCGCTGGTACGCTTCTCTTCCGATGCATCTCTCCGTTGCTCTGCTCTCTTGATGGAGAGAGTTGCTCGCACTGCATCCGCTTGCTAGTTTATGTGATCTCCTACCCTACTAGGCCGTGCCCGTGCGCCTCACCCGTGCTCTCGCTCCCCGTAGCCCGGTAATGGGCTTGCGTGCCCGCCTCCTCAATCTCCCTCCCGTCTAGGCTAGATCGCGGCTGATTCATCCCATCCAGGGCATTTCATCTTTAATAATAATAATACAAAAGGGCAGCTGCTGCTGCTTTGGAAGTCTCTGTTGCCACCGAGTATGCCAGTGGTTACCCCCTATATATGTTGCATCCAATCGCAAGTTATGAACCTTTAAAGAAATTGCAAATTGCCCGTGGTCTTGATTTGGCTGCAAATTCAGACATTTGATACGAACTACAGTAGTAACCTCTAAAATTGATGAAGCAGAAATTTATTTTCTTGGGTCAAAACTCATGTTAATTTCAGCACACCTTGTTCAAAAGTGCAGCTACTTTGTCCATCTATCTCTTTCCACTGAGTTGGCACAACATTGTTGCTTTGGATGTCATCAGCTTCAAATCATTCCCACATTAACGCTGGCCATACCATGTTTGATTTGGTTGCACATTCGGAAATCAGATATTTAATAGTAGCCCTTAAACTGAAGCAGAAATGTCTTCTCTTCTTGTCTCAAAACATAGCACACCTTATAAGCCATTTCCCTGGCTTTTTCAAGGGTTTGGAGAGGCTGAAGAAGATATTCTGCAAGAGTTTTGATTGCAGGTAATCAAGTTTCTCAACTAATAGGAGCCCCTTTTGCCTCTCAGTGGCATACCCACGCCTGAAATAGTGGATAGTAAGTTTTACCGTGACAGTTTGCTTTGTGCATGATGCAGCAAGACAGAAGAAACAGATCACCTGAATATTATGGCATTGGATTCAGCTGCCTTTTTCCAGTCGACGTAAATGGGCAAGGTCAAGAGGTAATCATTGTTGAGGGCGTATGTCAAGAGCAGATCTTGCGCAGAGAGTTCTTCGAACTGAGCATTGCGTAGAAGGTTCATGAAGGAGCGCTGGAACTGAGCAAAGGAAGCTCTTTTTTTTTTGGGTGGGGGTCCAATAACCCAGGGACACAAGCAATCGATCAGTAACAATTAACAGTATTATATGTAACCAACTAGAGTATGTATTCAAATCCTTGCTATTACCTGGTCTGGGAATCAGGGTCTGGGGTTAACCCGAGCAGAGTTCTCAAGCCCAAGCTTCTGGTAAGGAATAATGTCCCGTCCTCCTGGGTGATGCCGAAAAAGCCAGAAGAGGAGACGGTCGGTTGGCCATCGGAGCTG
>OAMR01000511.1:236139-247359 GCA_900205405.1 Echinochloa crus-galli
TTATTCGATTGGAATACCTCAATCGGCCTTCTAGCCTTTATATTTATAGGCCTGTCTCTTATACACATCTAGCTACTTTGTCCATCTATCTCTTTCCACTGAGTTGGCCCAACATTGTTGCTTTGGATGTTATCAGCTTCAAATCATTCGCAAATTGCCGCTGCCCATACCATGTTTGATTTGGCTGCACATTTGGAAGTCAGATATTTAATAGTAGCCCTTAAACTGAAGCAGAAATGTCTTCTCTTCTTGTCTCAAAACATAGCACACCTTATTCTCTTAACCAATCGTAGCTGTTGTGTACAGTATCTAATTGTGTGCATTTTTGTCTTCAGTGTCCTGTAGGACCTTGTTCACACCTGATACAGTATTCATGAGCGGCACACCTGCAGCAAGCAGTAGCCTACAAGCAGCTCTCTCATACTGCGTAAGGCAAGTCCGCAGCTATGACTACCACCACTACCTGTGCCTTCTCCACCTGCCTCCAGCCATGCGCAAGGCTGCATTCACCTTCCATGCCTTCAATGTTGAGACAGCAAAGGCCATGGACGTCGTGTCGGACCCTAAGACGGGCCTCATGCGCCTCCTCTGGTGGAAGGACGTGATCGACAAGGTCTTTGCCAACAAACTGGTTGAGCATCCTGTTGCCCAGGCACTCTCTTCGGTTGTTTCTGACCACAAGGTTAGCAAGCATTGGCTCAAGAGATCTGTGGAGGCAAGGATAAACGACGCCAACCGGGATGAAGGTGTCATTCCTGAGACAAGTGCTGAGTTGGAGAGGTATGCAGAAGATACCCAGTCCACCATCCTTTACATGACCTTGCAGGCTGGTGGGATACAGTCCACTGTCGCTGATCACGCTGCCTCGCACATCGGCAAAGCCACCGGACTCTTGTTACTGCTCAAGGCACTGCCTCACCATGTAAATAAGCAAGGAGTGATACCATATATCCCAGCTAATATCGCTGAGGAGTGCGGCCTGCTTACAAGGGAGGGTGGCCGATCAGAGATCAGGATGGATGATAGGCTGCCTGATGCAGTTTTCAAGGTTGCATCTGTTGCCGAGGCTCACCTGCACAGGGCGCGGGAGCTGGCCTCGTCTGTGCCAAGAGAGGCGATCCCAGTACTCCTTCCGGCCTTGCCGGCCCAGGTCCTCCTGGATTCCCTTCGAAGATGCGAGTTCAATGTCTTTGATTCGCGGGTGTCAAGGGGAGTCCATGGGGTCTCTCCCCTGTGGTATCAGCTGAAGCTTAACTGGTACGCGTGGCGAAACAAGTACTGAATCCGGTAAACGTTCTTTGGGAGGAACTGCTGATTGTTTTTGCTGTTACCTTTAGCAAAGCTTTTGTCATGGTTTTGCTGTAAGAGAGCATTGTTTGCTGGTTGCACCAACAGGAGGGTGACTCTGAGCAATTTTGCTGTATAATCTCGCGCGCACACTGTTGAGAAGTTTATGTTGTTTGCCGTACCATTTTTACATGAAGTGGATAAATCTGTGGTTTTACGTTCATTACATGGATTCTTGGACATTTATTTTATGTTATTATCAGGACTCCCTAGCCTTTCTGGTCGACTTGATTATTATGCTCGCAAGGCTTCAATGGGAGCAATTTTCTTGATGGAATGGGTTGGCTTTCTTTTCCTTTTGGGCCCACCAGCCCAAGAGGCCGGCGGCTTGGCTTGGCTTGGCTTGATGTTGATGCAATTAGCTAGTTGCTTTCTCTGTTCTTGCTGCAACAAAAATCTGCTGCTCTTTTCTGCTTTCATCAGGAAATCACTACTGTCATATACAACTTTGCAGCCGTTTTATTGCCTCCCGACAAATAGCAATTTTTACTCTTGTAGAGATTAACAGTCACCCGTTACTACCAGCTACCAGGATATGTCCAACTAACTTCGGTAGTCCAGTGAAAAATGTTTCGAAAAAGTCACGCGGCATAACTGCTGAAGTGCTTGACTTTGAGGGTTATCAGGAAATGAGCAGTGCATACTGTCACACAAATCTTGAGTGCCATGGAACTACTATTAAACACTTGTTCAGGAATTGAATAAACAATTTGAACAACACAGTTCCTTCTTCAACCACTTCTTAATATGTCTAAGATGAACTCACAGGCGCCAAGAAGATCAACTGTTAATAATGGGAGATGATCATGGTGATCAACATTTAGCTTGCCATAATCCAGTAATTCACAACTTCAACTAATTACCGTAAAGACAAACAAGAACAGATTAGTTCGAGTACTGGTGTGATGTAAATTCCTTCCTGGCTCTGCTGTGTATAATTTGGTATAAATATACTTTTGTGAAAATATTAGTAAAATTTTGCTTTAGTATGTACATCTTCATTAGCCATAATAATATTAAAAATATTGCTGCTGGGCTGGTTCAAGGTTGTTTTTTTGCAGCATTATTTGAACTGCATATGGCCACATTGATAAGTACATATTGCTTAAATGAAGGTAATTTAGCTCGTCTGCCTGCTTCTCTACAAGACTATTTGTAGTATTGTTGATCATGAGCTGAAATAAATTCCACATATTGGATATTGAAGTGAATGACCTGCCCGAGATCAAGCTCCACTGTTGCCAAAAGCACCGAAAACAAAACACCAACTATTTACCAGGTATTCTGCTTCTTACTTTACTTCTTTTTTCTATTGAAACTGAAGATTTCACAGCATTTGAGCTCGAAATACTGGGTAAACAAACTCCTCGGAACTGTCATCAAAAAGTAACTAGTAAACCTCCGAGAGTTGCTTAGGACAATCACCGTGCTGACGCTTGAAAGCAACTCAACATAGCCTTTTCGCTTGTGCCCTTTATGCCTTTTTCTGAGCGTTTGGTCCCTGGTGGAGTAAACAGCAATCACTGATGGAAGAAGCATTGTCCCCCAACACCGTATGCATGCTTCCTTCTGCCTCGAGAACTAGCCGCGCATTATTGTTGTTTCACTGTGGTTGCTTGCGGCTAGGGAATGTCTTCATGTGTGGCTGGGTCTATGGCCCAACTCAACTCACGAGTGTATTTTGCTTGGTCCTGAGTGCAGCATACAGGTGCAGCTTAGTCATGTTCATGCCATATCAATTCCAGGCAGGAGATCGACACGCCGCAATTATTGTTGCATATGCAGCCACTGCAATCGGCAGTAGGATTGGTGTTCCCAATCCCAGCAGCAGCACGCAAGTATGGACCTTTCGCCTAGTGACATTCAATCTGTATTTCATATTTTCTAGAGCGGGGTAGATTTCTGTAAACTCAATTGTAGTTTATATCTAGTTGTATGTGTCTGTTTTGCTCAATCCAAAGCAAAAGTACTTTCTAGAACTTATTCCCACATGAGGCAGCATTTAATATAAGAGTTTGCTTGTTTCTTCAGGTTACATATTTGTTTATTGAAAAAAATACTCTACCCTGTTCTTATATGATAACTATGCATGCATGGTTGCAATCTGTTGTTTCTTACTTCAACTTGGTCAAAGGTGGGAGATGTGCCTCAGAGGGGCCGTATGCTCATAAGTAGCATTGGTTTCAGAAAGATATATATTAATAAAAGGTTTAAACACTAGGAACAAGCAGCATTTGGAAAGGATTGTTACTTTGCTAGGGCATCTTAACATAGACCGTGTCATCAGTACAGAATAGATGGAATAGGAAGTTTTCCTCCCTGTTTTGAATGATATTATTTTTCCTTCTTGTGGAATAATATAGAACTGAACTTTCCTGTGCAGTCCCTTCGATCAAATTCATGATATATTTCACTTGGTCATTCTGCTCGTTGTGTAGTTATATGCTGTCCTGTTTTACATGTAGGAGCTAAGCATATCATATCTCCCTGCTTCCGTGTAACAGACTATAAAGAACTAGATTTGAATTTAGTGGTCTGGTCTTATTGCTCTTTTGCAGCCGAATGATTTGATTAATTGCTGAGATAGGTAGAACAATATGATCGTTTTTCTTTTAAGAAAAACTGACGAATATATTTAATAGATTGATGTGGTTATATTTAGCAGCTCATGGGTCTTGGTCCATGATTACATCATACATATACTTCTCCAGCGTGGAATGAACACAATAATGAGGCAAGTACAAGGACCCTTTTCGCCTGGTTGCATATCTTTCTTTTTAGTTTTTTATATGCATGTCCAGAGCATTCTTTCAAGGTACATCTATCTATATGCGTAACGTAGCATCTATGTATTCCTTTTTTTTATTTGTTTCACTTGGGAATAAGATTGGCATATGAATGATTGTACATGCAAGTGTGAAAACTGCGGATGGTGGATTAACTAGAGATTTAGAAGGGCTGCGAGCGGACATGATGGGGTCTCACATGAGGGCTTTCACGCAGGCATCATGTTATCTTCCTCTACAAACAAACATCACCCTTCCCCCTCTCCATCTACTTAATTATACCCACTTCGATTCCCCCTCTCATCTCATCCTCCATCGATCACCATGCATGCATGTTGTTGCCTGCCTGGTTCCCAGCACCTCTGCCTTTTCCACACCTTCTTTTTAACCTCATACACGCGCAAATAATTCTATCATATTGTGGTTGCCTTTTTCCTACTAGGAATGCAGCCACTGACATGCAGGTCCGTATGTATCCCATCATACCATGTAGTATACACACTAGGTAGTGGTTGAGAGGTGTGATGAAGACCATGCTTGAAGCTGGGTGTGTGGACTGCACTGCATGGCCGGCTTGTGGTCAGGTGTATGTGGGGCTCTTGCACTATATAAGCCGGAAGCTCTATCAGTTGGTGGGAGGCATGCAATGCATACATGTCTTGTTTGTTGCTCCTATGCATGCTTGCTATCTATGATCCCTTAAAGCAACGGCCAGGAAGCATTGCATGCCTTTCAGCCCTTCACCCCTGCATTGGTACCACTCCTTAAGGCAGTGTCGCTATCCGGCATCTCTCGCTTTATCTCCTGTAATCGAGCTTGTGCTTTGCTCCACATAATCCCTGGGCCATGTCACCAGCGTGTTCTCTGTGGTACGTGAGTTAATGTTACTGTTATTACCCTTTCTTTCATGTCATCAGTTAACCTGATATTTGTGGACTTGTCGTTTTTTCCCTTTCCCTGTTCTCTCTAGATATACATTTATTTACGCATCAACTTGATACACAGCGAGCCCTGTGTTACCATTCTACATATCCCTATGATTCTATGAAAGAAGTGGTAGTGCCTTTGCTTCAATTCTATGAACCCGTAGCCCTAGCTGTTTGAGAACTTCCGAGAGACTCCTAGCTTCCTTTTCCTGAACAGATGATGATCGACTAGTTAGACAGATTCCTCAAAATTTCACATATGTAAATGATCTGAAGTTGTGTGTGAAGTTGTGTGTGAATAGATCAGGCAGCATGCATGTTCTCCTAACTCCTAATTAAATACTTCTATTGATGAATATGGCATGTGCTACATATATGTTGAAACCAAGTTGTAGTTAGTTTTCTTTCTTTGGCCTGATATGTTCATGATCTGGACAAGTTTTTCCAATTTCCATGCAGGTTATTAGACTCATCGGTTTTGCGCGTGCGTGGTTGTGCGGTTATGAATAGTGACTTTGTTGGGGGGGGGGGGGGAAATTTTCCCCCTGCTTAGATAGAAGTGTCCATTAGTTGCCTACTATAATATTCCTGTCCAGTCCTGCCTTATCAATTATGAACTTGTCCTCTCGATCCATCATACTCAACTGTAATAGAGGCCTACACATCCTCATCACCGATTCTTTAAAGAGTTATTCCAGAGAGGGTTTGATCTGTGGTAGAAATCCCTGTTGGTGTGACCATTGGTGTTAATTGTGATAGAACATAGCCAATGTAAGTACTGTTATCTAAGAAGTTAATTTGAATTACGGTGCCACTAATATCCTGGCCTGAAATTCCATGCCCATTAAGTGCAGATAGTGGATGCAGTTTAGGCTCTAGATAACACATGGATAACCTAGGGACGACCCAGATACAGTAATAAGTCATAGCTAATTAAATGTTATCCAATCAAACTTTTTTAAGTTATTCAAGCAAACTAGTTGGAATGTATTGAAATGTAACGGGAAAAAACATGCATATATAAAAAAAATCATGTCTGCATGTTTTTTTTGTCCATACCTATGGCCTTCTCTTATTTCTAGAAAAGAAGAATTAGGCACATGTATTGTGTGCTTTCCATAGAACATTAGTCCTGTATGCGTTCTTAAAAATAGAACGGAAGAGGAATTATGATCAGTTAATGATCTGATTCCTGCTGGGTCTGTATAAATGAATGGATTGATATTCACATCCCTTCATACTGATGGAAATAAAATGATTACTCATCCTTCAAACTCTGGCCCTATTAAGATTTTATTTAGTCCAAAGGTTAACTTGCATATGCACATTCCTAATTAATTTTGATATATTTCCACATATTTTCAACATAGAAATTTTTGCTTTTTATATTATAAAAATGATGCAAAGTATTAGAAATATTTAGTGGTACACTTATGAACATCTTATTATCACATATATATTTGGTCAACTGTACTGAAAAATGCTGGGGAGTTGTGCTACAGTTCTTTGAAAAAAATTCATATAATTCATGATCTATGTAAGCACAGCACTTTAAGGATTCATATGTCAAGTAACTTATCCTGATAGTATTCCACGTACAGAAAAATTGTTGCAAAAAGTACATTATATAGAATCACGGTACAATAATATAAATATTTAATAAATATGGTTATCGAGTTAATCTGTTGATGGACCAACAGCTCACTATCACACAACAGAAAGAGTGGCACCTAGCTACTGCAAATGATGATTCGTGAAGCTAAGTTCTCCATGACCTTATTTCATAAACAAACACGGTGATCAAGTATATTCAGTACAGCATCCTGAAGGACATAATAATAATAAGTAGGACACCAATACACATCTCAATATATATTCTTATTTACACGTCATTATGTAGATCAAATTACTTATCTGTCCAATTGAGCTGACATGATAATCATCGTTATTGTAGCTCTTAATAAGATAATACTTTTATATGAGGTAGTATGTTTGATTAATTGCATCATCACTTCCATGGGTCAACTTGGCTGCTGGATGTTGATGTTGATGCATAGTCAGTAGCCACCTCTTGCTTCTCATTGACCTGAATAATATCTCCTTCATCAGTATAATCTACGCCCTTTGTTGCATCATGACTAAGTTGAGATGCAACAAACTTGTCCAGAACTCTCCAATCAGTGACTTGGTCGACTGCATGCTCCATGAGCTGAACATGTTGGTGAGCATGATGCACATTTGTTTGATGGTTTGGTGAGACCAACAGAGAATGGAAGGAAGGACTCTCCAGCTCGTGAGGAATGGTACTGAGAACATGATGGCTTGGCATCTGGAATTGTAGCTTTAGTTCCCTCTTGTAGGTATTGTTCAGCATATGGAGGTGTTGTTCTTGCAGCTGTGATATGCTGTGGTGTGGCGCAATTCCGCTCAGGGGAGAGTTAAGGTCGTGCATGAAGGATCCATCGTCATCAACATACCAGCATGGTGCATCATGGTCTGATTCTCTTCTTGTTGTTGGTAGTCGCTTTTTGAACACTCTACACACTACCCATCCTTCTTCCTGTAATATATAGACGTACGGTGCGAGAGTTGAAAATTGTAAGCGTTGTTGGAGTATATATATGAGATTAATCAGAGAACAAGCAATAATCAGGGGTTATTGAGATGCAAACATATATAAATATTGAGACGACAGATGATAAAAAAAAAAGAATAAGATGGAGGGACGATCGACTTGCCTGCGGGGGGCCATTCTGTTTGGTTTCAAGGCGGTACTCGTGCATGATCCAATCGGACTTGTGGCCATTGGGAGCCCTGCCCTTGTAGTACACCAGCGTCTTCCTCATGCCCACCAGCTGCCGCTGCTTGTTGCCATAGATGGGCTTGTCCCTGCCGGTGGCCTTCCAAAACCCGGCCGCCGTGGCCCGGTTGGTCCGGGTCCCCGTTGGGTATTTCTTGTCCTTGTGGCTGAAGAAGTACCACTCGTTCTGCTCCTCATCATCGCCAGCTCCTCCAAGCCTGCACTTCTCTGCATGCATGTGTACCGGGCCGGCCGGCCAATACATTAATTATTGTAGATATTAATTATGAATGTGTATATGTAGCTGATCGATGGAGAATGAAGAAACTTCGTTCATATATCATATCTGATGAGCAATATAACGACTGACTGACCTTGGAGATCCCATGGCTCTATCTTGTAAAGATCGACATCTTTGATGACATTGAGGTCGATCCTTCTGGAGGCCACCTTCTTCCTGAGGTAGTAATCCACCAGCTCTTCATCGGTCGGGTGGAACCGAAAACCTGGAGGAACTAGCTGCTGCTGCTGCTGCGTCTGTGCTTGTGTGCTGCTCATACCCATGGATCGATCGATCCGCCGACTAGATCGTCTATGGACTTTTTTATCTGAAAATATATATTACAAGGCACATGTACATAACGTTAGATCTCATGCATGCATGTTTTATTGTATCAAAGCTAAGCTAGAGCTACATATATATATCGATGAATGCATATATATAATGGACCATCATAATTAATTTTAACCACCCGGCCAGCAGCATGCAGGCCAGGGACGCATGCGATAATGGACAGATAAAAAGTAATACTCGAAGCAAGCATGATCATTTGCAGTAGTGACGCATGCATGTGATGTAGGTGGTGCGGCTGAGCAGCACTACTCATTACTCTTTGTGGACGAATGTTCCCCTGCTGCTGCTGATGCTAAGCTTCTCCATCTCATCATACATGTCCTGTGTGCAGGCCCTCTCCATCATCCCTAGCCATATAGTGCAGGCTCTGACGACTGCTGGCTTCTCTATACCTATCACTATGTGTACGTATAATGTGCATAGTGTATTTCACCCCCACTCTAGTGGTACTGGGGTCTGCCACTAAAGTGTGGCATTATATTCACGCGTTGCATTGCATGCCTGTCTATGATCATATGTGCTAGCTGGCCGGTGACCATCATTTTTCATTCTGAACAACGATATAGAATGGAGAGATATATGATATATATTTGATTAATTTGAACCGCTATATATGTGTGTGTTGTTTTGGTTGCATACCATACATATGGCCAATCGATCATGTGCATTATATATGTTGGCATTAATATATATATATGCTTTTAGTTGATTAAGATGTACACTTATATATTGCTTGTAAGTGTAAGAGCTTGTGGCAGGTATGATTTTCCTTCATATACAAGGGAATATATGATTTTTTTTCCTTATTCTGGAGAGACCATATATAATGTTCCATTGGCGTAGTACGATTTTGGCAGCACACTGGGAGGGGAAATGTGAAATGAATTAAAACTCCAGAGGAAAGTTGATAAATCTTTTGGCAGAAAAACAAACTGTGTTCAACGACCACATGCATGCCTTCTTTCATTTGGTTGATAAAACAAAACTCGCATCATCGATCTAAAAGATAGCTACAAGCCCAAGTTTTCTCCATAACAAGTAAACAAAAGCTTAAAATTAAACATTTAGTAACTCAAGCTACCGATGATAGAAGGTTTAAATTTCAGACATGGTATAGCAAAAAAAGAGTATTCATATTCATATTCTTGTATATATTCTACTACTGAAAGGTATCTGATATCAGTCGTGCAAGCGAGTAATCTGGCAATTTTAAAATTCGGTCTAGAAGACAAAATCATTTGCAGCACTAGAGACAACTTATGTTATGAACAAAATTTTGTGCGTGTTTCTTAGCCTTGTACGTTATTGCAAAACAGGTTTCATCACTGGCTTGCTTGCGAGTTGCGACGACCAAGAACATCGGATCAATCTCATACTCAAACGGAACATCTCTAGCTATAATATCATATCGTACTATGTAGGGTTCAGTATAAATCTAGGTCGTATATCTTATATACGCCTGAATGCAACCCGGATCGATCGATCCAAAACATATGAAAGTATATAGCATATATAAGATCAAGAATAAATCCAGAGAGAGAGAGAGAGAGAGAGAGAGAGAGAGAGAGCTCTGAATAATATACCTTTCTTTGAACTTAGTCGGAATCCAAATCAGAGAGATGTGATGAAACCTCTGTAGATCGAAATGCAGAGATCTAGCTTGCTAGGTGCAGCTATATAGTATGTTGAGCTAAGAGAGACGACAGGAATGAACCTTTTCCGATCTTCTCCCTGTCTTGGTTGCTCTATGTGTGTATTCTCTCTCCCTCTTTCTCTCTCTAGGTGGTTATCTGGTTCAGATCCCAAGAAGAAGAATGTCACAGAGATAGCTACACGTACAAGAACAGGATCAGCAAAAAGAAACGAATGATCATATATATCAAAAAGATGAAAGCAGCATGCACACAATCATGCAACTCAGTAGAGATGGATGAAATAAGTTTAGACGACGATGAAATAATATAGTAATATAATTTAGGTTGAAGTCACAGTAGCACCAGGAACGATACCTACCTTACTATAACATGCAAGAGTTCATCGATCTGCATGAGCTCCCCTTTCTCCTCTCGATCTTTCCTAGCTTTGCTCCTCGATCTTGGGAACGAAGGGAGAAGCCAGCCGGGAGAGATCGAGATGATGAGGGAGCTAGGGAGGGCTGCCGTGCAGATCGAGAACGGGAACGGGGTGGGGTTAGTTGACGATATGATCAAACTGAATGCATATAACGGGATTCGTAGATGTATATATATGTGGAAATGTTAAAAAGGGAAACGTACAGCTACCTGCAGATCGACGATGGATATGCAGATCGAGTGATGGATGGAGCTCACAGTCGTCGTCGTCGATTGCAATCCGGCCACAGACTGATCGAGCTGAGAGATCGATGTTGTACCTAGCTAGGTGATCGAGGAAGAAGAGAGCTATTAGCAGCGCTAGCTTTTGGTGAAGTGAAAGGGGATCGATGATCGAGTGAGTCTGCGTGGAGAGGAGGCGTACAAGAACAGCGACCTTGCTTAGCTTTGTCTATAGTCCCGGCCGGCCCCGACGCGTGGGTGGGACCCGCACGCGCAAAACCTAGAGGCCGGTGGGGCCAGCCCAGCCCGACCAGCACCAAACAAATCCCCCATCCACTGCCTCGCGCCATCATTCCTTCTTCCTTCCCGGCCATCATCGATCGCCTTCCTTTTCTCCATTCCTTTCTCCTTTTTTATTCCCTTGAAAGAATAT